>JAGTXR010000099.1:0-600000 GCA_022606575.1 Glossosoma conforme | reverse complement strand
TTTATTTATCATCAAAAATGTAAAAAACGAAATTACTTTCCGAATAACTTTATATGTAAATATATTTTTAATATTTTACTATCCCTTCAGTCTTTACGTATAGAAAAACTATTGTTAAAAATTACGTTCTCGTAGTATTTTTTTCCTTGCTATTTTCCAGACGGATTTCATTTTATATGTATTTTGTCTTTCTGTTCGTTTCTACTATGATTGATGAAAGTTCTCTCGGAACATATCTTTTTATGCCGTTTTTGTATGGGTTTTAATGGTTGAGTTCTAAAAAACATGTCTGAAGAGGGCCATCACCATATAAATGATAAAACAGATTCGCGTACGTTTTTTAATATTTCATTTTTTATCGTTTGAAGGTCACTGAAATGTCGACAATGTATTTATTTCGACAAAAAAAAAGATTTTTTCTTAAATATGTTATAACTATGCGAATAGATCATGATACCTGAGTTTTTTTAAACATAAATAACTAATAAATATTTATTTATTTTTTCCTTTTGAGAGACAAGATGACTCTCAACGAGGTTATGTATAATGGATCTCAAAGTGAATACTGAAAACATTGAAAAAAATCCATTAATAATTAATAAGACGTAAGATTGGTTCTCTTAGTCTTTTCTACCGTTATTACCACGGTCGCTGCTCTTCGGAACTTAATGAACTAATTCCTCCTGCACCACACTCACAGCCGACAAACTCGTCTTACACTTGCCGAACATCCATACACGGTTAATATATGTCGACCAAGAACTGGCAGCTTCCAAAGTTAATTCCTTAATGCCACCGGTAAGCTATGGAATGCTCTTCCAGCGTCTGTATTTCCTCCTTCCTACAATCTGGATCTCTTCAAGTAACAGATAAATATACACTTACAATCTCCCCAGCCCACACACAAATACGAACACAACACACGTTTCCAGCATGCAGCGTCCAGCCTCCCTGGCTGAGCGTCATAGAGTGCACTGGTCTTGACCGGTTGTTCTCTGCTGCATGCGTTTACATAAAATATATATATATATATATATTTCTTAATGTTTCATATGTTTGCCCTAAGATGCTTGTACGAAATTGTGGATCCTATGACGCTTACCATTTTACATGTGGATAGGCGCTGCGTGGAGCGTTGATCCGCCAACGTCCTGGACTACAGCCCGAAATTCACGCATCATTCTAATTATCACTGGAATTTACTATGAATGGGTAGTCTTCACGTGACGACTTTCGTCTACCACCAATTTTGATTAATAGGCTATGAATGACATTCTACGGGGATCATTTGAGGGATCAAATTCACACCAACCGGGGAATTTTAAAGCTCAGAAATCGTTTAAAAATCTTTTTTTTTTAAAACCTTACGCTTGCCAAGCAAACGCTTTGACCACTGAGCTATACCGTTCGGCATCTGGTAACAAATCACCTAAATTATACAAAAAATGTTTCGGATACTATACTACAGGGGTCGTCAACCTTTTTATGCCTAGCGCCCATTTTTGCCTATTTTTAATGGTAAAATTTCCCTACCTCACTTTATTTCAATTCAGTATATGGGTGGAAAATATTCTAGAAGGAATGTAGAAGATTTGACCAACGCCCAGCGCCCGCCACGGAAGCCCGTATCGCCCACTAGTGGGCGGTACGGACCAGGTTGACGACCCTTGCTATACTACAACTGAAGATTCATTATGTCCCCAAACGCCTGCTATCGAGCTATATGAGATCGTCTGGAAACATAAATGTTTTTGAAGGACCTTCAAGTGCAGAGAAGCCTTGGGAAAAGGCATGCATTGGCAACTTACAGAGCTTATTGTAGGTAATTCGTGGTGATCATATGTTCCATATATGTAAAGGATATGGTACTTGAGGTGTTTCTAACGTGAATAATTTAAAGATCGAAACAAAGATGGCGTTATCTTCATTGCGTTTCCTGTATACATACTTATTTGCGAGATTTTTTAGATACGATCAGCCGGACGTGCGTTTGCTCGAGGCTTACCTTTTGCAGGATCTTAATTATGTAGCAAAACAGAATCGCACTTTACTTTATTCTGCTTCCATATCCGCTCTCAAGGTGGAACATATTATTTTTACCATATTAGCTTCATATTTGGAGCATATGTACAGGTACACTGCCATTGTCTAAGCCGGTGTCACGACCTATCGCCCCCAGACAATTTGTTCAGCGACTCATCGGTAACGACGTGAGGTGCACGGGACGTTTGGCGCTCGGGACAACTGGTGCACTGGCTGTCTCGCTTACCTAACCTTACCTAACCTATGGATTTTTCCAGTGATCGTAGAATCCAGAGATCCAAAGGTCTCGCTAACGAACTAACTTTGGTTAGGTTAGGAAAGGTTAGGTTAACGATACATACAGTACACCAGTTGTCCTGTACACCAAATGTCCTGTGCACCAGACGTCCAGTGCGCCCTACGTCGTTACCGATGAGTCACTGAACGAATTGCCTGGGCATGAAATGCGGCGGAACCGTCTAAGCCTTACCCCAGAACACCTGTACACTCTGAGGTCGACCAAGAACTGGCAGATTCAAAAATTCCTTTGTAAATGCCACCGATAACCTCCATTCACCAAAGCATAATATCATTTTCTAATAAAATAACAACAAGAGGAATAGGGTAGTGTCGTATTAAATCATAGGTGCCACGATAATTAGTCACGAACGTCACGACGATAAAGTAAAATTGAATAAAAATATAAAAGAGAAAAAATGTTTGTGCAACTGCGACTCTATTCCGATTGTTTATTCAAAAATAAAAAACAAAACAACAAAAAAATGTCATCAATTCCTGCACTGTTAGTCGACTCCTTTACTTTTGCTACTCCTATATTCCGGTACTGAAAATATTATCACCGTGTCCTTTTCTATCGCACGTTTTTTGTATGCGCAGTCTCTCTCTAGCGGCACACTTATTCTCATACTGGAAATATTGTCGCCGTGTCTCTTTTTAATTTGTGTTTCTCCATATCTTATCTCTCTTTTTCGCGGCACACTTATTTGTGCTGTTTCTCTTTTGCGCAAAGGTAAATGTGTATCCTTCTCACTCTACGGTCATTTGTATTTTCACTTGTATCGAAGGGGTCGCAAACCAAAAGAAATTTGCAGATTTTTTTTAAACGTATCTAATTACAAAATTTGAATTATTGATTAAATTATCTTTCTTCTATACAATACATAATGAAATTTTATATTGCTTTTATAAATAGGCAGTTTCACCAAAAATTGACAATTACAAAACATAACGTTGTTTCTTCAATAATGCATGACATTATTTACAACGGGTACGGCTTAGAGGTAAAGCGTTAGTTTATCATGTAGAAGATTGTGGATCAAATCCCCAATTAAGTTTTTTTTAAATGTTTCTATTTGCTAAGCTCCATAAATACCGTTGTTTGTGTGAATTTGACCGCTCACCTGTAAAATAACAATCGTAGCATATTGATTACTATTCGCGGTAGAAAAAAGTCGTCCCATGAACACCACTCAATTATAGTGAGCACTTGTAAATATGGATGATGCGTGAATGCCGAGCTGCAATTTTTTTTTTTGTAAATATTCTAGACTTTAACTCTGTTTATGCATGACATTTAAAGTGTATTTATAAATAAGATTATAGGTGACCAATGCAGCCGTTAAAATGGGATTCAAGAGCAGATGCCTTCGTAGAATACTGGGGGTACGATGGTATGCCTTTGTGAGGAACGACGAAGTGAGGGAGTGGAAAAGGCAGCCTCTCTTAATACAATCGGTCAAGAGGCGAAAGTGGCATATACTAAGGATGCCACGGGAAAGCATAAACTATAACACCATTTTCTTTAAGCCCTCAGGCTCACGCCGTCCTGGAAGCCATCGGGAACTATACATAGAATGTACTCGGTGGACCTGACTAGATGAACTAGCGAAGACAAATGCGGCTGACAGCGGTGGTTTATGAATGCCATATGCTCCAGTTAAGAAAGCGGACATGATTTGATAAATAATGATAACAAAAAATATATATATAGTATGTATAAAAATATTAAAAAACTACCTGTAATTGTTTGGAATTCTCTGTAGTAGTGACCCCTGCTTTTCACGGGCACACTTATATATCTCTGTCCCTCTTTATGTCATACGTTTAGTAAATTTCTCTCTCGCTCTAGCGGCGCACGTCTGACGGCAGGCCCAGACATTACAAACCTTTTCTAATTTTGTTCTCGAAAGCTTAAATAAAAAATAATAAGAAAACAATAATTAGAGAAATATTTTTTCGTATACACTTATGTACACAACTGTTGTAAAAAAAACTTAGGCATTCCGAAATTCCACCGAATACTTTGAATGAATAATTCCTTATGGCCTCCCAGTATGACGAGAACCCGGGGCATGATAATTTAAAAAATATATCTTATCCGTTTCATATCTGGAACATATGGTCGCCACAAATTGATGCCACTCAGTTATGTCAAATGCTATTGTACATGCTCTGTTCAAGTCATGTCTCCAGCAGAAGGTCCATATGGGAACATATATGGTTCCCGACGATATCCAAAGCAAAAGCCCGGGTGCGTAAATTTGTGCGACTTGTTAACCGTAATTTTAAACGAGATCGGAAAATAAGCGCGTCGCTGTCAACGTATGGAAATTTAGTCTTAAAGAAGCAACTCAATCCAACCAACGACACGCGGTAAGTAACACGAGTTGACCCATCTTAGTATGTTCTTCATCAAAGATTGCTTAACTTTGGTGATTGAACGAAAATTGCATTATCAATACGATACTGATTTTGATTACTTATAACTAATTTCTTTTAATTTTCATCAAAATTTGAATTATAAGAATTTATTTCTTTATAATTTTAAATTAATTTGAATTAAAAAATTAACAGTTTAAAAATATTTAGTTTTGATTCACATTTATTTTAAAAGATTACATGTTTCGGCCTCCCTGGACCATCTTCAATAATGAACTAAATATTCATCAAAACTAAATATTTTTAAATCGTTAGTTTTTTGATTAAAATTAATTTAAAATTATAATTATGCAGATTCACCAAGTATTGTCAGTTGATAACATTAATGTTATTTATTTCTTTAGTAGACATGTTAAAAAAGTGTATATTTTTTAAATAAATCCAGTGGTTCTCAATCTGCGGGTGTATTTGCCTGACCTATGACCCCCACCTTTCTATTCCACGAACCTTCTCGTTTTTCTCTATTGTAAACTCATTGTTAACCGCATAAATTCAAATTCTATCCAACAAGAATTCGTCTCCTATGAACTGAAAAATTCGCATATGAGTTCAAGTAAACATAACTCTACCGACGGTTAAAGCTCAATGGTCAAAGCGTTTGCTTTGCAAGCCAAAGGTCATCGGTTCGATCCCCGACGGAGATTAAAAAAAGGATTTGTAATCGATTTCTGAGCTCTAAAATACCCCCGGTTGATGTGAATTTGATCCCTCGCCCGTAAAATGCCAGTCATAGCCTATTAATCATAATTGGCGGTAAACGAAAGTCGTCCCGTGAAGACCACCCATTCATAGTAAATTCCTGTAATACTAAGGGATGATGCGTGAATCTCGGGCTATAGTCTATGACGTTGGGGAATTAACACTCCACATGCAGCGCTTAGCCATATGCAGCATGGTAAGCGTCATAGAATTCCACAGATGAGACTTCAAAATTACTATCGCCATCTGTCGGTATTCTCCTGTATGTGCTTATATAAAAAAAATCATTTAGAGGCACTTCGACCATGATTCTCTCCATGGCACTTTGAGTGGACAATGTAAGTAATTATTTCAGATAAACCATCATCAACATCATAAATAATTTAACCACTCCCCAGCTGGGGCATATGACCGTCACAAATTTTCGCCGAAGCTACGCCAAGTACATTTTATGAATAGCTCATCACAGCCTTTATGTGTGAAATACAAAAGCCCTGAATAAAAGTTTTATTTTATGCTCTCCTGTATCGTACAAACAACATGTACCAGCCAGTTTCACCTTCGTCTTCTAACCGATAGTAATATAGACTGCCGTGTCCGTTCACAGGATCTGGAAAATCACATACGTTCTCGATTTAATAAAAAAAATACTGGTGGATATGGATAAAAGGTAGAGCGTTTTCTTACCATTCCAAAGATAGCAAGTTCAATCCCCGTAAAAGATTTAAAAAAAAAAACATTTTTAAGCTCCAGAAATACCCCAAGTTTGGTCCAGTTAATGTAAATTATAGTATTTTGATAAAAAAATAGTGATAGACGTTTCGTGAACACGAATCAATAATGTGAATTCCTGTAATAATAAGGATGATGCGTGAATGCCGGGATGTAGTCTATATCATGGTTAAAATGACAAATTTCATAAAATCCACATACGAGATTTCTCCAACATGATGTTAAGGTTATAAACCGACAATACTCGGTGAATCAACAAATAATATATGATTAAAAAATTAATAAATGAAAAATATTTTCTTTTCTTTCACATTTATTTTTAACCGATTGTACATGTTTCGGACCTAAGTCGGTCCATTCTAAGCAATGGGTTAACTCTTAACGGACAGTCGATTATATACTCAGCCCTATCCTTGAATACGGCAGTCACCTTTGGGTTGAAACCCCAAAATACTTCTAAATTTAATTGACTTAGTTCAAAGATGCAATTAATGGAACACAGATCTAAGATTGTCACGGTCGCTCCTTTTCGGAACTCAAAAAATTATTTCCTCCTGCTCCCTCCCACAGCTAACAAACTCGTCTTACATCACAGATCACGTCGGTATTTCAACGATAAACAACTTTTTCTTCTATATAAAGGACAAATCCAACTATCCTTGAATACGTCAGTCACCTTTGGATTGAAGCCCCAAAATATCTTCTAAACTTAATTGACTCAGTTCAAAGAAGAGCAATTCGTTTGTTAAACATTGACACTCTTACGTCTAACCTGCAATCAATGGAACATAGGCGTAAGATTGGTTCACTTAGTCTTTTCTACAGTTATTACCACGGTCGCTGTTCATCTGAACTTAAATAACTAATTTCTACTGCACCCACCCAACCGACAAACTCGTCTTACACTTGCCAAACATCCATAAACGGTTAATGTGTGTCGACCAAGATCTGGCAGTTTCCAAAGTTCCTAAATAAATGCCACCGGTAAGCCTTGCAATTCTCTGCCAGCATCTGTTACCTCCTTAATAAAATCTGGATCGTTTCACGCAAGCAGCGTCCAGCCTCCCTGGTTGAGCGTCATAGAGTGCACTGGTCTCGACCGGTTGTACTCTTGTGCATGTGATTACATAAAATAACGTACCTTTTTATCGTAGTTAATACGTTTATAACACCATATATCGTTATACCCTTATATGTGTTATAAATTAATAAAAACTAAAAAAAGTACAGTATTTTTCTACTCTTTTCACAATGCAACGTGCAATTTTCTCGCTGTAACATTATTATTGAATAGGAGCGATTCGCAGGGAGGCTGCCGCGTTTACAGAGCTGTTGCCAGACGTATGGGGCGAGCGATAAAGGCAAACTTGATAAGGGGCTAACAAAGTGGAGCGAATCCGAGTGCAGGAGTGCAACAACTCAGGAATAACTCGCCGGGATGCGAGACAGCTGTGGCAACAAATGTGGGTCACAGCGAAAAATGATCGATCATATCACGTAATCGGGGATGGTTTCACCTTCTAAAATGTACAGAAATATACTTTTGTATATAAGTATGTGGTGGAACTTTGTCTCATCGATCGTACAAAGTCTATATCTGTAACATGCCTATAATTTTTTTCCTTGTATGTTCCATATATGTCATTAGAATCGCTATCACAGATATCACTAAAATCGCTGTCATCAGAAGCCGCGCAATTACTATCGCATCTATCCATGTGTGCGTTGAGCCGTGTATTATTTAGCTGCGATCATCTTTGGGGCGCTGACTGTTACAGTGCCAGTCTGTCAGCCCGTGTCCGCAGTCTCCGTTCGACCGATGTTCACGATACAACATGTTACGGTCGGGCGGGGAAACTGAAGTCTTATATTGGAAGTAAACGCGAATTGTGCTTCTAAACAAGTTCTTTGCTTTTCGACCTACTCCTGCTTCCTTCCTCCACGCATCCCGATGACGAACCCAAGACGTGTTCTTTCCTTTTTAAAGATGGGGGATGTCAAAGGAAATTATTATTATTCTTTTCAAAGCTTTATTGCGTTAAATTTTAAATGTGTTTTATATAAGTTTTTTTCTTCGAAAAATGCATTTCCCTTGTTCTAGATTTTTCTTCTAGTTCTAGAATTATTGAAGCATCGATAATTAAAATCGACGATGAAGATATTCTGAACTAAGGAAAGAAAAAAATATTTGCAATTAAATAGAGATAATAGAGAAATATATTATTAATCTTTCAGGAAAATAATAATGCTTTTAAAAGGATCTTTTATTTGAGTTTATTTTATCATGGCCACCTCAACTCCAATCTTTCTTTTTTCATTCTTCATGGACCTTCACATTACAAGAGAAACATTTTCAGAGAAATGCTGCCTTACTGGGATATAAGTATCACACATCAGCGTTCTATGACGCTTATAATTTTAAGCACGGTTAAACACAGAATGTACAAAAACTATATTTTCGTATTTAAACGAAACAAAAAACGCCACGCACGACCAAACCCAAAAGCCACAATACCAAATCTAGCCGTGAAAACCTCTAAAGTTATTTAATTCATGAATAATGTTATAAATATAGGTCATGAGTTATATATATATATATAAATATTTAATTTAAACGCTCATAGAGAAGCCCAACGCTTCCTTATTATGGCATGGAAGCCATCCACTCGCACCTCCGTCAACATGTCTAAGGCACTGCAGTATCGCGGCAGACCCAACAACATTCAGAAGGCGTGTTTATACTGGACCCGGAGTGCACTGTAGATCTTCTGAGTATAGCCAGCCCACAGGCCACACGTGAAGAAAGATTGACAGAAGGCTTTAAAAAACGTCATCTTAACGTTTTTAGTACAACGTGCAAACATACGAATCAACATATAATGCATCGAACCGAAAGCTCCCTCCGTTCCCTCTCAATATCAGCGCCATCACTAAGATCCTCTGTAACCTCTGTAATATAAGATTCCTCGGGAATTGACTTGCTCACATCACAGTTGGCCACTTTAAACTCTATCAAATCTAATCTACAAACGCTAAACTAGGCAAAATTACAAAATCAAAAACCAATTTTCACTCAATGTGAAAAAATATGAAAAACTCTTCTCTTCGTATAAAGTCTCCCCCGATCGTAACGGACCTCATTGAATCCATCTGTCACTTCATTATTCGTCGTCCCGCTGATATCGCCGCCCACTCGACGGCGGGCGGGGCCGACGCGTTATTCAAGCATCTTCTGCACCTCACTTAGCATAAAAAACACATGAAACGCTCCAAGTTGACTTTCCTTTCTTCGCCGGTCTATCGGACTTACGTGGTAATGCAGAGCAGAACCGCACTCAGGCGCCTTAATTTTCATTTTTTATTACCAAATCTGCTTCATATTTGGATTATATGCATACCGCAAATTGACGTTTCACAGCTTTATAAGCTCGAACTGTCTACAACACCTGTATACCCGAAGCTCCACGTGGTAACATAGATAGTTCCCGGGAGCCTCCAGGGCAAGACCCCGCTGATTTACATAAACTGCGGCTGTAGTACCAAAAAAATATTTAGTTGATCAATAATCTGCTTTTTTTAAAGGAAATCGGACTTTGGTTTCTTATTTAAACGGGATAATCTTTGGACCACTGCCTGTTACTGCACCCGTCAGCCCGTGTCCGCCAACAGTCTCCATCCGACCGCTGCCCACGATACAACATGCTACGGTCGGGCGGGGAAACCGAAGTCTTAACTGGAAATAAACGTGAATTGTGCTTCTAAGCAAGTTATTTGCTTTGCGATCTGCTCCTGCATCCTCCCTCCACGCTTCCTGATGACGAACCTACGACTTGCTGTCGCCTTTTAAACCCTTTCATTATGGCTTGGTTTGAATACAAATTATACTGTCAATTATAAAACTAGTATTTGAAGCATAATTGTACTTATCTGGTCTATTTTCGTATATCACATTGGTTCTTGTATTCTTTAGCTATCAGATGATGCATAAAAATCTATTCTAAGAATGTAGCAAAACGATATATCACGTCAACCAATATCAACGGGAAATCTTAGAATGGCATATGCCGTCAACTGATTCGAAAGGGTTAAAGATGGGGGATGTCAATATCAACCTCGTACAAGCGACGCAATTGCGTATATGTCTATTAAGGCAAGCGTTTCACATTTCGTCTCATCCAGATCAATTTTACTTACCGCGTATACTAAAGTCTTACAAAAAAACGATATATTAATTAATTTTTAGTAAGTCTGAAAAATGCTATCGAATTCGACTCTGGATAAGATGAATGTATGAAGAGATTGTATGGGAAGGTTTCAGGATCGACTCTTGGCGGAACCTTTCCTGAAGGATATAAATATTGCGGACGTAAAATAAAATACCGTGCAACGGGGGAGGCTGCCTCTTAGGAACCTCTTAGAGTCCTGAGCTCTTACTCTTCAGCATGAAATATACATGTAATGTACATTGTATCGCCTTTAACATCGACAGTAAATATTTTCGTAAAGAGAAAGGTTAGTTTTAAGATCAAAATATTGCTGTAAATGTACTCGTTCAGAGTGAAACGCATGTTTTTTTATAGACAGAAATAAAATGAAATAATAATAATAAAACGAAATTAAATTTGATAAATATTTATTTGTTTCCCTTGTTTTTACACGGATCACGTAAGATATGGTATTTGTTTAGGAGACTGAAGTTTTTACTGACTGTTCAAAACGTTATTTTAAACATAACTATTGATATTAAACCTCCAAAGTAGTTGTTATAATCAAACTCTTTATCTTAGATTCATACAGTCAGGGATCAAAGTTTAAAATAACAAGTAACGAGGAATTTGCGGTGTACGAAATTCTGTGTATTTATTAATTCTAATATTAATAAGGAATGCTTACACATCGGTGCATGGGCCATCGCAATAATCTGCCACTCTATACGGATTGAAGGGATCAAGGTCCAAAAACCGTATCGAGGAATGTGCAGTGTATGACATTCAAATGTATTAATATTATTTTATACTAACACTTAGCATTCCTCAATCCATCACTTTTCAAGAGATAACTTGTTTGTCGTTTATTTTATAATATTAATTTAATTTAATTAAGTTAGTATTTATTATTTATAATGGATCTCAAAGTGAATGCTGAAAATATTTGAAAACAAATAAAAATAACTTTGTATAAAAAAACTGAGTTTAAATTCAATTTTTTGGAATACAGGAATTCGGTGACATATCACCATCGTCAGGACCAACTTTAAACTAAACACAAGTGCAGAACTGTTATTTTTCTAATAAATTCACTCTGTTCAACCGTTCTACAGAGAACTCTGACACTTCTAGCAAAAACACAATATATGGGATATCGACTTGTATGTGAAAAATAATCTATTGATATCAGCTTGATATAGCTCTTTTATGCTGATGCCGTAAAGCCTCGAAAAATGATCTTTTGTCTCTTTTTTTGTTCGCTCGCCTGACATGCACATCTGATAATGTTAGTATTAATTATAGAATATTACGCAGGCGTTTGCAAATGCCATTTTATTCGTTATGACAGTTGCTCCATTTCATGTTGGTGCAACTGACATCTTTAATTTGATTTTTTGCCGTGATCGTCTTGGCGTGGAAGTGGTCTGGCCGGCACCAGGTTCGGTCGAATATCAGGACTTCGTTGCTAACAAACGAAATTATGCTGATTTTGAGCGCTTCTGCGCGTCCGTCTGCAAGAGTGCAGACGCAAGTAATGTCTCCTAACTGATGTCTGCTATCTGCAGAATCCATTTCCCAACCTCACCATTTCCTTATCCATTCCCACGTATTTCGTGGTTAGCAACGTGTTACCAAAGAAGGCAATTCGAGACTCGCTGTAGAATAGTAACTTCGCAGCCTTAGACTAATGCCTATTTAACATCTAACTGATGCACCTACAATCACGGGAAGGCCTTTAGCCACTCTCTAATAAGTAGCTTTTTGCGTGCGTCCAGTAACGGGTCCCCATCTGGGTCTCCCAAAACAGGACGGGTCAGGGAGGGTTCTTAGCAAGCGATCGTCTTGGCGGCGCTGGATGTCACAGTGTTCCGGCATTTGTCAGTTAACTTTTCGTCCGTCAAGCTCTTTGTGTTTTTAATCTGCTCCTGCATCTTTCCTCTACCCGAACACGCGACGAACCCGCGACTTGTCGTTCTTTTTAAAGACGGGGGGTGTCACTATAAACTGCAGTTTTTTTCCATTTGCCACCCATCAAATCTTGTTGAGAAATGTATTCTCAACATTTTATATTTGATTTCTCTAGTATATTTGATTCCTTAGACTTTTCTTTGGGTATGTGGTAAAAACAATAACAAAGGCGGTGAGACCTTGCGAGTTGTCCCCAGAATAGAAGACCGGCAGCCGGCCTTTGAGCGGGCGAGGAGCAAACACAAAGAAAGTTTTCTTTCAGCCCCCGTGCTCATTGTGAATGGACGGAGGAGGAAGGAGACGTTTGTGTGGAGAGCACAATCTAAGACGAAAATCTTTCACACACATTTTAATATTTCAAATAATACTTGCGAAAGAAACGGTGTACTGCAAATCGGCCGAAATCTATTCGACTGACGAACATTTAGCCGAAAAACATTTTGGTCACATTTTGGAAGAAACATTTATTTACGTATTATATTTAACTCGGTTAGTGAAAACCCTCCCTGACCCGTCTTGTTTTTAGAGACCCAGATAGGGACCCGTTACTGGACGCATGCAAAAAGCTACTTATTAGAGAGTGGCTAAAGGCCTTCCCGTGATTCTAGGTGCATCAGTTAAATGTCAAATAGACCTCAGTCTAAGGCTGCGAAGCTAGTATACTACAGCGAGTCTCGAATTTCCTTACATGGTAACACGTTGCTAATCACGAAATACGTGGGAATGGATAAGGAAATGGTAAAGTTGGGAAATGGATTCTGCAGAATGGCAGACATCAGTTCGGGGTCATTACTTGCGTCTGCACTCTTGCAGACGGACGCGCAGAAGCGCTCAAAATTATATTTAACTGTGAATTATTGACAAACGCATCAATAATCACATCCAATAAATTTAATAAAATACTAATAAATAATATATAATATTTTTTAACATGACTTCCGAACAAACTTTTGGTTAAACGGGTATTTGCCCGAACAATTTTTTTGTATATTATCTATATATCTGGATATTTTTTGCATTAATTATTTAACATACCCGTTACAAAAATAAACGACTTCACGTCGCCGGGATAGTTACCAGAACGCGTGGTAGTGTTATAAGGAGCAGATGAGCAACACAAAGAAATTATTAAGAAGCACATTGAAATACATTTAAGATAAAGATTGACAAACTTTCGATCATCTGTCCGAGACAGAGCTTACTGCTTCAGGCCCCAAACAGATCACAACTGACGACTGGGCACTTAGCGCCCGTAGCGGGAGACAGCCCAGCAAGTCAATTAATACAGTGGCAATTTAAAGGATTAAACCTATCAACCAAAAAATATGGCGACACATGCGTATCCGATGAGCGAAAAAAAAGAGACGAAAGATTATACATCGAGGCTTTTCGGCACTAGCCTGGCTGTCTCGCTGACCTAAGGATTTGTACAGTCATCATAGAGTCAGATATCCATAGGTCTCGTTAACGAAATAGTTTGTCGGCGGGTACAGCTCAATGGTCAAAGCGTTTGCTTGGCAATATGAAGGTCGCGGGCTTGATTCCCGACGACGATTAAAATAAAAATAAATTTTTAATCGATTTCTTAGCTCTTAAATATCCCCAGTTGGTGTGAATTTGATCCCTCACTCATAAAATGCCAGCCTATCTATAAAATTCGTGGTAGACGAAAGTCGTGCCGTAAAGACCACCCATTCATAGTAAATTCCTGTAATAATTAAGGATAATGCGTGAATCACGGGCTGTAGTCTATGACATTGGGGGATCAACACTCCACATGCAGCGCTTAGCCATATGCACCATGGCAAGCGTCATAGAATTCACAGACGAGACTTCAAAATTACTATCACCACCTGTCAGTATTCTCCTATACGTGCTTACATAAAATAAAATAAAAACAATATTGTATATATTTTTGTCTTTGATCGATCTTACCATTTGTTCATACAGCATCCAACAAAGCAGCTTCTGGAATAGATGGGACTGCTGCGGTCCACCCGGAGGCTGTTTCCTCCTTAAACAATAATATATAATATAATTGACGTTTTTCTTTTGAAATTCAGGATTCTAGAATCATATAACATCTCCTCCTGATGTAACGTGCCTAGTACCCAGCCTCGCAGTGAACCAAGGCACGTGTTTTTTTTTATCAGTCTTTGATTTTCGCCGTACATTTCATGTGGGTGTATTTTCTTTTACAGAAACAACGTAAAATCACATTTAAGGTCACGTTGGATAAATGTCGGCATATTTACAGGTAAATTTTTTTACATAAATAAATATCTATAAATAAATACAATTACTAAATATTTGTACAAAAACATTTTTTAAACTCAAACTACGTCGCGTGTACATTATCGAGAGTCGATAATGGCTACTCGACAAAGCCGAAATATGTCGTCATAAAATAACAAAAATGTGGAATAATTCTAAAAAATCTTTTTTATTTTAATGTTTTTATGCAGGAGGACATAGCCGGTCAAGACGTGTGCAATCTATGACGATCAGCTAGTGAGACTGGACGCTGTAATCGGGAAACGTGTTTTGTGTTTGTATTTTTGTGTGGGTTGGGGAGATTGCTTGGGTATATTTATCTGTTTCTTGAAGAGATCCAGATTGTAGGAAGGAGGAAACATAGACACGCTGGAAGAGCATTCCAAAGCTTATGGGTGGCATTAAGGAAGGAGCTTTGGAAACTGCGATATCTTGGTCGACACAGATTACCGTGTATGGATGTTCGGCAAGTGTAAGACGAGTTTGTCGGTTGTGGGTGGGTACAGGAGGAATTAGTTCTTTAAGTTCCGAAGAGCAGCGACCGTGGTAATAACGGTAGGAAAAACTAAGTGAACTAATCTTACGCCTGTGTTCCATTGATTGCAGATTAGATGTTAGAGTGTCACTATTTATCAAACGAATTGCTCTTCTTTGAACTGAGTAAATTAAGTTTAGAAGGTATTTTGGGGCTCCAATCCAAAGGTGACTGCCGTATTTAAGGATAGGTCGGATTTGTCCTTTATATAGAAAAATAAGTTGATTATCGTTAAAATACGTAATTAATGTGGCGCAAGTAATATTATTAGCCATCAATATTCTATGTAATCACTTGTCTTGAAAGCTGTTAATAATTATTTATATATGAAAGAACTTGGATTCTCTTACTTCGTCGTTCTATATGCACTGCACTTAAAATTTTGTCTTTTCCCAATTTAATGCATAGCAAATACGTGCAGTTTTGATGGTTTGCCCTCGTTCTCGTATTCACAATTCGCTAGAGAGGCGCACAATGCAATCTTCGAACCAATAAAACCACTCTCCAATGGACCAAATTGAGTTTGGAGACACATTTTCCGTCTCCGCATCGAGAACTAACTTCTGCAGCCTCCCACCAGACCAGCAGAGACAACCAGACACACGGCACGTTGATACATCCATAGAAGAAGGTGCAGCAATAGAGAAACACAAACATGGCTATTTCACAGCTCTAGTAAACCTTTTGAACGTACCGAGTCATCGAAATATTAACGCTTTCATTACAGCTAGGTTATAATACAAATTATACTCTCAATTATAAAACTAGTATTTGAAGCATAATTGTACTTATCTGGTTTATTCCCGAGAGCCTCCAGGGCAAGAGCCCGCGAACTTGCATAGATTGCGACTGTTAAATATTTGGGTGTTTAGCATGTAGCGTTTTTGAGAAGATCAGATGGTAGGCCCGACGCTCTGGAAAAAAATATTTATCTTTAAGCTGTGTATAGAGCATAGATTTAATTAGCCCTTTCATTACGGCTCGGTTTGAATACAAATTATACTGTAAATTATAAAACTAGTATTTGAAGCATAAATGTACTTATTTGGTCTATATTCATATATCACATTGGTTCTTGTATGCTTTAGCTATCAGATGATGCATAAAAATCTATTCTAAGAAAGTAGCAAAACGATGAATCACGTCAACCGATGTCAAAACGGTCGGGGAATCTTCTGGCGGTATATTTTTGGGCCTCTATTTATTTGTTTTGCAGCTTATTCAAGCTTTTTTCAGGAAATTAAGTGAATTGACAATAAAGTAAATAAACTGACAGTATATTAAAAAAAATTGGTAGTATTTACTGTGCCAGTACGAATGTGGTCAGTTGTAAAATTAAAATGTCAGTAATATACTCAATACTGCCAGTAATAAATTTAAAATGTATGAATAATTAGACACACACAGAATGAAAAGTTAACCTAACCCAAGCTATTATTAATTTCGATTAATTAAACATTAACTGATACTGATAACCTTAATGTTAATAAATGTATATCAACATGCTTCTGAAAAAGTCTTTGTGTAGATCATCTGCTCTTCACCCCTCCACCACGCGTTCTGATAACCATCCCGGCAACGTAAAGTCGTTTTTCCTTTAGTAAAGGGGATGTTAAATACTTGGATTGAACCGGTTTCGGCCCGCGGGCCATGGTTGACATTTCCTGACTGTATATATATATATATGACTAGGGATGTAAGTATTCAGCTCAGTACGTGATGTTGCTCCAGGCCGCCGCTCTGGAGCGTCTGGATGTATGTTAATCCATCTGTCAGTTTGTTTATTTGTTTGTCCCCGTGTACATACATACAAACATGTATATATGTACACAGTTTTGTCAATTTGATTGTATTGAATCGAATTCGTGTTTGCAGTTTGCTGCGTGTTAATGTGATTGATTATTTGGATAAGCGCGTAAGATGCATCACGCTTCGAGGTGAAACGCTTGCTTGTACAAATTTCGACTGTATAAAATAATTTCCTAATATAATGATATTTATTTAACTTGTCTTATCCGCTCCATCACCATGTTATTCCTTACAAAGTAAAAAAATCTTACCCCCAGTATTAGCTTTTGGTTTGATTACAAGATTCGCAACATGAATGGGGAAAATACAGGCGCTGTAGCTACCATCAAATAATAGTAAGATTACTTGAGTAAATTAATTATTAAAAAATAATAAGTAAAATAAACATTACAATTGCTAATTTTACGAATTTGCTATAAAATTACTACGAGTAGTAAAAGGACATCACTCGAATAATCAGAAAAAGTAATTTCAATGGGGTGACCCTCATTTCGGGTTTCAGGGAACGGGAACGGTACGGCTTACCTTAAATTACCGACATAAAAACAATGTCTATTAATTCTACACAGATAGACAAACGTGTGGTGACGATGATTTGTTTTTTTTTCAATTTTTTAACATTCATTTTGAGATTCATCGTTAATAATAAATGTTAATTTATTTACCTTTTTTTACATGGATAACTTTGAGTATGACATCTGTTAATAAGATTCTGACCGGATTGATAAAGGCTATGGGTAAGTCAAAACTGCAGTCTCATAAGCGGAGGTCTTACTCAATGTGTTCCATGTAAAAACAAGGTGCTATTTGAAAAGTATGTTTTTTTATGTAAACACAAACAGGAGAATATCGACAGGTAGTGATAGTAATTCTGAACTCTCGTCTGTGGAATTATATGACGCTAACCATAGTGCATATGGCTAAACGCTGCATGTGGAGTGCTGATCCGCCAAAGTCATAGACTACAACCCGAGAATTTACTATGAGTGGGTGGTCTTCACGGGACGACTTTCGTCTACCACCAATTTTTATTAATATGCTATGACTGGGCATTTTTCGGGTGAGGAATCAAATCACAGGGGATATGTTAGAGTTCAGAAATCGATTAAACATCCTTTTTTTAATGGTGCAATAGTATTTGAAGCGACCTCTGGTGACGGCAATTCTAACGACATATATGGGACATACAAGGCAAATATTAAAAGACAGGACATAGATACGAAAATTGGTACAATTGATAAAACAGAAGTTCACCACAGATGTATTGACAGAACTTGTGTTTACAAAATGGCAATTTTGATATTGAAGATGCACTACGTTCTGGAAGGCCAGTAGAAGTTGACGAAGACACAATAAGGGCAAATGATACAAACCCATTTTAAGCACTTAGGTTTATAAAACGTTCGTTGTTTTTTCACCTAGATTAGTTTCGCAAACCTACTTCTATAAACCAAATAATTTGACTATATTTCCTTTGATATAACGCGCTAGTAAATAATATCACGTATGTATTAAATACTATGTATCATATATACATTTTGCGTAATTAATGTTGCTATATATTTAATAAATAACATACTTTCACAACAAACTATTAAATAATGTAATACTCGTATCATATTGTATTTCCAAGGCTAAATAATGTTTTAGAATTTAGATTAAGCACTTTGTGTTTGTAAAATCACACTTTGGATAATACTGCCAAAGGGTGTTGAAATAGATTGTGTGACGCTTACGAGTACCATTATTGCAGACGCCTTACTGTCGCATGTGGTGTACTGATACATCTTCATTGGATCAAGTACAGTGGTACCGCGACATACAAGTTACAAAAAATTCGTTCCGCAACCTTGCTCGTATTTCAAATTACTCGTATCTCAATTCAAATCGTATCAAAGTCACAAAACGCGAGCACAACTTATCAAAGATGCTTTGACAGCGAGAGCACACTGATAACTGATTCTCTGACCGCGGGGATTCACGCGGGAAAGCGTGACGCACGGTTCTTGTGCAACCGACCGACCCGCTAAGGCGATGGCTCGTATTTCAAAGCAAAAATTGCTCGCTCGACGGCTCGTATCTCAAAAAACTGTTATGTTTTGGCACTCGTGTGTAAAGGTACCACTGTATAGTAAAAAAAATCACGTACGCTGTATTTTTACATACTTTAAATGGGAGTTGTTCACGGGATGATTTTTGTCTACTATTTATATCATAATACTCTTTTTAATCGTCATCATCATCATTATTTTTAAATTGTGAGTTTTTTAATCACCATTAGAGTTAGATTTATATATTTTTACATTTATTCGCTTAAAAAACTTATCTGTTAATTTATTATTTAATTAACTGACAACATAGACATTATCTTTTCTATAAATGTTAATACGTATTCTAAAAATATCAGAAAATATGAACTGTATGTAATTATTATGTATATATTTGTCAATAAATAAAATAAATAAAAACTTTCTAATGGAACTGTGAAGCTGAAACATATTTGAAACATATAGTCACCACGATTTTCTACCATACAGTTCTGTCAACTAACATTGTTTTTGCTTTGTAACATCAAAGAATAAGATATCTTCACCCGGAGGTACACCTAGGAACATTTTTGGTTACCGACGCCCTTAAAGAAGAGATCCCAGGGACTCAAAAAGCTGACATTTATAATATCCCTAGCATATTTGGGCTAATGAACTCTTTGGGTTCAGCCGCACCTTAGAACGAAATGGACCAGGTCTTTCTTTAACATATATGCTTCGAATACCAGAGCTGCCTTTTGGGACTTTATATGTCTGCCAGGTACTTTATATGTTTCCAGGTGAACCTTTGGGTGCACATATGTCTTGAGACAATGGCAACTGACTGATATGAAACGGAATCGAAATAAAACCTAGGTGCTAACGGAAATCTCAACCCAACCAACGACACGCGGGAAGTAACAGATAGTGACATACATTGCACAATCTTGCATAGTTTCGGCCGCTATCGTTGGTGGATTTTTTATTATATTATTTGCGATTCGAACCCGAGATCTCTCGCGTGGCAGTTGATTGCCTGTGTTAACTCACTCTCGACTATACCCGTCGGCAATTTTAATATTTCGTATTAAAAATAGAAATTTAATAACCATACAAAATATGCTAATATCAATATTTACATAGTTTTCACATAATATTGTTGATACGCAAGATTTATTAGAAAATATACTACATATATCCTAACCGGTATCTTGGAGCATATCGCCACCACCATTATATAACATAGTATATTATATAGCATACTGGAGAGCACAATCGTTTGAAACCAGCGGGCTCAATGGTAAGGACGGCTGGACGCTGCATGCTGGAAACACGTATTGTGTTTGTGTGCGGGTTGGGACGATTTTTAGTGTATATTGATATGTTTCTTGAAGAGATCTAGATTGTAAGAGTATGAAAGAGAAGACGCAAATACTCGAAGATCACTTCAAAACTTACCGTTGGCTTTTGGGAAGGAATTTTGGTAATTGTCAGTTATTGGTTGACATACATTAGATGTACATGGATGTTCAGCAAATGTGAGACGATTCTCTCGGTTGTGGGTGGACGCAAGAGAAACTGATTATTTTTGTTCAGAGGAGTAGCGGCCATCGTAATAACGGTTGAAAAAACTTAGTTAACAATCTGTGTTTCAAGAATTGGAGATTAGGTGTAAATGTGTCATTATTTATTTTTTAAAAGTCATCTCCTGCATTGGAGCTTCCCCTATAAAACTATCAATCTGTCATTATCCTACGCTTCCCAGAGCGCCGCCAAATACTTAATATGGAGAGTTTTCCTATCAAAAAGGAGAGCGTCTGGGAGCCTAAAAAAAGATAGCTATACTTTATGCTCTCCTGAAGCATCTGTAGTCTGGTCTACCTATGTCTCTTGACCGACTGTAAAATACAGCTACCTTTTCTTAAAACCTCCAGGCTTAATATTGTAACCGGTGGAGCTCCAGTAAACATCAAAGCTGACGGGGAATAATACAAGTAACATGTCTGCGTACAAAAATTGTGGTGATAGTTTGCGACGTCCATATGCTCCAATTAGATAGCAAATATCCAATTATATACTCGCCATAACGAAATTGCTTTCTTTTTTAATCATTTGACAAATGTGTTATGTTTTACATATTATAAAACAAGGTTGGCAGTTGTCAGAAGCCGTGGTTGTAGCATAAACAATACATTCCAGGAGGTCAAGTGATTATTCCGACGGCTCGTCATAACTCACTGTCGGTTTTTCCACCGTGCTTTTACATAAAATATAGATATACACACCCACATTCAGCGTTGAGAGGAAGCATTATAGAATCCATAGAAAGGTTGCATTTTTTTCACATAATCGGATTGAATTTCAATATTTATTAAGTCGATTGTTATGCGAGATGTCAAAAGTTCGATCCCTGCGGAACCCACTTTTTTTATCAAATTTAAAAGCTTTCAAACTGTTTTATGTTGTTATGTTAAACCGACCTTTATTATATATAGTTCCAGAAACGTCAAGCTAATCACTATATCTTAATGACAGCGGTCATAGCTCAGTGGTCAAAGAGTTTGCTTTGCAAGCCAAAGGTCGTGGGTTCGATCCCCGAAGGAGATATAAAAAAAAAAAACGATTTATGAGCTCTAAAATACCCCCGGTTGGTGTGAATTTGATCCATCACCCGTAAAATGCCAGTAATTGTATATTATTGCCTATCAATTAAAATTGGTGGTAGACGAAAGTCGTCTTGTGAAGACCACCCATTCATAGTATATTCCTGTAATAATAAAGGATGATGCGTGAATCTCGGGCTGCAGTCTATGAAGTTGGCGGATCAACACACCACATGCAGCGTGTAGCCATATACACCATGGTAAGCGTCATAGAATTCCACAGATGAGACTTCAAAATTACTACAACCATCTGTCGGTATTCTCCTGTATGTGCTTACATAAAAAAATAAAAAATAAAGGTGATTATCAAACATCCAAATATGGCTAGAATACTATAGCTGCCTAGTCTTCAAACCCATAATTTTCTTCATTGCGGTATGCCGTCAAGAATTATGCATATAATGTAGTCAAAGCAGCTTCAGTATACCAATATGTTGACTTGAAATAAGAGTAGAATTATGGCAGCTAACAGAACTTTATTCCCAGCTTCCAGAGGTAAATACCATCGGGGCTAATAGAAGTTTAAGGCGAGAATTTTTGAAGATCATATGGCCTAGGTAACGAGCGGATATAAGAAGAAGAAGAAGAAAAAGAAGAAAAAATAAATAAAGAAGAAGTTCGTAGAAATATTTTAATACCACGGGTTGTAGTGATTTTGAAATCTTACGTGTAAGGAAAATGCCTGCTTTATCCTATTATTATAAATTGGTGGTAGACAAAATTTGTCCCTTGCACACTACCTATTCACAGTAACTCTTAAAAATGGACGACGCGTTATTGCCGAGGCTGGAATTTTTTGATGTTGCCAGATCAATCTTCCACATTCAGCGCTTAGAATGTAAAGTGTAACATTTAGTTGGGTTAGGTTACGTTAAAGAGACATGCAGTGCACCAGACGTCCAGTGCGTCCCACGTCGTTACCCATAGATGGTTCCCGGGAGCCTCCAGAGCAAGACCCCGCGAACTTGCATTGCGGCTGTAGTACAAGAGAAATATTTGGGTGATCAACAATCAACGTTTTTTTAAGGAGATAGGATTCCCGACGCTTCCGAGGCCTGGAAAATTTCGTTTTGTCCTTAAGGGGTGTCTCAACCCTACCGCGGGCATGTATAGAGCTTATAAAGCATAGAATCCATATCTCTTCATCGCTGTCAAACGGTATTCTCCTGCATGAGTTTATATAAAAAATTGTGTTTTATAAATAAATGCGATTAAATCAGTCGTAAAATATAAAATAAATAAATAAGTAGTCGCTAAATGGAACGTGGTTTAATAAAAATGTATATATTTTTTCCACGCATTATAAATATTGCCACAATCTTCAGAATTGGTAATAAAGCATCAGAATTTATCGGTCCATTATTTTGACGTTCATTTATGTATACACATGCCGGAGAATGCCGTCAGAGGATGAATAAAAAATCCCCTCAACGGATTATCCCAAATATATTTTACGCCGAATTTTATAATATGACTTTGTCATTAAAATACAATAATAATAGCTATTGAAATTTGAATTAGAGTTCTTGGAACATAATTTTACACCATAATTTGTCAGACTAATTGCCAATTTTTAATACCTAATGGTTTTTGTCTCAATATTTGGTGCCTTGTATCACCGACATTTCGTATCGTTGGCAATTCGATGTAACGATATTTTTTTAGAGCAATTCCCTCGATCTTACGAAATCTTTCAGTTATCACTCAAATTGACAATAAATTCGTGGTAGGCTTGCATGCAAAATGTATTATCCGTGTTGTTATCATCAAATAAATGTAAATCATTTAGGGGCTCACTGTAAATGGGTGGTGTTTACGGCACGATTAACGGCAGTGAATCACATAATTTTTATGATAATAATAATTTAGGTCATTGGTTCTAAATTACAAAATTTCATATCCTAATACTCAATATTAAGATACATTGAAAAATATATATATACATATAATTGTATTGACCTAATACTTATGTACCAAATAATCCAGGATTTGAAAGCTGTCGTATAATCACTAAAGCCCAAAAAAAAATTATGAAAAATCACAAATACACTTTAAAAACTATTATTATTGTTTTACCTTTAAGCCCCGGTGCTCTCGTCTATGGCACATTTGTTAAATATAAATAGTATGCACAGTTACAGAGATCACTAGATGAATAAAACGAATGGTAAATAATAGGATCGAGCCCAAGATCGCTCGCACTGCAGCAGAGTGTTTTAACTTTTATGTCACTGTTAGGTTATGCTGTCTATGATTTATGAGTCTATGCTTGTCATGTTAGAAATAACATTATTTGTCTAATTTTATTCAAATAAGGCTCGGTTTTAATAGATTCTTTTAGGCGCCGACGAGACGCGAACCCGTGATCATTTATTAGAGCGCAATAAACATGTTTGTTGTCCAATCAATGTTGCTTAATCGTTAGAAATATTACTTTAAATTTAAAAAACTTGAATAATTTTTATTCGATATTTTTTTGAAAATTTACTCTCTAAAAAATAAAACAGTTTATGAAAGAGCATATAGCAAAATTCCCAAGTAATTGTATTATTTATTTAAATTATTAATATTTAAATAACTTCTTTTCCCGTCCAGATTTGATATTGTGGCTTTTGGGTTTGGCCGTGTGTGGCGAATTTCTTCTGTCCAATATTTCGAACGCCATTGCAGGGGTCTTCTTAACAAAGTCATCAACCCTGAAGAAGACCTCTGCAATAGCGGTCGAAATATCGGATAGAAGAAAATCGCCACACACGGCTAAACCCAAAAGCCACAATATCAATTAATATTTAAGGTTTTACATATTTACCCTAAATAAAATTAAACGTATTTTCATCAAATTTAATTAATTTAAATTTGTAAACCTTTAGTCTGATTTTTTTAGTATTAATACCGATATCCTAGTTTAAATAACTTTAGCATTACAATCAATTATAATAACACATTAAAACATTTAAATATTTCGAATACTTTCCACCTACATTATTCTTTTATTTTAAATTCTGCTCTATACCTATTAGTTTTGTTGCGTGCATTCATGAACCGGGTGTAAACAAACTACTTCTATTGGTAGCACTGCTCCATTTCATTTGTCATGTGTCAAAATATTCCTTCGATTCGAAAATGTGACGTTTTCTCTCTCGCGCTCGCTGTTATTTAACGCATCTCTGCAAATGTTCTTTGAAATATTCCGGTAAGTCATATTTTACTATTATATTGTGTTTGTGAATATGTTTGTGTAATCTTAGGCTGTCCAAATATTACATTTTACCCAATTTGTATCTAGGATGTCACCACAAAAGTAATATTACGTTCAACGGTTCACATACTCACAATTATTCAAATGTTTGAAATATATTTGTGTTATTTGTATACAAGTTACAAGGCCTTCTTATATTACTAACATTGTTTAATTATATTTAAATATATAACTTATTACGATTGTTTTGTTGTACTTGTTATATATTTTGCTTAACATAACGTTTTCTATGATTCGATATTAAAATTTGTTTTAAAGCTATTAGAATATTATTAAAATATTATCCACTCGGTAAGTAATGTAGGAAAAGGCACATTAAATGATAGCTATGTGTTGTCGGATAGTTGTTACTAAATATATGTCCCATGTTATTGATTCTAAAGTACATATAAACATATATTTAAAAAAAAAAATGTTACCAATAAACATGACAACATACAATAACTTACCATTCGTTTATTTTCATCTTTCAATGTCAGCATATCATCATCAGCCTGTATCCGTCCACTGTTGAACATAAGCCTCCCGCATGTGTCTCCATCCTCTTCTATCCTCCGCCTTCCGCATCCAGGTCACTCCCGCTATTCTTCTTATGTCGTCAGTCCATCTTGCAAGGGGTCGGCCAACATTACGTTTGCCAGTTTTGGGCGCCACGCCAATACTTTTCTTCCCCATCGACCGTCGTCTCTTCGACAGTTATGCTCTGCCCATTGCAGCCATGGCTTTTTTTTTCATTTTATGTCAGCTCTGAAATATGGAGCTCCACCGAATATATTATATGCATAATTCCCGGCGGGTTTTCAAGACGTCGAGAGCCCGAGGGCCTGAAGAAAAGATAGCTGTAGTTTATGCCCTCCTGTATCATCCAGAGGATATTTCCCAGCCAGATCTATCTTCGCCTCTTCACCGACTGTTTTTTTCATCCCATTCATTCAATGAATGGTACATACAGTCACCTTGAATTGCACTTAGTTATGTTATGTACAATTGCCCTTGCCTTATCGCAAGACATTTCTGCATTCCGAGGTCCACCTGTTAGCATATTTGGTTCCCGATCACCTTTAATTAAAGATCTCGGGACTTTCTGAAAATACGACAACTTGTCCAAGGGATATTTTTTAATGATTTGTTCATCGAATTTTTTAAAATCGGATGATTAGGTCGACACTCTCAAAGCCTATACCGTTTGGTAGTACGAGCCGGTTCAACCCAACTAACGATACTAGGTACGTAACAGACGTTACCTATTCAAGTTAGCTTCCAATGTTGCCTAACTTTGATGATTTATAAAGAGAACCTCGCTTATAATGTGTTATTGTCTTTGAAAAAATTTAGTGTTACATTTTTTTAAATATTCGTATTGTTTAAATTATTATGTTCAAGTAACTGACTAACTGATATTGGAATGTGGTTTATGTCAACTACAGATATTTTATTTTGCATGTATCGCGTCAGAAATTGAAATTTATTAGTGTGTTCTTGGGGCTATAAAATTATAATATTTAATAAAGCCACGTCAAACTTGTTTGAGGTCACAGGCCACCAAGAAATAAAAAAACCGCATTAATTCACACAGATTTTATAAAGAGAAGTTATATTATATATTTTATAATTAATTATATATATTTGTACATTGATAGATATTATGTTAACTGTTTTTAAAGACAACAGCAAATTAAAAGCGCGGTTCTCGTCTAAGTTAAATAAAATTGGACGTGAAACAAAACTTGGATGGGTCACTGTTCGCCGTCTTTTCAAGTCTTTGGCCCCCTGCTCTAGAAAGATGTTTTGAAACAATTCAAAATCAAAAGCAACTAACAGAACTATGTAGTGGTAATTTGACCTCGCTTGTTGAAAACCCTCCCTGTCCTGTCCTGTTTTTGGAGACCCAGATGGGGACCCGTTACTGGGTGCACGCAAAAAGCTACATGTTAGAGAGTGGCTGAAGGCCTTTCCGTGATTCTAGGTGCATCAGTTAGATGACAAAAAGACCTCAGTCTAAGGCTGCGAAGTTAGTATACTACAGCGAGTCTCGAATTGCCTTCTTTGGTAACACGAGCGCAATCCTCTTAATCAGGTAATTTAACCTGTTACATTTTTAGTTACTCTACTAATTGAAATGATAGATACTTCTTTAACACTATCCAGTCCACGCGGTACGCGATTAAACTTACGCCGGCGGCCGACTGTTTTTTTAATGAATTGCTTACAAAAAATCGTATATATTTATTTGTTTATATATATCCATCCCCCATCATCGTCGCTGTCTTGGATCTCCTCGGCGTCTGAGGGAATATCGGACAAAGCATCAGCGTATATAAGGAGACTAATTCTAACCAAAAATATATTGCATTGGAATATAAAATAAAATAAAAAATAAATATTTTGGAAAATACTTACTTTGCTAACAAACTAATTCAATTTAAATGCATACAATCGAAATATTGATCGAGAAAAACGATAAACGTTTTCCTAATTTAAAAATAATAATTATAACAAGCGAGATAAAGTGTAATCTCACATTTTGTAATTTTTTACAAGAACTGCTCTTTTAATTTTTTTATCGTCATGTGTTCAAATAAAAATAAATATGACCCTCACTGAAATGGTTTGAGATCTTTGAAGTATTGTCGAACGTAAAAATAACATATGTTTTGAGATCGGCCACTAACGTTTGAAAAAACATAACACAAGTCGGCCACTGAGCATTGGCGGAACGATCACACACATGTTGTGTGACCGGCCTTTAACGTTCGGCCTGGCGATTACACACATTGTGTAATCGGACTGGATAGTGTTTATTCAGACCAGCGACAAAAATACACGTATGGGTTTTTGGGGCGCTGGACTATTCAAAACCTTATACATATTTTATATTTTTATTTCGAAATCCGCGCTTTGCCCGATTTTTTAGAAGGTCGTGGTTTTATCAAATTGCTTGACCGTGTAGAAATTTCGAAATTGAACATTTTAACATAAATGATGTGCACCCTGAATGAATGTGACAAGCGTAACCTTCTCCATACCAACAGAGGGACGTCGCGAAACTCCAGAAAATACCAAAGACAAAAAAGTGAAAGCGAGAAAGAGGGAAAAGAAGAGCGGAAAGAGGAAGTAAAGAATAGCGCGAAGAGGGAAGGAGAGAAGTGAGTTTTCGCGCCAATTTTCGCCGGAAAAATTAAATCGTGTCACGTTTCGCTAAGAGTCCCCCGTAAAAAAGTGTCAGATTGTTTTCTTTTGCCTAGCTTCCCCTTTTCTCTCATTTCCTCCCCTTTTTTGGCGCCCCCTCTGGAGGCGATCCTCCGAGGAGGGCGCTTGAATTTTTACGGGCGCCTTAGTTTTTCAATTTTTAGACTTTACTCATTTACCAGAGACGAATTAGTTTTAACTCAAGCACATTTTTTTTACTGTTTATCATGTGAGGTAGTTGGCTTAAGAACGCTACGGCTTGGCGAGCTTATGGTCGGTTTACTCCGTGCCTAGGTGAAGCTGAGAGAGCTCTTTTGGTAACTCTCTCAGCCCTCCTTTCTCCCATCTGTCAGTTCATCACGCCATATCGCCAAAGGGATTGGTTACCGCAATCTTGATGTGACATGACTATGTAGGGCTCACCACGCACAGGTGGGAGTGGAGTTGGTTCCGAGAGGCTATAAACTGCTGTTTTACTAGCAGTCGGTAAGTGCGCATCACCACCCAAGAGCCCCAGGATCGAAGAGGATGGAGACTCATGCGGGAGGCTTACGTTAAACAGTGGGTGGATACAGGCTGATGATGATGATGAAGTACATTTTTGTTCTGAGATATTTAATGGTTTGTGTTTTGATGTTGTTTAAAAAACCAATGAAAGTGACAACTTCATATTGCATAAAATTCTATATGTATAGGTTTTTTTTAATTATGTAGTATTACGATTATATTAATTCACAACAATGTAAACTATTTTTTAATTTTTTTTTCAATTTATTGACTTACATCACTTTCATAATTATGAGATCCATTACCAATCAAACCAATTTATTAATCATAGGTTTTATTTATTTTTTATTAATTTCTCATTACGGTCCTTTTTTAGTCCAAGCCGCGTACGCCACTGTCCTTTGCTCGACTGTAGAATTCTTCCCATACTCGCCCGAAACTTTTCGCCGGTATGAATTTTAATGAAATCGCCCTTTTATTATTGTATTATTTGTGTGCAAGGGCGGTTCGTGAAACAGGTCCTAAAAAGATAATTAAAAAAACATCTAAAAAAAATCGAATACGTGTAATCGAAGCCTCATTGGCTGAGCGTCATAGAGTGCACTGGTCTCGACCAGTTGTGCTCTCCTGCATGTGATTACACATATGTATATAATAGAAAAGGTTAACAAATAATATTGATATTGCCATGTAACAGTATAACACAAAATTTTAGATGTTTTCTGTACTCTTTCATAATGCAAAGAGAATTAATTAAAAAAATAAGTATATTTTATTTTTTTAAATATTCATACACTTAAATAATTACAGGAGAATACCATCAGACGTAATGGACGTATATTATTCAGGGATTGTAATGACGTTACCCATTTTGAGAATGGCTCAACGCTGTACGTGAAATATAAATACCTACCATTATCATTAGTTAATATTTCAGCATTCTCGAATCGTCAATTTTCACACAGACTCACTATGAATGAACTGTGTTCATGAGATGACTGTCGTCTTTTTTATTATTAGGCTATGACTGACATTTGAGAGATCATTTCATCAATATCACAATACCCAAGTGTACGTATAAAGCTTATAAATTGAATAGATATGTATATTTAATTTAAACACGTAACGGATATGCCGGCGGGTATAGCTCAGTGGTTAAATCGTTTGCTTGGGTCATGGGCTCGATCCCTGACGGAGATTTAAAAATAAAATAATAATTTGTATCTGAGCTCTAAAATACGGTTGGTGTAAATCTGATTCGTCACCCGTAAAATTACAGTCATAGCCTATTTAACAAAATTGGTTGTAGAAGTTGTCCAGTGAAGACCACCCATTCATAGTGAATTCCTGAAATAATAAGGATGATGCGTGAATGTCGGATCAACACTCCACATGCATCGCTTATCCATTATGTGGAATGGTAAGCGTTATAGGATGCACAGATGAAAACATCAGCATCACTATCTGTCGGTATTCTCCTGTATGTATTTACATAAGTATTTTATTTTGTTCTGATGTTACTCATGTTTGTGGTGGATATATGCTGTAAATTAGAAGCGGATATGGAAATATATATTATTTTTCGCCTCCTCTGAACCGTTTCTTCTTATGGTAATCCGGTAACAATGTTAAAATATGCAAATAAACCTTTTTCTTTCGACTTTTTTTTTTATAAAACAGATCTTTTCATTTTTTTGTCGTCACCCGGGAATAATTTATTCGAAAGTATTTTTTTTTAAATTTGATTTTTAAAGTCGCGCTTCCGGTGCGATCGTAAAAAATTAAGCTCCACAATAGAGATTAATAAAAATAAATGTTTATTGTTCTTGCTCAACTAGTTGAGCGTCCTGGCTTTCTGCAATTTCAGTTTTATTATTTCATACATTGCTAGACCTTGTTTTTACAATAAAACAGCTGATTTTCTTTGTTGTATCCTATGTGGAAAGTGGAAAAATATAGTGTCGGATATGGGGGAGTGTGTAATGGATGTGTTGTGATCTGTGGATTGCTGAGAAGGAATTGTTATGTGTGTTAGGAAGAGATCACTGGAAATACTCCGACATTCCGAACTAGAAATATAAGAAATAAGAACACGGTATAATGCTTTAGTAATAATTAGATTGAATTGATGATTAACGAGATTTTATGTTATGGGCAAGTTCTAGAAATGATTTTTTTAATAATAAAATGTTACTAGTAGGAAGGTGTGACTTGATCGGTTCGTAGAGCGGCACGTAACACAGTGATATGCTCTGTCGGGCGGCTTGATGATCAGGTTACGGAGGTGTCAGAAGTGAAGAACGAAAAGATCTGGTCCGAATAGTCGTCTGCTTATATAGAGCCAGCTTGACTCCCACCTTGATAGGTGCAATATTACTTGAAGCGACCTCTGGTGACGGCTTTTCTACCGACATATATGGAACATATAAAGCAAAAATTATTAGACAGGCATAGATAGAGACATTGATTTAATTGATAAAACAGAAGTCCGCCACAATAGTATGTCCAAGCGCTTAATGCTCGCTTTCATTTTTAAACACTATATTTAGATATAATATTTGTGAACAATTGAAAGCTTCTATTTTTTTTTAGTTAAACTTTGCGAGGGATGAAACCTGCGGCCGTTAGCATAACAGTCAAGTACTTTAACCTTAGCCTACACTCCTGAAAGTTAAATGATTAGCTGCAGCACACTCAGCATTATTACCAAAGTTTATTATTAGATTATAATTTATTTGAATTATTTCTCAGTGTGTGTCTGTTATTACTTTGCGAATTACTTAGAGTTGGTAATCAGACTTTCTTTAAGATCTCTCTCTCTCTCTCTTTCCCAGAAAGTCATCTCTTGAGAATACATACAGCGTAATCACATTACAGCATATTAATGAACGGATTCCTAAATAACATTATGCAAGTACTTTATAACGTCATATAAGGTCAAAAGTACAGTTTTTAATACTTAATATTTTGATTGAAATTACAGACCATGGAAAGACAAAATACAGACAGTAGAAAATTATTTCTACAACCATATATATTAACATCCTCATCTCTTTCAAAAGGATGTTATTCAGTCGCGTGAGGGCATGTGAGGAGTAGATTAATAAAACAGACTTTTTCTGAAGCACACTGACATATGTTTACGATAAACTTTAAAAACTTATGGCCCGGACCTAGTCACAGCATTCGGCAGGGCCAAAATACAATATGCTCTCGCCGACGGTCGACACACGACTGGCGCGCCCATGATGGGCTGTCGCACAGCGCTACAAGTCACGTTCTCCGTAACTAGTCCAAAATGCCAATATGGCGACACATGCATGTCGACAAGCGAACAGAAATAACATACGAAATATTGTATATCGAGGTTTTCAGTACCAGTCAGCAAGGGCTATAACATGCTGATGTCAATATGTATCAATAAATTATTGAAAGAATTATTATGTAAATAATATACTTGAAAGAAACACCGCACTAAAACATTTGATAACACTTGGGTTAGGTTAGGTTAGGACTTAAGTATATCAATGTTTATATTATTCACAGAATATATAATAATTAATATTATTATATTATATCTGATAAATTTTCTCTGTGAACAATTGTGGCCATTTCACAGAAGTTAAATAGAAACAACTCTTGAATGGGATTACAATCGCATTCGCGTAATAAAAGGAGATGGAGACGAAAGATAGATTCTCTCACCGATTCTTTGTCTTAATACGAGTATCTTTTAAAGCTAAGTAGTTCTCGTATCTCCTGTGCCAGTAACCCTTTTATGTTACTAAGTAACAATGTAAGTGCATGCACCCGTGCAGTTCATAGCTAAGTAGCCGCCATTTCGCGAAATTTGCATCCTGCAGTTTTAGCGGTGCGGCCGTAGCTCCCAGGAGGGCACTAAATAAAGGTTAGCGCCGGAATAACTCACACTTTATTTCGGCCCCACAGGAGAGCATAAAGAATCCTTATTCCGAGAGCGCTCCACTGATAGTGCTACATTGCATGCTCCACCTACTGAACTGCATATTTGCATTTGCAACATTGCTCATTGTTTCAAAATTAAATACGTAATCTCGAGATTAAATTGCGGGTTTTTCTCGTACATTTCATTAGATCGAATGCCGGCGGGTATAGTTCAATGGTCAACGTTTGCGGACTCCATATCTTGTATTTTAAATACAAAAAGCTAGTTTTTTCAATGTTGCAATATACAAAGTTTAGGCGCTAGATAACGTCAAATTTGAAACACTTTTCTTTTTACTTATATTATATTTTAAGTATTACTTGTCAATTATTAATATGCCAGCGAGTATAGCTCAATGGTCAAAGCGTTTGCTTTGTAAGCCAAAGGTCGTGGGTTCGATCCCCGATGGAGATTAAAATAAAATTAAAAAAATAATCGATTTCTGAGCTCTAATAATACCCCCGGTTGGTGTGAATTTGATCCCTCACCCGTAAAATGCCCGTCATAGCCTATTAATTAAAATTTGTAGTAGACGAAAGTCGTCCCGTGAAGACCACCCATTCATAGTAAATTCCTGTAATAATATGGATGTTGCGTGAATCTTGGGCTGTAGTCTATAACGTTGGCGAATCAACTCTCCACATGCAGCGCTTAGTCATATGCACCATAGTAAGAGTCATAGAATTTCACAGATGAGACTTCAAAATTACTATCACCATCTGTCGGCAATCTCCTGTATGTGTTTACATTAAAAAAAAAGATGGAAAAAACCAAGACATATTTGTGTATAACAAAGACAGTATAAATACTCAAGAAAAGAAAGCTTTATGCATGATTATTTACGTGCACAATTGATATTAATTTGATTTATTTATGTTTTACATTTTTGTACCAAAAAAGTAATGGCTTGTGCTTTATTTTAGTCAATTATTGTCTTTAGTAATAAATAATAAATATCTATTCACCTTGTTTTTACATGGATGACGTAAGATATGGTCTCTGTGTAGGAGACTGCAGTTTCTACTAACACTTAGCATTGCTCAGTCCATCACTTGTCAAGAGACAACTGAGCTTTATATATATACTTATTAAGTAATAATAGTAAGAATACTTATTAAACGGCTTAACCCATGTGTAGGAGAGGGGGTAGGGTTGTGTCTATCAGGGAATGATAAAAGAGGGAGACAAATAGGGTTGCTGTTTAGGAGACTGCAGTTTCGACTAACTCGTAGCCTTCCTGGATCCATCACTAGTCAAGAGACAATTGATTGAGGAATACTTGTATAGTGTACATTTCTATCGATTATGTCCGGAGGCTTCAATTTGTCTGTTATTTTAGCACAACCACACATTATTTTTTCAAAGCTGATAAACAAACGTTCAAATGTGCTTCGGATACTACGGTTCTCTCTTCTTAAATTGCCATAATGCCGTCAGAAATTATGCATACAATGTACTCGGACAAGCAGAAATGGTGAGGACTATGGGAGGTTACATATAAGACAATTTTTGTGGTGACCAAATACTCCAGCTAGAAAGTGATATTTTTAACGGTGCCAAGCGGTGTACATTATTTTGTATAGGATATATTTTTATTGCTTAATCCCGGAGGCTTCAATTCGTCTGTAATGTTCATGCATAATCACCCATATCTTTTAAAAATCTGATTGATAAACATTTATATGTGCTTCGGATACTACGGTTACACTTCTTAAAATGCCATAATGCCGTCAGAATCAATACATATCATGTACTCGGACGAGCTTTAGATTGCAGACAAGGTGAGGACCGTGGGAGGTAACATATAAATATATGACAGCTATTTGTGGTGAGCGAATTCTCCAGCTAGAGAGTGAATGTTGAAGAAAAGGTACTTTTATCTGATCGTAGGGTAAAGTACATACGTACTCTGTACATACGTATCTGATCGTAAGGTAAAGTACATGCGTAACGAGTTTATATATAAATAGTTATTTCACGTCAATTGAGTATATTTAGTAAACGTATTTCGACCTCTACCGAGAATATATATTTTATTTATAGATATAAATAATTATATTTTATACATCTAAGAATACGCATTCGTACTTTGTGTTAATTTGATAAAATAGACACTTTGTACGGTACATAATAATTTACGAGCGTGTATTTGGGGTCAGTTTCGTTACTACACACACTAAGTGCGAAATCTAAGGTCCTTTTCCTTTACCTTTGTCATTGAGGGATTACTGAGGTCTCTAATGTATGACTAAGACCTCTCGAAACTACCAGAAGTGGAGGACGAAACTTGTCGAGAGTCTTTGAGCCTATAAAAGGCTTAATATGTGAAAGGAGCACAGTCCAACAGTACACACCCACGTGTACAGAGTTTACGGAGAACGCAATATATCTTTCAGGGGCATCTTCCACCTTTGCGATAGTTAGTAGTCTACTATTATACTTGATCAATTAACAAGGAATTTCCTAACAAATAAGTACCATAAACTTAAATTAGTCATTGATTTCAAATAACTTGTACAATGTACATACTGATATCAGCTTGATATATCTCTTTTAGGCTGATGCCGAAAAGCCTCTAAAAACGATCTTTTGTCTCTTATTTCCATATTAGTTTAATAGTAATATTAGTTTTATTTTATATAAAAATACACGGCGTTTGCATAAGTCATTTTATTTATTTATACAGTTGCTCTATTTCATGTTGGTTCAACTGTCAACTTTAATTTGTGACATTAATTTGTAACGATATTTTTTTTATTTTTTAATCGATTTCTGAGCACGAAAATACCCACGGTTGGTGTGAATTTGATCCCTCACTCGTAAAATGCCAGTCATAACTTATTAATTAAAATTGATGGTTGACGAAAGTCGTCCCGTGAAGACCACCCATTCATAGTAAATTCCTGTAATAATAAGATTGATGTGCGAATCTCGGGCTGTAGTCTATAACGTTGGCGGATCAACACTCCACATGCAGCGCTTAGCCATATATAGCATGTTAAGCGTGATAGAATTCCACGGATGAGACTTTAGAATTACTATCCCCATCTGTCGGTATATTCCTGTATGTGCTTACATAAAAAAATGTAAATTTAAATAAATTATAAAAATCCACTAAAATCAATTTTGCGAAAAGTAATTACTTAAAAGAGCATTGTAGGCGAGTAGAATACGAAATTGATAAAAAAATCCAATAAAAAGACATTTTTTACTTGCTGAGCTGAAAATAAATAAATGCAAAACGTGAAATATTATAAAATTAAAACACAAAAACAACATACAAAAACAATCCTAACAATGGCCGGATTAAAATCGCACGCACAATAACATAATACCGTAACTTCAGTACCGGATTTCGACACTGCTATTCGACCCATATAGATTACATTTAAAATATATATTAGAATTATTTGTTGCCTCGGCGCCCCTAGCTTATTCGACGCCCTGGGGCACCGACCCACTTCGCCACCCCCTAAAACCGGCACTGCGTTACTTATACAAGTAGCGATACTACTCGTACAATAAATCGATTCTTTTGGTATTACGGTGATGATATACTCGTACTGCTCGTATAAATCCTTTCTCTGAGTGCCACAACTCAAAAACGCTATTCTTTTTCAGGATATATTTTTGATTGTCTGTAATTTAATTATTTTTTTAAAAAGTTTTTTTGGAATATCAATTTTTAGAAGAAGAGCAATTCGTTTTTTTTATGTTAACGCATGCAGGAGAGCACAGCCGGTCAAAACCAGTGCACTCTATGACGCTCAGCCAGGGAGGCTGGACGCTGCATGCGGGAAACGTGTGTTGTGTTCGTGTTTGTGTGTGGGTCGGAGAGATTGCAAGTTTATATTTATCTGTTTCTTGAAGAGATTCAGATTGTAGGAAGGAGGTAACACATTCGCTGGAATAGCATTCCATAGCTTACCGGTGACATTAAGGAAGGAGCTTTGGAAACTGCCAGTTCTAGGTCGTTTTATAATCAATAAAACTCTTGAGTCTAACCTGCAATCAATCGAATACAGGCGTGAGATTGGTTCACTTAGTCTTATCTACCGTTATTACCACGGTCGCTGCTCTTCAGAACTTAAAGAACTAATTCCTCCTGCACCCACCTACAACCGACATACTCGTCTTACACGTCTTACACGTCTCACGCGCCGAACATCCATGCACGGTTAATGTGTGTCGACTTAGAACTGCCGGTTTTCAAGAGAATACAGGAGAATACCGACAGATGGTGATAGTAATTCTGAAGTCTCATTTGTGGAATTCTATGACGCTTACTATGGTGCATATAGCTAAGCGCTGTATGTGGAGTTTAGATCCGCCAATGTCATAGACTACAGTCCGAGATTCACGCATCATCCTTATTATTACAGGAATTTACTATGAATGGGTGGTCTTCACGGGACGATTTACGTCTACCACCAATTTTAATTAATAGTCTCTGACTGGAATTTAACAAGTGACGGATCAAATTCACACCAACCGGGTATTTTAGAGCTCAGAAATCGTTTTTTTTAATCTCCGTCGGGGATCGAACCCACGACCTTTGGCTTGCAAAGCAAACGCTTTGACCATTGAGCTATACCCGCCGGCAACTGGAGCATATGAACATCAAGACAAATTTATGTGAGCCACATTGGTCCTCGCTTCATCCCATGTCAGCTCTGCCTCCCTTAGCTCCGACGAGTTCATTCTGTATATATTTCTTCGTGGGCTTGAAGGAAAGGCTTCTATAGTTGATGCTCTCCTGCGGCATACGTAACACACGTCCCAGGCAGGTCCACCTTCGTCTCTTGACCGACTGTAGTATGGAAAGCTGCCTTGTCCGAGTCAAGTTGTAGTAAATAAAATACATTTCATCGGAAAGCAAGAGTTCAAAATTACGTTACGACTCTTGCCTGAGAAAACAAATAAATCGAACCAGTTCAATAGAAAGCCGAAATACTTAAATCCTTTACAGTAAGAGCCGACGAATAATATATGCACTCTGTAAGTGGAAAGTTCTAGATTCATAAATAAATAAATAAACAGTTTGGGAACGGCTGGAGCTTCGTAGGATATCGATGAATACCAGCTTACTACCTAATACGAGCTTAAGACTCTTGTCAGAGATTTGATAATGAATTAAGGGCTTCGTCCCTGGCCGCTTTACGGCCTAAGATAATTTTAAATATTTTATTAATTAATTAATTGGGACATGTACTACGGGTGACACGTCGAGTGAAGCTAGGAGTATCAAATATTGCGCTACAGCGTTGCCAAGGCGGAAACCGAGCTCCTTATGAAGTGCCACCGTGTACAGTCAGTTGTGTGCCGACCGCGAGAAGGCCTTATTATGGCCGGCCCGGCATTTTATTCCGCTAGGGCCGGAAGTTTGTAAAGTTTATCATGAAAATATATGTGCTTCTGGAAAAGTCTGTGTGTTGTTAATCTGCTCCTCATCCCGCCACCACGCAATTCAATAACGAACTTAGAGAGGAGGATGTCAGTGCTTAAAAAAAAATATATATACCATGGCTGCTGTATTGATGAACTCAAATAATTAATTCCTCCTGCGCTTACACCCAATCGACAGATTTTCTTTAGATTTACTGGTATGTATAATACTTGGAAAGACTCCCACGGGACTGTTGGTGATGTGGGTACATAAATGGGGGATCAACCGTGAAAGTTCGGACGATTTAACATGACTTCAATGGAAAATGATGGCGGCTGTCTTGGCTCGTTTGCTAAGTTTTCCGGCCGATAATGTTTCAATTGTGTGCGATGTATGACGCGCTGGTTTGGCTCTAGAGCGGATCGCACTGAATTACACTGAGAAGGCAAAGTTTCAAGCCGCGTTATACTGAGGTTATAAACACACCCCGCAGTGTGTGTCAGCAGCTGACGAATATAACAATACCAGAGTTAATACCGGGGTTATTGCGCAGTGGCGTTACCGTCACATTCATTAACATTCTAGCAGTGTTGCATCATTATCAACATCATCATCATTTTCATGCAACGATTTTTTCTTTTAGCGACACTTTCTTTCCATTCCTGAGTGGTCTTCACGGGTCGACTTTCGCCTACAACCAATTCGATTAATAGTTTATGACTGGCATTTTACGGGTGAGGGATTAAATACACAACAACCAGGGGATTGTAGAGCTCAGAAATCGTTTTTTATATTTTATTTTTTAAATCTCCGTCGAGGATCGAACCAACGACTTTCGGCTTGCCAAGCAAACGCTTTAATCACTGAGCTATACCCGCCAGCTCAAACATTCATTCAACTCTGGGATTCTTGAACGCTTTAACTTTTACGTTCCTGTATGAAAGTACACCCGTGCTCGTAGGCATCCATTGTTTTCCATTCCAGTTGGTACTGGAGAAGTTTCAAGCAAAGGCTGCCTTGTCCACTCTCGCCTCGTCATTCCTCTCTTCGGCATCTGCTTTCGAAGTTCATTATACGGCTGCATTGGCTCACAGCCGTAAAATAGAATGACTCGATACAATCAACGCATAGAGGGCACTTTGTTTTGATCGAGTAAATCGCGTGTCCCACATATTTATCATATAATCAAAAGACGCATCAGAATTTCCGAGGCGGAAAGCGAACTCCTTCTGCAGTGTCACTGTTCTTAGTGATCTGTACGCTGATATATCTGAAACTCTCAACCCTTTCAATGGTCATCACCTATGAAACCCAACCCTTATTAAACGTGGAAGGGGACTAAATCAGTGGTTCTCCTACTTTGTTGCGTCACTGTCAGTACCCTGGTGGACTAAGCTAGGAATTACTATAGTTTCCAGTTACCTCAGGTGCTTACGAGGATGTTCGGGAGACGACAATAGAGGGCATTTAAAGCCGAGCAGGAGCCGGGCAAACTTGAGGAACACTGGAAATCTTGGTTAATTATTTACACCAGAGACGCACTCTCTTCAATGAGTTTACTGCATTCATTACTTATTAAAAGCATGCAGGAGAGCATAAGCAATCTAAAAAATAAACTCCATGACGCTAAACCGAGACGGAAGAACGCTGCAAATTGAGTAAATGTGTTATACGAGAGCTGTTCAAAAAATAAGGTTCCTTTTGTTTTTTATCGAGCTATGCATAATCCATTTTCATTTTTTGTGTTGGTACTGACATCAGCATGATATAGCCCTTGCTGAATGGTGCCGGAAACCTCGATACACAATCTTTCGTCTCCTATTTCTGTTCGCTTGTCGTACATGTAAGTGTCGCTATATTGGCATTTTGGTCAAGTCCGGTCACGGGTGTGACGTTAGTTATATAGATCGCCATTTGCGGCGCTGGAGGTCACCGACCACGGCGCCCAATGCCCAGTCAGTTGTGTGCCGACCGCGACGAGGTCGTGTTATGGCCGGCCCGACATGTTATTCCGCCCGGGCCGGAAGTTTGTAAAGTTTATAGAAAATATACATGTGCTTCTGAAGATGTCTGTGTGTTGTTCATCTGCTCCTCATCCTGCCACCACGCAATGCTATAACTAACTTAGAGAGGAGGATGTTAGTACTCATATCCTTCACGTATACAGACAAGGTCGACTTTTTGGATATTTAGTTAATTTTTGTCAATTTTTTTGTTCGCACGTGTTTTTCTCTTCGTCGATTTTTGCGTATTCCAAACAATGGATAAAATAATCTGCATCGAATTTCTCTGCGTATTTTTTATTTGATGGAAAGCCGTCGGAAACTATATATTGAATGTACTTGACGGAGCTGCGGGAGCCAGAGCTGACATGGGATGAGGCGAGAACCAAGGCGGCTGACAGAGCCTTAACCTGTGCGTGAGTGTGTCCCTAACGTTAAGGACGTGGGTTAAACTCAAATTCTGTCAAATTTATAACTCATAAAAGACTTGTTGTGTCATGTATTGACATCAGAGCATAGTTTGTCGAAGTTTTAGGACACTACCTATAATAGTGGCTGCACAGTTTGAGTTTAAAGGCGGACTCTCATGATGACCATATGCTCCAGTTAAGAGAGCGGATATGGAAATGATGATGATGATTGTTTCGGATTCAGTGCTGGTGTTGACATGTAGAGTATTTTTTTAATTTGTGTTTCAAAATTTATTACTTACTTATGACATCGTTTTTATTGTTACAATTCTGATTCTCTAGCGCTCAGTATTGTGTCGCCACTTATGCTGGATATTATTTTACTAATTCTAAATAATGTCAGTACTTAAACATACTGATATTATAAACGTGATTAATTGACAGGGTCCTAGCAATATTTATAAAAGAATAAAAAAATTGTGTCTATAAAGAATTCAATGAATTCTTTTTTTAAGAGGAGAATACCGACAGATTGTGATGGTGGTGGATTCCATGACTCATATATGGCTAAGCGCTGTATGTGAAGTGTTGATCTGTCATAGACTACAGCCCAACATTCACGCATCATCATGGGTGGTCTTCACGGGACGACTTTCGTCTACCAACATTTTTTATTATGCTATCACTGGCACTTTGGGGTGAGGTATCAAATTCACACCAACCGAAGGTATTTTAGAGCTTATAAATTGATTATTTTTTTTATAATATTTTTCGAGGATTGAACCCACGTCCTTTTGATTGGCAAGCTAACGCTTTAACCACTATAGTATACCCGTCGGTTAATTAAATATATCGTGATACAGTTTTATGTTCGTTTGGTCCTAAATGCATACAGTAAGGTTTATCTTTCTTCTTTCGGTTTAAACTCTAGAGCAAACGTGTTCTTATGTTAGTAATTAAATATACACATCATATACATCAAAATTCTTTATACGCATCAATTCGTTCAGAAAAAATATCGGCAGAAGCGGGATGCGAACCTGCGAGCCTTGGAACCAACCCGTTGCTCAAGCTCATTAACCTAGACCACTCGACCATCTATGAAAAGGCATTTGACTCAATCGAGACTTGGGCAGTGCTAGATTCACTACAACGCTGCAAAATAGACTATCGGTATATAGAGATAATAAAATCTCTATACAAATCTGCAACAATGATGGTCCAGCTCCATGATAGCACTAACAATATTTCTAAAAACAAAGGTGTTAGACAAGGAGATGTTATATCTCCAAAACTCTTCACAAACGCCCTAGAAGATATTTTTAAACTGCTATCCTGGACAAAATGTGGAATAAATATTAACGGAGAGTACATTTCTCACCTCCGATTTGCAGATGACATAGTGTTAATAGCCGAATCACCTGATAAGCTCCAAGACATGCTCTACGACCTCAATGAAGCGTCGAACAAAATTGGTCTGAAAATGAACATGGATAAAACAAAAGCCATGATTAATAGTCATATTTCACAGACCTTCGATCCTATTTCCATTGGAGGAACAGAAATAGAGGTTGTAAACGACTATATCTATCTGGGACAAGTAATACAACTAGGGCGAAATAACTTCTCAAAAGAAATCGACAGGCGCATACAACTGGGATGGGCAGCATTTGGAAAACTAAAGTACATTTTTAAAGCGAAAATTCCGCAATGCCTTAAAACTAAGGCGTTTAACCAATGCATCCTCCCTGTATTAACTTATGGCGCAGAGACGTGGAATCTGACAGCAAGTCTTACCCATAAAATAAAAGTCACCCAGCGTGCTATGGAGAGATCCATGCTCGGAGTGTCGCTAAAAGATAGAATCCGAAACGAGGAAATACGCAGAAGAACTCAAGTAGTGGATGCTACCCAACGAATAGGCACACTCAAGTGGCAATGGGCAGGACATATCTGTCGAAGAGACGACGGTCGATGGGGAAGAAAAGTATTGGAATGGCGCCCAAGAACTGGCAAACGAAGCATTGGCCGACCCCCTACAAGATGGACCGACGATATAAGAAGAATAGCGGGAGTGACCTGGATGCGGAAGGCGGAGGATCGAAGAGGATGGAGACTCATGCGGGAGGCCTACGTTCAACAGTGGACGGACACAGGCTGATGATGATGACTCGACCATCTCGTGCCCGAACTGTTGCGCGGAATAAGTCATATTTATACCATTGTTACCATCATATAATGATGGATGTCTCTATAGTGTATATTCAGAGTGTGTATATTATTTCACTTATTCACAAGCTTAATATTATTCCTTTCGGAAAGTGTTTTTATATGTTTCGGTTTATTTTCTATGGCGGCTCTGTCTCGGACAGTGTCTAATGAACGTGAATACGAGATGCGACGTTTTCGCCGGTAACCCGAAGCCCGGAGAGGCGGATCGTATGGCAGCCCGGCGGCAGAACGCGGCATACTCTTGACATTTTACAAAATGCATTACGCGCGGTTACAGCAGGTCATCTTCCTGCATTACATTTTCAGCAAAGTTTTTCGCCAACGCTGAAAAGCTTAATTTAGTACACGAGCAATTATGAAAGTAAAACGCATTCATTGATCGGACTTCGAATGTTTCCTTTACAAATTGGCAAATTGGTTTAATGTTGCTTTATTTTTTTCTCAATGTTCTTAGCATTCACTTTGAGATCCATTATAAATAATAAATAAATATTTATATACCTTAATTTTACGTGGATCACGTTGAGTATGACCTTTGCTTATAAGACTCCAGTTACGACTCTTTCTCAAGTGTCTGTCAACTGAACTGTTGACTCTTGATAGTGATGGATTGAAGAAAGGCGACGAGTTAGTCGAAACTGCATTCCATAAGCTGAGCTCATACTCAACGTGACATATGTAAAAACACTGTGGCGTTGCCCAATATTAGATTTAAGTAGGGAAGGGCTCTTTAGTGTAATCCAACAGAAGCCTGGACTGGTTGGATATGTCGACCTCATCGCTACGGAGTCCAACTACCATGTCTTTTTTGTATACGCAGTGAACTTCGGCGAAGAAGTCAAAAAGTCCAAATTTAAACGTCTGAACTACTGACTTTTACACCCACGCTTGGTATTGGTCACGAAAGCCCGTTACTTGTATAACGAGAAAGAACTCTGAAAACAATGCCTTGGTAAGTGCTCCCAAGGAGCGCAGGTACAAGGCGACCGACCCGGGGGCCCAAGGCCCCAAAAAAATATCTAAAAACAAGATAAATAAATGATTATTTATTAACTTTGTACAACATGCTACTGTCGTAGTACGACAAAGGGAGCCAAAATGAAAAAATAATAATATTTCTTAAGGATAATTTTATTGTAAAACGACCATATTCGACGTTGATTTATTCAATAGTAATACTAAATGTGGCAGCCCTGGTTTGTACAAAAGTGACCTTATGGTCATCTTGTACAAAAAATGCAAAGCGTAATACACAAGCTTGGCGCGGAATTTATAGTACAACTTTAAATGTACAAATGTGTAAAAAAGCTATGAAAAAATATTACTGCAGTCGTATAAACGCCTTTTAAAGAATTCGATTATAATGAGAGCGAAAACACTTATATATTAATATAACTTTTTATTATTATATATGTATAATGCATGTATATCATAAGTATTTATGCCTTCCGAATGTTGTTGGGTCTGACGCGATACTGCAGTGCCTCAGGCATGTTGACGGAGGAACGACTGGATGGCTTCCATGCCACAATAAGGAAGCGTTGCGCTTTTCTGTGGGTCGCGCATTCGCGGCAGCCCCAACACATGTGTCGCTAAGGGACTCCCGATTGGAGGCTGGCTGCGCCTTCACGCAGCCATCCAGCGGTGAACCGGTGCTCCACTCACTTTTATACACTTTTAAATAAGGCCTGTATTTCTTTGTTCAGTAATTAATTAAAGGTTTTGGCAGTAAATCAATCGGCAGTAGACTAAATAAGTTGGCAGTATCTACTGTGTCAGTCTGAATGTGGTCAGGTATACAATTAAAATTGCAGTAATGTATTCAATATTGAACCCTTTTTTAGAACGAAATTAGTTTCCAGACAACTTAATACTCGTATAAAGAGCTTGTATTATTATGCTATTTTTACTGCAATAATTTACTCGCTATTAAATAGTGCTCGTTACGAGGAACTTACTGGCAAGTGTTCACTCGCAAATAACTCGCAAGTTCGCTCGCAAGTAACTCGCAAGTTACCCGTTTGTCGGTCGGTTTTATAGGCGTTGCGATAAAATGAAATTTCCAACCGGTTAGTAATCTTTTATAGGGCAGTTAAACGGTTAACAATCGTATTAAATCAACTTCTGGAGGAGGCATCGGCCATTACAAAATTTATATCTACGATTATTTTACTCTACAAACTGATAAACTGAACTGAGATGTTTGTACCAAAAACTCAAATATCACACAACTGAAGACAGTTAAGATGATATGCTCAGGTTATTTGAATGCTTTAACTTGATGATGGCGTGCAACGTAAATTGCAACAATAACATGAATACTTCTTTAGAAAATTGTTAGTCAAATTAAACACAGAATCACTTTGCTTTTACCATACACTAAACATGTCAAAGTCACAACGTAGTGACATTCGCCGTCTAAATAAAGCAACTCCAGAAATGGAATATGGGAGCTCAGCTTGGAATCCAAATAAATCCAAATACATTCTCATGCTCGAAAAAATTATCTCTTCCGACGTCTCTATTCTTATATGTACGATAAATATCCATTCAATTCAATCAACTCCGTACATTACAACCCTTTTTCTTCTAGGGATGCTTTCATTCCAATCGTTTTTTTTCTTTCCATAGCTCAATGTTCAAAGCGTTTGCTTTGCAAGTCAAAGGTTGCGGGTTCAATCCCCGACGGAGATTTAAAAAAAAAAGGATTTTTAATCGATTTCTTAGCTCTAAAATACCCTCGGTTGGTGTGAATTTAATCCCTCACCCGTAAAATGCCCAGTCATAGCCTATTAATTAAAATTGTTGGTAGACGAAAGTCGTACCGTAAAAACCACCCATTCATAGTAAATTCCTGTAATAATAAGTATGATGCTTGAATCTCGGGCTGTAGTCAGATGAGCCTTCAGAATTACTATCACCATCTGTCGGTACTCTCCTGTATGTGTTTACATAAAAAAATCTAAAAAAAAAAATCTACGTGTTATGCAAACACGTTGTGAAAAAATTCAATCCGAAAAAAGACATACGAGTTTGTAAAACAAAATTACAACTTGTTTTATAAAATACAGATGTCAATGATGAGCATTTTCTAAGCATCTTTTTTAAACAAGTTACATTAGTTTGTTTTAATCGATTCAAAATATAGTTTTACGAAAGCGGGCGTAGGTGTAAACTATCGATTTACAAAACGCTTTATTTTATAGGAAGCCATTATTTTATAATGTCTTGTTAATTTAGTGATTAAGTTATCTAAATATCTTTCCGCCTTTAATGGATATGAACCCATCGCATCGCTTCCGATAGGTCATTAAACATTTAACACTTATACTGCCACTTATTTTAGGAGTCACGACCTATCGTTCGCAGACAATTCGTTTAACGATTCATCGGTAAGAAAGTGGGGCGCATTGGACGTCTGGTACACGGAACATTTGGCGCACAGGACAACTGGTGCACTGACTGCCTCGCTAATCTTGCTTACCCTTAAGTAACCCTAGTAACTTACTCTAAGCCTAGTAGTGATCTTCGAATACTGCAATTGCCTTCTTTATAACCTGCAAAAAGCTCGCTCTGGAAGTCATTGAAAATCTTGCTCTTATCCAGATAGTAATATTGGTGCAGAGATGACACGTGACAAATTTGTGTGCCGGAAATTTGCTGTGACCATACGCTCTTGTAGATTATAGTTTTTAATTAAATAAACCAAAGCTGTAGGTATTTATGATTACTTACATTTACAATTATTAAAAAGTCCCGAAGCTCGCTAAACAGAAGACTCCACGAAATTACTTTGGTAAATAAATTCGTGGAACTCATGTCGAAACTGGGCTTCTCTCAAGTGGAATATATCAATATTCGAGACGATATGGTTGAAAAGTCTGATAATTCTCTCAACAGGCATAGTCTCTGGCAGGTTAGTATAACTCCTAGGAAGAACAAATAATATGCGCCTCCTTCTTCTCAAATAATTGTCAGGGACAAACAAACCGATTTCCAACAAAATATCTGTATTTCTGAACACGCCGCGCACTAGCCGAAAGAAATACAAGCTCAAGCACACATCTCTTCTAGTTCTCAACTCATTGTATCCCAACATACCCCGTATAAAGTTAGATGGGTACAGCCACGATAAGACCATGGCGGCTGACAGAGCTTTGTGGCGGCAGTTTGTGACGACCATATGTTTCATTTAAAGAAATTGTCATTAAATGGCAATGATGACGTATTCACTTCCTTTAAAAAAAAATGTGAAAAAAAAACTTGTTATCATATTACCACCATCTTTGGCGACATATCTACCCTCGATCATTGCCAATTAATTCATTTTTAATTGCTGAAATATTGTTAATTGGTGTTTATTAACATAAATACGTAGGAATCAATGTATGCCAAACGGGTCTTTATTAATATTCATATTTAATCACTGGGTACGGATAAATATTTGAATTGATTCGGTATTATCTGATCGTGCTACTGCGTTATACTACGAACGAAACGAGAAATATCAAACATCGGCTCGCATTGTATATTTTTTGAAACATTTTTTTATTATTTAAACACATACAAGAGAATACCGACGGATGGTGATAGTAATTTTCATCTGTGGAATTCTATGACGCTTGCCATGGTGCACATGGCTAAGCCCTGCATGTGGAGTGTTGATACGCCAATGTCATAGACTACAGCCCGAGATTCACGCATCATCCTTATTATTGCAGGAATTTACTATGAATGGGTGGTCTTCACGGGACGACTTTCGTCTACCGCCGATTTTGATTATTAGGCTATGACTAGCATTTCACGGGTGAAGGATCACATTCACACCAACCGGGGGTATTTTAGAGCTCAAAAATCGATTAAAATCCTTTTTTTTAATCTCCGTCGGGGATCGAACCCACGATCTTTGGCTTACAAAGCAAACGCTTTGCAACGACTGACAGTCGTGGCTGGCACTCAACGGAACTGCACCGGGCTATTTGATAGAACTTATCAAGTCTTCAGAAATAAGCGCGCGTGGAGAGACACTCAGATCGGCTAGAGCAAATAGAAGCACCCTGCAGCTCGACGGGAGGTAGTCCTAGCACGGTCTTTGGCAATCGGGCTTTCAGCTACGTGGCACCAATAGCCTGGAACTCGCTACCGGAAAGCATAAGAGAGCTTAAAGCGGAGGCATCCTTCAGAAGCAGACTCAAGACCCACCTTTTTAATCAGAGAGGCAAAGAAGCGCTTTTGGAATGATCATTCGGTCATAAAAGAGCGCTATACGAATACTAATATAATAATAATTTGACCATTAGGCTATACCCGCCGGCAAAAATTATAGTTCACTATAATTTTGCATTTCTTATGTGTACATCCCCGTTTAATAAAGCGACTCCGCTTCACCGGGATCGTTATCGGGACGCGTGGTGAATGGAAGAGCAGGTCACAGAGCAAAGAACTCTTCGAGAAGCACATCGACGTTTATTTTAAACACAAGACTGTCAAACTTTGGTATTCTGCCCGGGCCACAAACAATGAATGAACTATACCTGATGGTGCCCGGTCATAAAATGACATGCAGTTACAGTACCAGTGCCCGAAGACCACACGTTGGCCATTTGACGAACTATCTTCTGTCACATGATTGGTAGTATTTTTTGTCAAAACAAAAAAACTTATTAAAAACAATAATCTAGATAAATTTAATCAATTAAATCGCTAAGCGATCTGATGAATTGTTATTAGACGGCTTGCATAAATTAATGCCTTTATTGTGTCTTCGTCAGATTCAACTGGCTTTTCAAAACTAGGTGCATTATCAACATCAAATTTTAGATTATCTTACAAAAAAATGCGAATCAAAACTTTGCACTTTCTGTGATGGTTTGAGGAAGGCTATGAGTTGATCGAAACTACAGTCTCCTAAACAGAGAACATATCTTACGTGATCCATGTAAAAACAAGGTAAATAAATAAATGATTATTATTTATAATAGATCTCAAAGTAAATGCTGTAAGCATTAAAAAAAAAATTATCTACAGTAAAACCTAATAAAATCAAAATTTTAATTAAATCTCAATGTCATCCTTGTAATGTTTAATGTACTTCCGAAGGTGAAAAGTTCAATGAAGTTTGAAAATCTCTGGATTAAACAATTATAGTCCGATGACCCGCGTTCAAAAGAAACAGGTGACCATTAATCAATGTATTAATTACATTCCTTAATTATCATTTAATCTCTTTACAGCCGGGCGTAGTGCGGTGGTCACCAAGCTTCACTTATAACCAGTAGAATTAGCGATCGAATCGGTTTTTTGTAACCTAAAATTGGTTAACTTAGAGGAGAAGAATAAAAGATCATTTAAAACTTAAATTAATCTAAATCAGTGCAAAACGGTTATAAATGTAGTTAGTGGAGTGTAAGCAGAACTATTACGAGTTTATAGTAGTTCCAGTAAATAGATTAAAGCTCTCGAATATAATGCGAGAGTTCACGGGTTCCATTACCGATGAAGGTTGAATTTTTCTTTTCTTTCTGAAATCATCGTTCATGCACATGATCAAAATTTATAATAGACGACAGCCATCCCATGAACACCATACATTAACCAAAATCATTAAACGATCACCTTAAAAATGGATGATGCGTGAATGCGGGCTGTAATCTAATAATAAAGGTTAATCAATACTTCACATTCAAAATTTAGCCATCCTCGCCTTGTGCACATTTGCCATGTCGGTCTGTCCTGCGTTACATTCTCGGTCAAACCCAGAGTTTTCAGATCGTTGTTTACAGTTGCAGTCCAGGTTGTCTGTGGTCTTCCAGGTCTTCTTCTCAGCGTGGGTATGTTGAGGGCTCTCTTTACCATGTGGTCCTCATCTCTCCGTGTCACATGCCCATACCATCATAGGCGGTTTTCCCTTATCTTTTCAGGTATGTGGGCCACCCGAAATGAACCTCGAATATGCTCATTTCGAACTCTGTCCACTCAAGTCACACCGCCCGCCCACCGCAGCATCTTCATCTCTGCCACATGATCCTATCCAAGTAATCAAATATGTAATAAAAATGTTATAAAAATATATTGTGGCTTTATCATCAGGTTGTGTCCGTCCACTGTGAACATAGGCCTTCAGATTTAGTCCCCATCCTTCTCAATCCTCCACACACCGCATCCAGGCTCCTCCCTCTATTCTTGTGAAGTCGTAATTCCATCTTTTGGGCGGTTGACCAACACTCCGTTTGCCAGTTTTTAGTCGTCACTCTAACATTGCCATTGCCGTCGTATCTTCGATATGGTATGTCCTGTCCACCACCACTTGAGTGTGCCTATTCTTGAAGTATCGTCCACTACTTACGAGTAAATTGTTTTTCGGCTATCCTCGTTTCATATTATATCTTTTAGGGACACTCCTCTCATGGATCTCTCCATAGCACGTTGGGTGACCTTTATTTTATGGATAACACCTGCTGTTAGATAACACTTATTTGCATCATTACTTAATACTGCAAGGATGCATTGGTTAAATACCTATTTATCGAAGCAACGTTGTGTCAATTTTTTTTTCTTGAAATTATTCTACATTTTTTTATCGCAGGGCTACTTTGGGTAGCCATTGTCGAGTCAAGGTTTCAGTATAAAAAAGGAAAACCATAACTCATTACTAATAATGACTGTGACCAAAAAAATTTAAATTTGACACTTAACTAATTAATTACCGCTGGTGGGTATAGCTCAATGGTCAAAGCGTTTGCTTTGATAGCCAAAGGTCGTGAGCTCGATCTCCGACGGAGATTAAACAAAAAAGCATTTTTATCGATTTTTGAGCTCTAAAATACCCCCGGTTGGTGTGAATTTGATCCCTCACCCGTAAAATGCCAGTCAGAGCCTATTAATTAAAATTGGTGGTAGATTAAGGTCATCCCGTGAAGACCACCCATTCATAGTAAATTCATGTAATAATAGGATGATGCGTGAATCTCGGGCTGTAGTCTATGTTGTTGGCGGATCAACACTCCACATGCAACGCTTAGCCATATGCACTATGGTAAGCGTATTAGAATGCCACATATGAGACTTCAGAATTACAGTATTTTCCTGAATGTTTTTACATTTAAAAAAAAATCTTAAGAATGCCGAAGATCGCCGATTATAACTTAACGATTTTCATAATTCCGACAGTATCGTTTATATAGCAATTGTCTTGCGCTAGATTGAAACATTAATAACTTACAGTATTTTCAGGAATTGCTCATTTAAATTTTCAGCTTAAAAACTTGCACTCTGCCTCTTTCAGGTGAGTTTCGTTGGCAACTCAGCTGAAAACTGCAGCTGAAATTATTTACAAAGAGGGAAAACTCAACTTCGCAATTATTATAAATTCCACTCGCATTCACTGTGAAATATTTCAAATAATTTAAATGCATCATTATATTGCATTGTAATAACGAGCTGTAATGATAAATAGTTCAGTAAAGAATTTGAATTAAAAGATTATGCTTTTTTGAGACGTGCTTTCTTGGCATAGTTACGTGCTCAACCGACGAGGATAATTTAATGTTTACACATACAACTTTGCTTGCGCATGTTCTATCAGCGCTTGCTTATACAATAATAATATTAAAATATACAAGAATACTTTTCATTTCGTTAGTCATATGCGAACTATGAACGGGTGGTCTTCACGGGACGACTTTCGTCTACCACCAATTTTAATCGATAGGCTATGACTGGAATTTTACGGGTGATGAATCAAATTCATACCAACCGGGGGTATTTTAGAGCTCATAAATCGATTAGAAAACCATTTTTTTTTAAATCTCCGTCGGGGATCGAACCCACGACCTTTGACTTGCAAAGCAAACGCTTTGACCATTGAGCTATGACCGCCGGCTTACACATACAACTCTTCTTGCACATGTTCTATCAGCGCTTGCTTATACAATATTAATATTAAAATATACAAGAATACTTTTCATTTAGTTAGTCATATTCGAACGCATAAAGGTTTGATATATTCTCATTGTGATCTTTAGCATTTGTTTTTTTTCTACTGATACCGTTCGTCGCTATCTTGCGTCAATTGGCGATCGATTAGTGGTCAAGGAGAAAACCGTGTGGCTCCCTGTGGCGTCGCCGATGACGAGCTGTCTACGAAACGATCGTGTTGCCCGGTGGCACCACTCTATGATACAGCGGTCGAGAAAGGTACCACTTCCCACGTGGCCCGGCAGTCTGACGCCTACCGCGCTTGAGGGCTGGTCGAGGTTTGAGTCGGTACCACTTTAGGACCGCTCTTTCTGGCTGTGGCGAAGCCTCACGGCATTGCATTAACGGATGTCATAGTTTTAAGTTCAATTGTTGTGTTTTTATTTTACTTTAAATAAATAATAGTAAATTTAACAGTCGTAGGTAGTCAAGTTACCCCTTGGTACGGTACCTACATAATTATTCAAGTATTTAAACTAATATCAGCTTAATATGATATTTTAGGCTGATGCCAAATAGCCTCGAAAAACGATATTTTTTCTTTTATTTTTGTTCGCTCACCTGACACGCACATCTTATAATGTTAGTTTTAATTATATAAACTTTCACGGCGTTGCCAAAAGCCACTTAATGTGTTATGACAGTTGCTCCATTTCATGTTGGTTCAACTATAATTTTTTTTTTGCCGTGATTATCTTGTCGGCGCTGCATGTCACAGTGTTCCGTCAGTCACCAGTCGAGTCTCGTCCGGCCCGGCGAAACGCCATGTAACGGCCGGACGAGGAAATCGAGTCTTTATTAAAAATAAATACGAATTGTGCTTCAAAAACAAGTTATTTTGTTTGTAATCTGCTGCTGCATCCTTCCTCTACGCGGCCACGTGACGAACCCGCGACTTGTCACCTTTTTTTAAGACGGGGGATATCAATACCCATAGTTCTTCGTAGTATCAATCCGGTGGATTGGCTTGAAGCAACAGAATCTTGCATCTCGATCTTCATTCCTCTCAATCCTCCGCAACCCTCTTCAGCTCAGCATAAGAGCTACAATTCATGTCCTCGAACACTTGCTGCAAATACTCCCGTCTAGTTATAGTTTTAATATTCGTACGAGTATAAGTCATTGCTGCTAGATATTTTGACGCTTTATTACAGAAATAAGATTATTTGTTCTATTATTTTATCGTTTATTCCAAGACTACATTTTATAATCAGCCTCTATGTTTGTTTTTTCAGAGATTTTCATAAAACCAATATAATACAGTAAATGAATAAATAGCAATTTACTCAACAACGAAAAAATGTCCGTGAAACGTTTGTTTTTAAAGTACATTACCGTTCCTGTAATATTTATTATTTACAGCTGGTAAACTAGGTTCTAATTAATAAAGAAAGCCTTGTCGGCTGCCTTTTCTTCAGCCGCTCTCCCGCCTTTGACGTCCACCTACTTCCGGGAAACTGTCGCCTCATCCCGGCGCGGTTTCCCTGAGGATTTCTACCTTTTATCTTTGATTACAGTATATTACAAAAGTGTCTATATTGACTTGAATTAATTTATCAACTTTAATTAGAAAATTATTATTTTTATTTTTTACATTACTCGATTCAATCAGGGGAATAGTGTTATGTGCTCAAAATAAGAATCCGTAATAAAACTTTAAATATTTTTAATGATATCCATTAGCCTTAAACAATTTAAAAATACTGGCATTGTACGGATACCTACCACAATACAAAACATTAAAATAATACTATAATAGTTTATTTTTAAATTATTTCAACCTATTGGCAGTAACGGGCTTTTCTATATTTATATTTATATTTTTAACACTTATTTTGAGATCCATTTTAATATTATAAGTGTCATTTTACTTTATCTTTTTTATCATGGATGACGTTGAGATACTAACACAGAAATGACTGAGGTTTTTCACTCACTTAAACGCTTCGTCGTTCTTTCACTCGCAAATAACGTATTTTCAAAACGGTCTGCGTCATATAATCCGCAGTCAGGAAGTGTTATTCAGTTTTTGTGTTTACATTAAAAATTAATTTGAGATACGGGCCTTATAAATATATACATTTTTATGTAAATTTTGCGAACAATATATTTTTATCAAATACTCTTTTACCTTTAATTCCTCCATTTATTTTCATACGGAGAGTTAAATATTGGAGTACCAAAAATTTTTTTTCTTCTTAAATTACAGCTATTTATTAAAGTTTATTACTCTATACTAGACTACTAAGTATTTTTTACCACATAAATGTTCAATATCGAAAGGGTGCAATATGAGAACAGGCTAAGAAGCTAAAGCGATCTTAGCGCCTTTAGCTCATTCGGCGCGCTGGGCAGCCGACGCACTTCGCCACCCCCTAAAACTTGCACTGGTACTGGTATATTATTTGCCTTGTATTTTAAATAAGCAGCTTTGCCTTATATTTTTAAAAAATATTAAAAGCGGTCAGCGTCGTCCCGTTTGGAGCAGCAAACTAATATTTTACAGCTATTGATTTTAATCATGGAAAGTTTTTCATTTTAGAGTATGGTTTCTTAAAAGTTAAACGTTCTGCCATATCTTGAGAATATGCCCATACACAAAAAGGCCATTTTAGACAAATATACAGTAGAGTTTCCATAACCTAGCAACAAAATTTATATTATTTGTATGCTTAAATTTGCTCAAAAACTAAGAGTTGCAGCAACTGTTGAATCATTCTGTACTTTCCCGACGGCTTTCTTCACGTTCGTTATTCTCGCCCACTTTCACCAGCATTTCTCTTCCATTTCTCCCCCCATTCCCCCGCACCTCCTCGTCCTTTTTGTTTTCCGCATTTTCCGATGTGTCAATTGTTTTCTTCACGCGACCCGGAAACTCTCATTGCAGGCGCTCCTTCTTCGAATGCGAAGAGAACAATAAGAAGCAAATAATAACAAGGACAAACTGCGGCAACACCATGCTCACATGCGACCAAACATGACCACTATTAGTTTTAAAAACTAATTTTTATTACGATGTAGCGTCGTGGTTTGTGAGGGGTTGGTGTGGGACTTTGCGTCTCGAGGTCTGGAGCGCGACTGCCGTTGGCTGCCGTGCGTTGGCGCGCACGGTCTTGGTTTGTTGCGTGTCAGCATGGTTTTGCCACAAAACTATCATCAGAAATACTTAATGAATTCTGTTTTTTTATATAAACACATACTTGCTTGAAAACCCTCCCTGTCCCGTCCTGTTCTTGGAGACCCAGATGGGCACCCGTTACTGAACGCACGCAAAAAGCTACTTGTTAGAGAGTGGCTGAAGGCCATCCGGTGATTCTAGGTGCTTCAGTTAGATGTAAAATTTTACAAATTAGTTTACTACAGCGAGTCTCAAATTGCCTTCTTACATAAAATAAACACATATATGAGAATACCAACTGCTGGTAATAGTGATGAAGAAATCTCACATATGGATTCTATGACGCTTAACATTTTGAGGTTGTCATTGCTTGTTTGTACAGGTTTTTGAGCATGTGCTAGAGGTGTAAGCCATGCTGTTGATGTTTATGCGATGTCTTTTGATTTCAATGGCTTCTCTTACTAGGCGTGCATGTTTGACTTGCGTTCGAGCCACGATTTCTGCTTCGAATAAAAACTTATATCCTGTGTTAGCCAGATGCTCTGCCAGTGCTGACGCCATTGAGTGGCCTAGTCTGCACGATATCTCATGCTCACTTACACGTTTGGCAATAGTTGGCGAAGAAGACCCTTGCAATGGCGGTCGAAATATTGGTATCAGAGAATTCGCCACACACGGCTCAGCGAAAAAAATTACAATACCAAACCTGGCCGTGAAAACCTTAGAAGTTATATTATTTATTTTTATTTTAAGGAAAAATGTCGGAAAACAGCGACATTTGAAAACCATTAACTTCACGCCACCACACAGTATAGATGTGAAACCCACTTCAAACGCCTCCCCTCCGCCTTTCCAGGACAATACGGTAACGCAATAATAGCAAAGACGTCCCACGGCGGGTCACCAACTCGCCAATAACCCAGGTAAGGAAAATTGGCAACGTAAACGACTCACCTTTATTATTAGCCCCGCCATTTCGCGCGCCCCCGTACACCTTTTCATTTCACTCTAATTTCGTTTAGAGCGATATCCATTGCCGTATTGCCACAACGTCGTTCCAAACGTACATCTATGCCTTTTATAAGTCTAATAAAAAAATGGAATTCTTTTCGGTTTTTCGATCATTATTAAAGGCACACTGTGAAAGCATACAGCATGCAATTCTCATTTATTTTATTTTTCTGTAAACACATACAGGAGAATACCGACAGATGGTGATAGTACTTCTGAAGTCTCATCTATGCACCGCATGTGGAGTGTTGATCCACCAACACCATAGACTACAGCCCGAGATTGACGCATCATCCTTATTATTACAGAAATTTACTTTGAATAGGTGGTCTTCACGCGATGACTTTTGTCTACCGCCAATTTTAATTAATAGGCTATTACTGGCATTTTACGGGTGAGGGATCAAATCACACTATCAGGGGGTATTTTAGAGCTCAGAAATCGATTAAAAATCCTTTTTTTTTAATCTTCGTCGGGGATCGAACCCACGACCTTTGGCTTGCAAAGCAAATGCTTTGACCATTGAGCTATACCTGCCGGCATATCATTCAAACAGTACTGTGTTTGTAACCGTTTTGAAGCTCGATGTTTTTCTGTAATTATTTTTAAAATTAAATGCAATGAAGACAGAGATGCAGATCAGACACCAACGCGGGTGAGCCCATTGAGAGTGTTCAATTTTTCATTTTTTATTTCATTTCCTTACCGTCACTGAAGTACAAACGTAAATGTATTGACATATTTAATGTCAATGACCTCACACTCAGAACAAGTGTCGGAATACGCAGCGCAAATAGTTAGGATTTGTGACAACAAAAACCATGTCATAAATATGTCATGGTTGACACACAAATAACACGGCATTATTATCACAAAATCAAACGTCCAGCATTTCGTATCCGTCCACAGCAGCACTATCATTACACAATATCACACTAAACATGTCACTGCGATTCTTTCATCTTACACGTATACAGGGTTGAACGATTTGTCCTTGGTAAGTGAATTTTTTCTTTCATCATTTTGGAAAAAGGAATTTAAAATATATATACAGAATACTAAAATATAATCAATTAACAAGCGTCATACCTAATTAGCCATTTCTACTCCATATAGATGTCCTTCTTGTTCCTCGTAAGCCTGATTATGTTATTTATCTTCTTTGTAAGCTTTACTCTTTTCTATCGTTTTTTAAACATTTGTATTCCCCGATTCATATTATGAGAAGAACTTAAATATCACTTAGAGTCCTGGTTCATTTGGTTCTAAGGATCGGCTCAACCCGAATAAGTATAATACAATAATAATAATAAAAAGTACCTAAATATTTTAATGTCATTTTATAAGATTCGTTTGAAGTTTTCTCTCGCCGTCGATTTCCTTTTTGCGTTAGAAGAATTAGCAGAAAATTGAGCCGTTTGCTTTTATTTAGATGTCCTTAGAAGGGTTTGTTCCTTAGCGAAATTAATTAATTATTCGCTGACGGACTGTCGAAAACGTTCGAGGACAAACCATTAAAGCCGACCAAGGAAATGACTAACTTTACGAAAAATACATCGTTCCGATGCTATACATCTGTCTCACCCTCTCAATTTTATATGTATTGACATCGGCACGATGTAGCCCTTGCTAACTGGTACCGAAAACCTGGATAAACAATCTTTCGTCTTGTATTTTGTCACCGGCCATACCTTTATGTATCGTGGCGGCCACATTGGGGTCTAAAGTTACATTTTAAAAGTTTATGTGCCATCCTGCCTCACGCGACGTAAGAACTGAAACACGAGCCGCCGCCACAAAGCTCTATCAGTCGCCTTAGTCCTCGCCTCGTCCCATGTCAGTTCCGCATCCCGCAACTTCGCCGAGTACATTCTATATATAGTTTCTGACAGCCTACCAAGACGGTGAGACTCCGGGGCTTGAAGAAAACGCAGCCGTTGTTAATTCTTTCTTGCTGCAGTCTCTTTACATGTTCCAGCCAGGTCCATCTACGACTGATCACAACAAATTGCCACCACTCAGTTCTGTAAGTTGTTAAACTACACGCCATGTCTAAATATATGCATACTTTGCTGGTGGGTATAGCCTAGTGGTGAAAGCGTTTGCTTACCAAACTGAATGTCATGGGTTTAATCCCTGACGGAGATTAAAATTAAAATAATTTCCATGCTCTATAAATAATTCATAATAATTATTTAATATTTTCGCGCGAAAAATGACAGTTTTAGTCTATTTATCAAAATTTATGGTAGATGAAAGTCGTCCCGTGAAGACCGATTAATTCATAGTTAATTCCTGTAATAAATGCATAATGTGTGAATGTCGGGTGCAGTGTATGACGTTAGCGGATCAACACTCCTCAAAGATCGGGGACCTAAAGAAAAGGCAATAACCCGTCATTAGCAACAAGCAGTAACCGATGCAAGCTTGGGTCCGCGTCTAATGTTGCTTAACTTCGGTGATCTAACGTAAGCTGCGTTTATTTCGTGTATTTTTATCAACATTTTTTAACAAAATTGGATGATTAGCTCGACGTTGCTTAGACAAAAATTACTAATCTTAATTTGGCGACTAAGTCCGGTTAAAAATACATTGCCTAAAAAGAAATAAAATATATATATATTTTGTTGCTAAAAAATAATTATATAAATAATATTTGTCAATATGTTGTTTACCTGTTATCCTGAAAAAAAATAAAATACATATCATTCGATATTGTGGCTTTTGAGTTTACCCATGTGTGGCGAATTTCTTCTTACCAATATGTTACTATGAGTATGTTAGTTGCCATGGAGATAATGATTACGCTCGTGGAAGTACGTTAGGCTGACGGCTAAGCTACCTCCTGACATAAACTCACATCTAAGTCATCAATCCTGAAGAAGACCTCTGCAATGGCGGTCGAAATATTGGTAAGAAGAAATTCGCCAAACACGGCTAAACCTAAAAGCCACAATATCAAATCTGGCCGTGAAAACCTATGAAGTTACATATCATTCGAGTTGTCGTATATTTAATAAATATTATTGGAGACTAAACTGTAAAATCCTTCTTTTCAGAGAAGGGAATTATATACTAGTATGATAAATTCTTGCAACCAAACATTATCATACTATTATATTATTCCCATCATTAATAAATTTAAACTTTTAGAAAATAAATTACAGGAAAAAACAGTCTCACTTTACTGAAAATATATTATTTAAAAAGTGTGAAAGTACATATTTTCAACATTTAAATATCTTTCCAATGAGACACCTTAATGGCATTAATGCATATCATCAGCGTCTTTAGATCTAATGCAGAATGAAGAACTCCACAAAGTGACCATTTACCCGTCACTAACGGCCCATAGCTCTAATCGTTTCCTGGTCTCATTACCATGACACTTGTAGTCTAACCGCAATGCAATCAAATTTGCCGCATCTTATTTTTTGTCATAATATTACTACTGGAATATATATTTTAATGCACGTTTATGGTACTCTATATAACTGTTAATGTTATAATATTCCATGAAACTTTAATTATAAAGCTAATTACCATGGGAAATTTAAACGTTTTAACGGTTTCAATCAAACCCACGGTTATTTAAATTAACTGTAAACATTATCTATGTAAAGTTGCTTCTTTAAATTGTTAACTTTTGTATAAAAATAATTATTTGTACAAGTGAAGAACTGAAAAGGTTCTCAAAATTCACATTTATATGTGTCGATATCTGCATGATATCAACACCCCTGCAAGTTGGTGCCGAAAACCTCGATATGCGATCTTTCGTCGCTTATTTTTATACGCTCGTCGGACACGCATGTGTTTATTGTTTGACCATTCACTAGAATAGTTCTATAGATCGCCACTTACGGCGCTGGGTGTCACCGGCTAAGAGCGCTCGGTTGCCAGCCGTCAGTCTGTGTCTGCTCGAGGCGTTAACAACACGTCATTCCTCGAGCAGACCGAAAGTTTGTCAACCTTTGAATTAAATAAATGTGCTTCTGAAAAAGTCAAAAGTGTGTGCTGCTCATCTGCTCCTCATTCCTCGACCACGCGTGCTTATAACTATCCCGGCGACGTGAAATCGTTTTTCCTTAAGAAGCCCATAATAAAACAAGGCTTAAAATTATTTATTTACTGAATATTTTAAATGTATAATATTAAAGTCTTGTGCATATTGTATAAAATAATAAATTATTCAAATTAAAACATTTTCTATTATAATAGCGGTTCACTGTTGAAGGGTAAAGCCTTCTTTGATGAAGGCTTCATCAATTCCAAATAAAACATTACTCAATAAAATCCATGTTAAAACAGGGTACATCACAATATATATCTATATTCTATTAAATATATTCAATATTTTAGTCCAAAATTGGACATCTTCTATTATAAGGGTTTTCAGAAAAATATTTTTATGAAATATCACTGAAATCGTGTACTTTTGTTAGTACCTCACCTAAGGCGTTCTAGTTTTCAGTAAAGGTAAACCGCTCCCAAACGGACTGAATATTGAAATTTCCTCAGACGCTAATAATTATAATTCCTCTTGAAATTACTCCGCACCGGGTCCTCGTTCACTTAATCAATAGTGGATCGCAGAATACCGTTTTGTTAAGAAAATTAGATTCTCTAACTACCTGTTCGATACAGCAGACTGAAATTAAAGTATAAATTTCTCATGGTTGTGGTTTGTACAACATCACTTGCAAATTAATACAGTTACATAAGATTCGGGTAACCGCGTATACGCGCAGTAACGTTACATCATCTTTATTTTTCATTAACGTTAAAACGATATATTTTCATCGTCAGCCTGTTCCGTCCACTGTTAAACGTATGCCTCTTTAGTAACGTATAAGTTTCCATCCTTAAAAATAAGGCGCTTAACCAATGCATTCTCCAGTAGTAACTTATAGCGCAGATATGTGGATTCTAACAGGAAGTCTTAACCATAAAATAAATATCACCCAACGTGCTATGAAGAAATTTATGGGAGGAGTGTCTTTAAAAGAAATAATCCGAAACGAGTATATTCGAAGAAAAACTCAAGTCGTTGAAGCTGTTTAATGAATAGGCACCATACATAAATGGCAATAAGCAGGACATATCTCTCGAAGAGACGACGCTTGATGAGAAAGGTTTGTGTTAAAGTGGCGTCCGAGAACTGGCAAACTTAGCGTTAGCTTTATGCCTCGTAAGATGGACTGACTACATCAGAAGAATAACGGGTATAGCTTTTATGTAGAGAGCGAAGGTTTAAGAAGGATGGAGATTCATGCGGGAGGCCTACGTTCAACAGTGGACAGACACAGGCTGATGATGACTGCACCCGAAAAACATGTCCCAAACATGTCCATTTTTGTTTTGTTTTCAATCATACAATACTTACATAATATAGTTTGTTAGAATATTATAAAATGGTGCTTAATTTAGATATTGTTCAAACGTTACTTGAACATAAGTTTATTATATAAAATATTCAAAAGTCTTTAAAGTATTAATTGTCAAATTATAATCAAATTCTCTGTCTTAGCTCGAATTTTTCGATGACAGCACCTTTACACGTGTCGCTGATCTCACATAATAAAGTAATATCAGGTCATGAGGAATGCACATTATTCTACCAATTCTCACAGTCGGGTACGACACAAGGCGCTGGTCATCACAATAATCTGCCACTCTTTGTAAATTGAAAGGATCAAGGTCCAAAACAACAGGTATTGAGGAATTTGCGGTGGAAAATCATTTTGTTAATACTAATTTTATAAAATACAGAATGCTTACTCATGTAGTAAACTAATGTATAAAGAGAACAATTATCAAAAAATCAGTATCAACTCGACTTCGGTCTTTGGACGTATCCTCAGTGCCGGAACTCGTGGTACTCTGATGTCACCAGATAGCTGACGCCGTCATTTCGGGACCGGAAGAAGGCTCCTTATAGAAGCCGCAGCTATCAGAGACCTGTACGCCAATACATCTGAATCAATTTTATTCAAAAACATATATACACGTATTATTTTCCATTTATTTTTAGGCTTCTCGGTGAGTTTTCCGCTAATGTATACAATATCTTCCGCCAAAGTCTGCCCTCTTTGACGGTCTCACTTTCTTTCGGTCCACAAAGGCCCGCGGTCTGTTCATTGTTGCCACGCTGATTAAATACAGTTCTTCTTGTGGACAATGCTCCAGTGGTGGACGTTGAGGAATTAATAACGACAGAGCCGCACGAGGGACGGACGATCCAATAAACATGCCGAAACTGCCTAAACAGGGCCGGTAAGGATTAAAAAATAATCTTTAAAGTTTTTTTTTCATATCTTCAGAATATATCTTACGCATTCTGACGCATAATTATTTCAGCTGCCATTGTACATGTCTTGTCCCAAAACATCTGTGCAGGCCAAAGTTAACCTAGATATATGTAATAATTCGAATTGAAATATTTCGTTATGTATAATCTTCTTCGTAGTAGTATCAATCCGGTGGATTGGTTTGCGGCAACAGAATCTTGTATCTCGATCTCCATTCCTCTCGGTCCTCCGCAACCCTCTTCAGCTCAGCATAAGAGCTACAACTCATGTCCTCGAACACTTGCTGCAAATACTCCCGTCTAGGGCGCCCTCTACAGTTTCTACCCTCAACCATCCCCTCCACAATGTCGTGAAGAAGACCATCGTGGCGCATGATGTGACTGATCCATCGGGCTCGGCTCATTGAGATGGTTCTTATTAGGTGCCATGTGTAATATAAGTATATAAAATAAAGTTAATTATTAATAAAGAAGAAATAATTAATAATCAGAAAAACTAGTAATATTTCAACCGCCATTGCAGGGGTCACCCCTAAAATATTCGTACGAAATAATTCGCCACACACGGCTAAACCCAAAAGCCATAATGCCAATATCCGTCTCGCCTTCTCTTATTATTCCCTGATAAACACACCCCCTCTCTTACACAATGTGTTCGACCACTTATGAAATATAAATGCAGCTCGGTTAACTTTTGACAGCGACGGATTGAAGAAAGGCTACGAGTTAGTCGAAACTGCAGTTTCATAAACAGAGGTCATACTCAACGTGATCTATGTAAAAACAATATAAATAAATAAATATTTATTATTTAAAATGGACCTCAAAGTGAATGCTAAAAACATTCAATAAAATAAATTGAGTCTTCTTCGTAGTATCAATCTGGTGGATTGGTTTGCAGCAACAAAATATAGCATCTCGATGTCCACTCTTCTCGATCCTCTGCAATCCTCTTTAGCTCAGCATAAGAGCTACAACTCACTTGCTGCAAATTTGAGTAAATTATATGAAAAACTAAATCTGTTTTGTTTTTTTTCATTTCGGTCCTGTTTTTTCAGGCCATGTCTTTCAACAGAACCAATATGTGCCTCGCGAATATTATTACTTCAGGAATCAATGGCCCAGTAATATCTAGAGCTCTGTAATATTATTGAATGTCGCATACAGTAGACCGACGATTGCTATCTCCTATTAACTTCTGCTCACTTCTTCCCGAATGAAATATAACATTTTTTATTAATAATTTATGATAAACACATCCAAAATCAGCTGTTTCGAATACAGTACCAGTTACCGCAAGAAAACATAGTGTACTTGCTTTTTATTAAAGTGTTTACTAGAAAAAAATATTTGCAAATATTTCATTTTAGTAAATGACGGAGTAGTAATTTTTGGTTGGAATAAGCTTAGATTTGGGAACCTTTTTCAAGCTGATATCCTCCACTCGGAATAGGGTATCGAATTACGGAGTGACAAGATGCAGGAGCAGATTAATAACACAAAGAACTTGTTTTCGAAGCACAATTCGCGTTTATTATAAAGAGTTGATTTCTACGCCCGACCGGCATGACATTTCGCCGGCTGGGGCGCGAGTCCATTGACAACTGCTGGGCACTGTGACATGCCGCGCTGCCAATGATCGCGGCGAAAAAGCGTATTAAAGAAGACAGTGGCACCAACATGAAATAAAGCAACTGTTATAACAAATAAAATAGCGTATGCAAACGCCTTCGTAATATTCTATAATAAAATCTAACATTATTAGATGTGCATTTCAGGTGAGCGAACTAAAATAAGACACAAAATATTGTAAATAGAGGTTTCTGTACCAGTCAGCATGAGCTATATCAAGCTGATGTCAAAGCATTAATACACGGTTGACATAGGTTGGAACAGATTTTTTAAGCTGATCGTTCTTAATTAATCTGCGTCATTATAATCTAAATTTAAATAAATAATCTAAAATAAAAATATTTGATTCTCTGTTTATTATGTTATCGTTAAATCGCTGAATTTAAGCAACATTGGACTAGGACTAAAAGTTAGATGGGTCACCGTTTGTTGCTAACCGCGTCTCGCTGGTTATTTCAACCAAATGAATGAAGTCTCAGAAGCGTCGGTTTAATCATCTGATCTGTCTTAAAAATTAGATTAACAAATCACTCAAAAATATGTCTCGGATTATAATAAGCTACCGTACCTTCAAGTCCTTAAGTATCTGCTGTGGAGGTGGAAACTATTAGGTTGGTGCAAGAGTTTTGACCGTTTTTTACATATACAGTTAAACATCTTTTTTTTCGATTTGAATTATTTATTTAACCAATTTTGTAATTTTCGTCAGTTCTTATAACCTTCTCCTATATTTCTATCAACTTATTAATACCATTAATGTAAAATTCCGTGGATTTTGATGCTAAAAATGTAGTAAAGGATGTTTTTACCTGCAATATTGTATCAAAAATTCTATCATTATTTTTTGTTTGCAGTGATCGGAAAAAATGAAAATCGGAAGGAGTAAGATCTGGACAATACGGTAGTTGCTTGCTAACATCCCAATTCAACTCGTTTAGCTTGTGTTGGGTCATCATCACGACAACGCGCAACCACATGTGGCATGATTATATTATCTTATGATTATATATGTTCCCAGGTGGACCTCCGTAGGGCAATGGTTACTGAAAGTACTGAGTAGCGGTAATTTGTGGTGACCATATTTTTCATATATGGGAAAAATATATATATATCAGACTGAAGGCGTCTCTTCTCCTTAAGACACCGATAATAGTTTCATAAAGAATAATACAATTTTTTTTTCATTTTCAGTAACTTCTTCGTAATTCAATTTAAAATACTCGTATTATGTAAATGAGTATATTTCTTTACGTGCACTTTCAGTAGTCTCTAGTTTGCATTTACGTTATATTTTTCATACTGACATCATCATGAAGTAGCCCTTGCTGACTGGTACCGAAAACCTCGATATACAATCTTTCGTTTCTTATTTCTGTTCGCTTGTCATACATTTATGTGTCGCCATATTGTCATTTTGGACAAGTCCGTTCACAGATGTGTTAGTTATTTACATCGCCACTCACACACGCGCTGGGCGAGAGCCCATCACGAGCGCTACAGAGGCAGTGGTGTGCTGACGGCCGAGAAGGTCGCAGTACGGCCGGCCGGCATGTCATTCCGCCTAGGCTGGAAGTTTGTAAAGTTTATCATAAATATATGTCAATGTGCTTCTGAAAGAGTCTGTGTTATCTACCTACTCCTTATACTGCCATCACGCGACGGAATAACAACCTTTTGAAAGAGAGGAAGATGTTAATACATTATATTAAAGTATACAAACAGCCGGATTGATTTCGGTTGAATTCTGTATTTATTATCGAGGTTAATTATTCAAAGTATACCTACATCATTTACAATTCCTGTACTGTATTTACTATCGAGGTTAATAATTTAAAGCATACCTACATCATCTACAATTTATGTAATGTATTTACTATCGAGGTTAATAATATAAAGTATACCTTCATCATTTACAATTTCAAAATTAATGCTTACCAATGAATGACTTCACATGCAACAATATTAACAATAAAATTCAAATAAAAGAACTCATACATGACTCGATCAAAGATCTCAACCAATTAGTACAAAATTTTGAAAACACAATTACAACTTACCATATGAATTGATTTTAATGATATTATTTTATATTCTAAAAAATGTATATATGCAACACTTGAATCAAGGATGAATCCCACGTCACACACAAGATCTACCTTTAAGTGGCGTGGAAAGCGAATTCCAAAAAAAAAAAAAACAATAAAAAAAAAAATGAATGTAATACTGTCAATAAAATCTTAAATGTATCCTATTATATTTGATTAAATAAAAAAAAAAAAAAAAAAATATTAATTAAAACATATTCAACAAGTCAACTTAATCATTGATTGCTCAAATTTAACAATATTCAATTGACCCAATTGATATAGATTTTTCCAATAACTAGGAGACAAAAAGTCTTTGTTATTCCTGTTTTACACGATTTTATAAAAAAAATATTTTCTCGTTTAATTAAACAATCAAAACAGACATTGAAATAGTACATATTTCCAAACATGAAAAGCATTAAATCACTAACTCAAAACAACAAGGATACAAATGTATCTGCTACACAATACCTTACTTCCTGAAAAGCTGGAAAACATTGTCCAATATCACCTGAAGCGCTGAAGATCGCCTCCATTGGAGCGGTCATTATTTTCTTAGTCTACAAATTACAACTGAAACGCATCAACATTCATTTCCTTTGGGTGAGATGCAAAGGAAGTGGCTTTGTGAAGACACCTGTGAGAGGGTTTTCAGGAAAGACTAACCTGCTCACAAACACCTGACGATTTATATACATACAAATTTCTCCCATTCTTCTTCTTCGCGTCAGTGAAGTCAAATTGTTTTGGTTGAATATCTGAGAATATCGATGGCCCGTGTGCTGCCCATCATTATTAAATTTTTAATCGATCTCTTAGCTCTATAATACCCTCGGTTAGTGTAAATTTTATCCCTCACTTGTAAAATGCCAGTCATATCCTATTAATCAAAATTGATGGTAGACGAGAATCTTTATCACCATCTGTCGGTATTCTCCTGTATGTGTTTACATTTAAAAAATTGGTCTTAGGTGTGAAGGAGTTTGCAGGTCTCCACAGTCACACAGAAGTGACTTTCGCAAAGCACTCCCTACCGCTCGAAGTTGTCCTTTGTGCTGCCGATTCCAGTTCTTAGTCTGCTCAAGGATTTCCAGGTCTGCCAATCAAGGTTCTTGCCAGTTTGAAAGGCTTTCCTTTGGGCTAGCGAAAACTTCTCTGATGCGATTTGCTGCCGGAGCTAGAATCTCTCAGTTTCAGGGACGGATATGAGAGGTTGTGTGGATCTCAGAAAGCTGCTTCGCGTCTTCAGTCTAGATTTTGGGGGAAGATGTTATACAGACAGTGGGGCGGTTGTTTTTTTTTGTTCTCTCTATTATATAAAATAAAAATAAAATGTTTTTGATCAAAAGATTAACCGTTTTTTCGATTCCCAGAAACGTACCTTGTAGCAATAGGAGGCTCCACTATCGCTAGGAATTTCCCTGAATTTCAGTTTCAACCGAAACACCCGCGAGTGTTTCCCGCGGCCCTGAAACAAAGGCTAATTATTATTATTATCGGGCCGTCTGTTACGGGATGACTACAACTGCGCCTTTAACTAACTGTGACCACAAATTTTCAACAAGAAAACGGGACGATATTGTGGCTTTTGGGTTTAGCCGTGAGTGGCGAATTTCTTGTGTCCAATATTTCGACCGTCATTGCAGGGGTCTTCTTCAGGATTGATGATTAAGTTGTAATTTAGTTGCGAGTTTGTGTCAGATTATTTACAAACTCACAACTAAATTACAACTTAATCATCAATCCTGAAGAAGACCCCTGCAATGACGGTCAAAATATTGGACACAAGAAATTCGCCACTCACGGCTAAGCCCAAAAGCCACAATATCAAATCTGGCCGTGAAAACCTAAGAAGTTATTTAAGAAAACGGGACACTTAAAAAAATATTGATATCAGTTTGATATAGCACTTGCAGGCTGGTGCCGAAAGAATCGATATGCTATCTTCCGACTCATTTTGTTCGCTCGTCAGACATGTCGGTATGTGTCGCCATATTGGTTTTTTGACAAGTCAGGTCACGGGTATAACATTAGTTTTGTACATGACTGTCTGTCATTAGTGCGCCATTAATTCTGTAGATAGCCACTTGCGGCGCTGGGTGACAGCCCATTACGAGCGCGCTTAGTCGCCAGTCAAGTCCCGTTCGGCCGAAGCGAAAGTAACGTCATGTTACGGTCGAGCGGGGAAACCAAGTCTTTATCGAAAATATATGTCAATGTGCTTCGGAAAAAGGTATATTTTTGTGTTTGCTTCTTTCGTTACTATCCCGCTTAAAGTGTGATTTGTGAACATCCTATTGTTGTAGAGAGAACAACCTTTTGAGCCATTTTTGATGTTCAGTCCTCCTCTAATTTATTGCCATTCCGAGACACGGTCCTTTGTATTTCCAGGCATTTTAAACAGAGTAGAGACAAATTATGTTTAATTTTAAACGCTCCTAATAGTCATTTAATGGCATTTTTATTACCTTCCCGAATTTATTTATAATGCGTCGACGCTCACCCGGGCGCTTACGCCTTTCAAGTTATTTAATTATTTTCCTTTCCTGAACCTTTTTTGTTCGACAAATGATTTAAAGTGCTTTTCATTAAGATGGCAACCTGGAGGCCGTGAAAATTCCTAGAAACCCAACGAGATACACTCAACATATTTTTGAAGCGGGTGGCAGCATTTCACCATCACGTTTTACCGCGAAAAACTGTAAAAACAAGAAAAAAAAAATTTAATGATACAAATGGTTATTGAATACTACAGTGGTGTCAAGTGTAATAGTAAACTGTATCTTAACATTCTCAAACACTTAAGTTATTTATTTAACGAGAAAAATCGCTCAATTTAATCTTCTTTATTATAAATCCGGTGAATTGGTTTGCAGCAACAAAATCTTGCATCTCGATCTCCACTCTCGTCGATCCTCTGCAATCCTCTTTAGCTCAGCATAAAAGCTACAACTCATGTCCTCGAACACTTGCTGCAAATACTCCCGCCTAGGGCGCCCTCTACAGTTTCTACTTTCAACCATACCCTCCACAATGTCGTGAAGAAGACCATCGCGGCGCATGATGTGACCGATCCATCGGGCTCGCCTCTCTGAGATGATTCTTGCATTGGATGAGAGTTTTGGCTAGAATCCAGTACAAATTATGCCCCTTAGCTTACAAGGCACTCAACGGAACTGCACCGGGCTATTTGACAGAACTTATCAACCCTTCAGAAATAAGCGCGCGTGGAGAGACACTCAGATCGGCTAGAGCAAATAGAAGCACCCTACAGTTGACGGGAGGTAGTCCTAGCACGGTCTTTGGCAATCGAGCTTTCAGCAACGCGGCACCAATAGCCTGGAACTCGCTACCGGAAAGCATAAGAGAGCTTAAAGCGGAGGCATCCTTTAGAAGCAGACTCAAGACCCACATTTTTACTCAAAGAGGCAAAGAAGCGCTTTTGGAATGATCATTCGGTCATAAAGGAGCGCTATACAAATACTAATATAATAATAATAATTGTTACTACAGGTGCCTATCTTTCTTGATTATGCTGAGAACCTCATTGTTCGTGACGTGGTCAATTTAATAAAGTTAACAAAATAATCAGAATATAAATGAATTTTCGTTCAGAATTTAAATAAAGTTCTGAAAAAGAATAAAATAAAAATAAAAAATTTAATACAAGTTTAATTCTTCTTCGTGTCAGCGACGTCAAATTATTTCTGTTCAATATCTGGCAACATCGATAGCCCGTGCGTTGCCCAGCCTCAGATTTTGAGATGTGCAGCTAGCTGGGCACATGGGGTAGAATGTTGTGAGGTAGTCTGCAGGTCTCCACAGTCACACAACAATGACTCTCCCTGCCGAAGTATTCTCCATCACTCGAGGTTGTCCTTTGCTCTATCAACTCCGGTTCTTAATCTGTACAGAGATTTCCAGGTCCGCCAGTCAAGGTTTTTTCCAGTTGGGAGGCTTTCCTTTGGAATAATTAAATCTTCTGATGCGATGTGTTACCAGTGCTGGAGTCTCTTATTTTCAAGGCCGGATGTGAGAGGGGATCTTTTCAATCCAGCGACAAAAACAAAATGGAATGTATATCAATTGTTGCATATTTGTATAAATCTTGATTGACGTATAAACTAATGAGAATATTGTAAATAATGACATCCTCCGCTCTAAGTTCTCTATTAAATTGCGTGGTGTCAGTATGAGGAGCAGATTAACAACACACCGACTTTTTCCGAAGCATGATGACATATATTTTCATGATAAACTTAACAAACTTCCGGCGCTAGCGGAATAACATGCCGAGCCGGCCATAATACGACCTCATCGCGGTCGGCACACAACTGACTGGGCACCGGATGCCGTGATCGGTGACCCAGCGCCGCAAGTGGCGATCTATATAACTAGTCCTCCTAACGGCATTACAAAATGACAACACATGCGTGTCCGATAAGCGAACGAAAGTAAGAGACGAAAGATTGTACATCGAGGTTTTCGGTACCAGTCAGCAAAGGCTATATCATGATGATGTAAATACTAATATTTTTACTATAAGACTTTAAAGTATAAGTAGGTGTCCAAGGGACTACTTTCTTTAAATTTTTTACGTCCTAGCTTTGGATTGTACGTTAATAGTTCTCTTAAGTGCACTATTATTAATAAAATACTTTATACATTTATGCGATAATAGCTCCTGCGTCGACATTCATATTAAGTTCATAATAAACTAAAATTATGTAAATCTAATTTACTACTAGATGAGTGCCTTGAGGCTATGTCTCCCTATACTTTGCGGAAGAGATCCACTAGTATAAATCTTGTACGTGTCTAGATCCCGCTTACCGTTCTCTGGTTTACAGTTGGTTCGTTTGAGGGTTTCCTGCTGGTCTCGCAGATTAAAATATGCATCCACTCGCCGCAACCTACAATCAAAGACTGCAGTTCATTTTTATATGGCGCAGGTAATTACAACACTATAAACAGAAACCAAGTAAAAACACTTTTTTTTAATCAAAATCACTACCATTTTTGATCAACGACATTAATTTTCTAGCATAGGTTTATCGAGTTGAGATATTTTCTAGTTTAAAATATAACTTATTCTAGCGCCTTTACTCTGACATCAGCATGATATATATCTTGCTGACTGGTACCGAAAAACTCGATAAACATTCTTTTGTCTCTTATTTCTGTTCGCTTGTCATACATCTATGTGTCGTCATATTGGCATTTAGGATAAGTCCGGTCACGGGTGTGTAACGTTAGTTATATAGATCGCCACTGGTGGAGCTGGGCGACAGCACATCACGAGCACGCGTAGTCATGTGCCGATGTCGGCGAGATCGCATTGTTGTTGGCCAGGCCTGAATGCTGTGAGAAGGTCCGGGCCAGAAGTTTGTAAAGTTATCGAAATATATATATTATGTCAATGTGCTTCAGAAAAAGTTTTTGTGTTGTTAATCTGCTCCTCATCCTGCCACCACGTGACTGAATAACTACCTTTTTAAAGAGATGAGGATGTTCGAGCTTTATATGTCGTCTACGCATTCCCTCTCATGAGCTGGGTAGACCATTGAGCAAGACTTCTCCATCTAGCAATAAATCAAAATTTAATACCGTGGAGAATATGTGAGTTGTTCTACGAGTACTTTTGGTCGAGGATCGGTTTTTCTTTTTGGCACGCAACCAGAAGAGTAATAGTTATTTTTTAAATGTTATTAGAGCGTTTTACTTTGAGGCTGGCTGTAAACTGCAGTACTAAAGTACTTTCCAGAGTAACTTGGGCGTCCGCCGCATTAATTCCCATGCATCCTGTCTTCGGTGCAGTCCGCCATGTACTGCACCTGCTCACCAACAGGTAAATTGAACGCGACTCGATGCTTCGTCGAACTGTTATTACACAACACTATCTTTTCAGTCTAAGCCAATCAATTACTACTACCATATAGTTTACACGCAACCACTAATTCTCTAGCTTAAACTTTCCCAGTTCTCTAATTTTTCGAACCCTCTATTCTTCACTTGTTCTGGAATATGGGAGCTGTGCTTGGAATCCCAATAAATCCAAATACATTATCATGCTCGAAAAAAATCATAAAAAATTTCTCCGTCGTCTCTATTTTTATATTTACGGTAACTATCCATTCAATTCAATCAATTCCAATCATTACCCAACTCTTTTTCTTCTAGGGATGCTTTTTTTCCATTCGTTAGAGTCCCGGAGGAAAATTGCTGCTCTCAAACATTCATTCTTTCTTCTTCGCGGTGCAATTCACAACCATGGGATTATTGAATGTTTTAACTTCTACGTTCCAGATAAGTACACTCGTGCTCGTAGCTATCCATTGTTTTTCATTCCAGTTTATACTTGTGGAGCTTCGAGCACTCAATTTAGTACAACGGCAATGGCACTCCTAAATGGCCTACCAGCACACCTTGATCCTTTTCTTACATCCTTTTCCTCTTTTGTCGATGGTATTGACACGTGCCATCTTCTTCTTCTTTTATGTTTTTTTTGTATGTGTTGTATGTTTATGAAATATTTAAATATTGCAACATTTAATAATTTTATTAGGTTTTTAATAAAACTAGAAAAAAACATTGTTACCAAAATTTTCTTACAGTTTTTCTTACAATTTTCTTAAAGTTTGTCAATTTTTTACTTGAATATTTGTGCTTTTGAAAAAGTCTTTGTGTTGTTCATCTGCTCCTAATTCCGACACCACGAGATCCAATAACGATCCAATATCGAAGTCGTCTCTTTTCTTAAGTAAATGGGATGTTTGTAGAAAGATCATGTTTTCATGCAACATTTCTATACAATTTAATTAATTCCAATTCGAAAAAGTAATTTTTATGATCTCAGTAAAGATTGGTGCTCTATAAAGCTGCCATTATGTATCGATAACTTTTCACGAGTTCAGAAAATTGCACAACAGCCTGGTAATATGAAGGCTTAACGAAGCAAAGTCATGTCTTCCAAGGGGGAGGTCTCTGGTTAGAGTCTATAGTTAATGGCGTATTTAGAGACGTGATCTCCATAGCGAAACAGTAAACGAAGAGCTTAATAAGATTTTAAAGCTTTATCAATTTTATAGTAAAAATTAAATTAACATTTACTTGGAAATTCATCTTTAAACTAAATGTGTAAGTAGTGATATCAGCTCGATATAGCCCTTTCAGGCTGGTGCCGAAAATCTCGATAACGATATTTTGTGTCTTATTTTTGTTAGTTCTTCGTACACGCATAAATAAAAAGGTTAGTAATATAATAAAAGGCGTCGCATCGTCATTTTGCATGTTGTAACAGTAGAAATGGTTAGTCATAGGGCCGACAGGCGATCGAAGACCGTTATGATTCAGACGCCGTGGGTTCAAAACCTGACCAAGCTTGATATTTTGAATTTGATTTAATCACCCCTTGAGGACAGTAAAAATGTCCAACCCTCGGGAGCGTCAGGCGCATCATCCAAATATTTTTCTGGTACTAAAACTGCAGAGCCTTGGGGCTCTCGGAAACTATCTATGTTCCAATGTGGCCCTCCGAGTATAAACATGTTCCGGGACAAGGCATAGTCAATATGAACTTACAGAACTATGCGACGGCATTTTTCAGTGTTCATATGCTCCAAAAATATATAGCGCGGTTATGGCAAAAAAGGAATATAATTATTACGTATATCTAAGATAGCTACAAATTTCTTACGAATTGGATGTAAGCGCTGCAAATATCACTACTTATAAAACTAAACTTCGTTTACCAAATGAACGTTATTTTCTCGTTTTTAATTATAATATAATAATCATTTAGACTGTTCAACCACATCTCCTCGAATATTGATATATTTCACTTGAGAGAAGCCCAGTTTCGACATGAGCTCCACGAATTTATTTATCAAAGTAATTTCGTGGACTCTTCTGTTAAGCGAGCTTCGGGAATTTTTAATAATTGTTGTTAATAATCAAAAATAACCATATTTATAAATTGTTTGTATTATATCTTATTTCAGGATCGCATTAAATAAAATTTGTAATTTTTCTTAAAGAAATAAAATAAATGTAATTGAAAAAATCATTAGCATTGCCATCAAATGGTAATATTTACAACACGTGTATTGCCATACATATAATAGTTTCATATTATTTTTGAGAATTTTTACACTCCGTTATAACAGTTTTCTCTTACTGATTATATTTATTCGATCGATAAAATGTCTTCCATTCAACGGCCGGTGATGTAAGCTCTCTTGAGCCTCGATACTAAATTATTCTAGCGATAAATAACAGAAATATCTATTTGATAACGTTTTAAACGTCGAGAGGGAGACGTTCCCGTTATTTATGTTCCCGTTTTCTCCCGAATGGTTCAGCGACGTCCTTTCATTTCCTTTCAATCGACCATAAATGGTGACAATAAATACTTCTTCTTAGAACTCGGACCATTCTAATTCAAAGCGTCGCGCACCGTTTTTTTTTCAGAAGAATTAACAATAGAAGACACCAAGGCATGAAGTTGTCCAAGTGAATATCTACGTGCAGATATATCCTAGAACGAGGAATGTACAGTAGAAGCTTACTGAACTAAGTGGCGGTAATTTGTGGTGAACATATGTTCATATGAACATATGTTCATACATATGAACATAGATTCTAATCTAGTGATATTCGCTTGATATAACTCTTTTAGCCTGATGCCGAAAAGTCTCGAAAAACGATCTTTTGTATTTTAGGTTGTTCGCCTGTCATGCACATCTAATAATGTCAGTTTTAATTATATAAAATTACACGACGTTTGCATACGCCATTTTATTTGTTATGACAGTTGCGCTATTTAATGTTGGTTGAACTGTCGTCTACAAATTGTTTTTTTGCCGTGATTATCTTGGCGGCGCTACATGTCCGGTGTTCCGGCAGTCGCCAGTTAGTCCTCGTCTGACCCGGCGTCATGTAATGTCGGACGAGGAAATGAAGTCTTTAAATAAAAACAAAATGCGAATTGTGCTTCAAAAAAAGTTCTTTGTGTTGTTAATCTGCTCCTGAATCCTTCCTCCACGCGGCCACGTGACGAACCCGCGACTTGTTGTCTTTTTTAAAGACGGGGGATGTCACTAGATATTGAACGGATGCGGGAACAAGTACATTTAAAAAAATCACTGATCTTCAAAGAAATCTTGAAATAAGAAAACGTTAGTTTATTTCCATTCAATGTTATTGTTGCCATGGCAACCGATGAACGTTATTTTTTTTTTTAAATCTCGAAGTTTTTTCAAGATGAATCAAAAGAAAACGACAGTTCTTCTCGTCGTGTTTTTTAGGTCACGTCACAAAGTTGTTACTCAGGTGCTGTCCACGTATCTCAATTCTTCAGTTTCTCCTTTCGCTCGACTCCTGGCTGCGGCAGAAAAACCTGCCTCCAAAGGCCAAAAGCTCTGCAACCTCACGATGGAGAAGCGGATTTTTTCACTTTTTAAGCGACACTTACATAAAGCTACTCGTTCATCCTTGTTAATTAATATTTGTAGCATTTTTTTTTCTTTCTTTTCATCATCATCATCACCATGTCCGCTCTCTGCAACTGGAGCATATGGCTGTCACGAACTGCCGCCATAATCTTCGCCTCATACCGTATCACATCTTCCTCTCGCAACTCTCCAAGTACAGTCTATGTATAATTTCCAATGGATTTTCAAGACGGCGCAAGCCTAGCATAAGCGCTGTTACGATGGATCCCGCGATTCTGTAGTGTATTTTGGTTCCACCATTCCAAATCCCTTCCCTAGCGAGCTGCGTGTGGAGCTCAGTCTTGGCTTGGCAGCCGTACGTGATGGATCTCCCCCTCGTAAATTGCAGTTTTTTTGATCAGCATTCAATGTGTTTAATTTCGCTGAGCCAACTAGTAAAGAAAATAGAATGTGCTGTTGTCGTTTTATCGAATATAACACAATACAATATTCTTCGTAGTAGTATCAATCCGCTGGATTGGTTTGCAGCAACAAAATCTTGCATCTCGATATCCACTCTTCACGATCCTTAGCAACCCTCTCTAGCTCAGCATAAGAGGTACAACTCACGTTCTCGAACACTGCAAATACTCCCATCTAGGGCGCCCTCTGCAGTTTCTACCCTCAACCATCCCTTCCAAAATGTCGTGAAGAAGACCACAGTGGCGTAGGATGTGACCATCTCGCCTCTGTGAGATGGTTCTTACTAGGTGCCTATCTTCCTTGATTATGCTGAGAACCTCATTGTTCGTGACGTGGTCTCTCCAGGAAATTCCGAGAATTCTTATGTAAGATCACATCTCAAAGTCTTTTTTAATCACTTTCAGATAAGCACCATGTCTCACAGCCGTACATCAAGATGCTCCAAACAAATGTTTTGGCAAGTTGCTTGCGTAGCTTTAAATTAATATTTTTTGACTCAAGAATTTTCGTGTTTTTATTGAACGCTAGCCGTGCTTGATGTTTGCGACTGTTGACTTCTATTTTCGTTCTGCCATCCCAGGTGATCGTACTTGGCAAGTACAATACAATACAATTTAATAATTAGTTAAAAATCACTGCAAATTACTAAAGTGTGACAACCGCTTTAACGTCCTATGCAAGTGCTGCAGTTGCATGATGACCGCAAGCATAGGAAGGAAAGGAGATAAAAAGGCTTTACAATACAAGGGCGTACCCTTATTGGTCCTTAAATCAATTATTTCATATCAAGCTTAGCAGGTTTTTTTTAATACAACCAATCCACTTGGTACACTTGACTTCTCAATCCAAATCAATTTCAATTGTGATAATAAATATGTTTTTTTTCAATGTTTTCAGCATTTACTTTCAGATCCATTATAAATAATAAATATTTATTGATTTACGTTGTTTTTACATGGATTACGAAAGATATGTCCTCTGTTTTGGAGACTGCAGTTTTGACTAACTCGTAGCCTTTCTCAATCCGTCACTTGTCAAGAGACAACTGAGCTGAATATTACTTCATAAGTGGTCGAACCCATTTTTTAGGAGAGGGGGTAGGGTGTGTCTATCAATGAATGATAAAAGAGGGAGATAGATAGGGTTGCAAGGATGAAGAAAGAAAAAAAAACTACCTACTCCCTCTCGTACAAAATGGGTTCGACTACTTATAAAGTACTATCCAGCTCAGTTGTCTCTTGACAAGTGACGTTTTGAGAAATGCTATAAGTTTGTCGAAATTGCAGTCTCCCAAATAGATAACATATCTTACGTGATCCATGTAAAAACAAGGAAAATAAATAAATATTTATTATTGATAAATAAGCTGTTTACCAGCTCACCTATTTTTATTCTCTGGCATCGTTTTTCTGGATCCCAGTGATCTTTACAATGTTATCGTTTTTTTTCATTATTTTTATTGCCTTCCTTAAGACTCGTATTTTGGTTTTTTCTTATGACTCATGTTTATGTATCACGTTTTATTGGAGCATATTTTCTGCTTGTAAATAAATATTAAATGATTATCATCGTTCCATCTCACATTTGTCCGCTTGGATGGGTCGCCGCCTGTTGCTAACAACGTGTCTGTGGTCGAATTGTGATTATGAGATGAACCTCACACGGAGATCGTCACCACACTGATCGCACAACCTCTAGCGCGGGTCTCGTTATATCACCGAAGCTATGCGACATTTGAAGCAAACCAAACTAGGATGGGTCGCCGCCTGTTGCTGACCGCGTGTCTTGGGTCAGGTTATAATGATGAGATGAGCTTTATACGGAGACCGTCACCACACTGGTCGCACAGCCTCTAGCGCGGTTCTCGTTATATCACCGAAGCTATGCGACATTTGAAGCAAACCAAACTAGGATGGGTCGCCGCCTGTTGCTGACCGCGTGTCTTGGGTCAGGTTATAATGATGAGATGAGCTTTACACGTAGACCGTCACCACACTGATCGCACAGCCTCTAGCGCGGTTCTCGTTATATCACCGAAGCTATGCGACATTTTAAGCAAACCAAACTTGGAATCGCTTGGCGAAAACCCTCCCTGTCCCGTCTTGTTTTTGGAGACCCATTACTGGACGCACGCAAAAAGCGACTTGTTAGAGAGTGGCTGAAGGCCTTCTCGTGATTCTTGGTGCATCAGTTAGATGTCAAATAGACCTCAGTCTAAGGCTGCGAAATTAGTATACTACAACGAGTCTCGAATTGCCTTCTTTGGTAACACGTTGCTAACCACGAAATACGTGGGAATGGATGGGTCGCCGCCTGTTGCTAACAGCGTGTCTTTGGTCTGTTTGAGATGACCCTCACACTGAGATCGTCACCGCACTGATCGCGCAGCCTCGCGGCGGGATCGCCGGGCTCCCATTGGTCGGCGGCGGCAGGTGCGGCGTCACCGAGGCCGGAGGCTTTCTTCCTTAGCCGCTCTGAACCTGCAGCCGCACAACAGCGAAACTGTCTTGTTTATTTTCGGAATGCGGCTTCTCGATGTGAGATATTGAGGTCACGATTTCATTCCTTTTTTTGCAAAGCGATCCCCGAGGAACAGAGTGGTCCAGGGATTTTTGCACATAAACTAAAAATCAATCGTTGAATATTTGGTATTAACAAATCTCAAGTCAAATAACTTCTTAGGTTTTCACGGCCAGATTTGATATTGTGGCTGTTGGGTTTAGCCGTGTGCTGCAATGGCGGTCGAAATATTGGTCAAAATAATTTCGCCACAGCGGCTAAACCCAAAACGCCACAATATCAAATCTTTAGTCGTTTATAATGTATTGAATTATTTGAATATGTTCTTACTCGTCAAAAAAAATGTTTACAAACAAAAAAGTAACTAAGTATCAATCAGTACACAAGTAAATGACCGGTTGTAATATTAGTGTGGGTTTAACCCTTTCGCATCGGTTGTCGGCATATGCCGTCATAAGATTCCCTGACCGTTGACATCGGTTGACGTGATATATCGTTTTGCTACTTTCTTAGAATAGTTTTTTATGATATGTATTTGAAAATAGACCAGATAAGTACATTTATGCTTCAAATACTAGTTTTATAATTTGTATTCAAAACGAGCCATGAAAGGGTTAATAATAAGTTGTTACACCTTTTTACTTAGCCTCGCCATTTCCCATTATCTGGTGTCGGCTCTCCTTGTGCACATTCCCATGTCTGCCTGTCCTGCGCTGCATTCTCGGTCAAGCCCAGAGTTTTCAGATCCTTTTCTATAGTTGCAGTTCAGGTTGCCTGTGGTCTTCCATGTCTTCTCTCAGCGTGGGTATGTTGAGGGCTTTCTTCACCATGTGGTCCTTATATTTCTGCGTCACATGCCCATACCATCTTAGGCGGTTTTCCATTATCTTTTCAGGTATGGGGGCCACCCGAAATAAACCCTGAATATGCTCATTTCGAACTCTGTCCACTCATAGTAAAAAAATAATGTTATACCATCGTTGTCATTTCCATGTCAGCTCCCTCAACTATTATAGAGCATATAAACACCACGAGCCGCTGCCATAAGCTTAGTCGGCCGCCTTGGTCCTCGCCTTATCCCATGTCAGCTCTGTCTCCCGTAGCTCCGCCGAGTACATTCTATATATATAGTTCCCGACGATCTTCCAAAACGGCAAGACACCTGGGTCTCAAGAAAAGTTACCTACAGTTTATCTCCTCCTGCAACATTCGCAATATATATCCTATCTAGATCCACCTTGGCTTCTTGATCGACTGCAGTATGGAAGGCTGCCTTGTGCGATCTCTCACCTCATCATTCCTCACAAATTTAAACCATCATGCTCCCAGTATTCTACACAGCCTTCTGTTTTCGATAACATTAAATGGCTGCATTGGCTTTTGGTGAGATGCCAAATTTGATGCTGTATAGATGGCATTTTTCACATACAGTTTTATGATAATGATGTACCGGATCTGATCCGAAACATGTACAATGACTTAAAAATAAATTTTAAGTAAAATAAATAATTTGTTAATTCTTAATGAAAATTATAATGATGCATTTTCACCAAGCGTTATCAGTTAAGAACCTTTACATTATTATCTAAAATTACAGGTAATAATTTAACAGGGCTTCACATTGGACCCCTGCAGAGGTCCACTCGGAGCATTTACATCCCAATTAATTGACCACTCCCATACATGCGATTCTGCTAAAAAGAGAAACCATCCCTGCGGATACATCTGGCTTATACGTAATTGCAAGCGGCATAGTATCCCTTTAATTCCATACAATTAAAGTTTCCGCGTAACGAACAAATTGTTAATTACGGCACAAAAGACTTCGATCAACGATGCATTTTAAAAATCGTTAATCATTTTATTTCTGAATATTGATTCGCTAGAACGCATCACCAATGTGAATTTACGAGTATTATCCAGTGCGATATACTCATGTCATATGGGTAATATAAATTTCTACATGAAATAAGCATCAAATAACTTAGTAGGTTTTTACGCGGCTAAACCGAAATTCCACAATGCCAAATCTGGCTGTGGTTTTTGGGCTTAGCCGTGTGTGGCGAATTTCTTCGGACTTGACGTTCATGGAGGTATACTTCTTCAAACATACCCATCGTACATGACTCTCCAACATGACGTTTGTGGAAGAACGCTTCTTACAACATTTTTTTTTGTAATCACATGCACGAGAGCACAACCGGTCGAGCTTAGCCAGGGAGGCTGGACGCTGCATGCGGGAAACGTGTGGTCTGATCGTGTTGTTTATGTGTGGGGGAGATTGCAAGTGTATATTTATCTATTTCTTTAAGACATTTATATTGTAGGAAGGAGGAAACGCAGATGCTGGAAGAGCATTCCAAAACTTACCTGTGGTATTTAGGAAGGAACTTTGGAAGCTGCCAGTTCTTGGTCGACAAACTCATTAACCGTGTATGGATGGTCGGCATGTGTAAGACGAGATACATACTCATCATACATGTCTCTCGAAGAGGTACGTTACGCTGACGGCTGAATTACCTCAAGAAATTAACTCGCAACAAATCGTCAACGCTGGAAGTCGAATTATTGGTCAAATAAATTGCTACACACGACTAAACCCAAAAGTCACAATGCCTAAACCCAAAATTGGACGCTGCATGTGAATAACGTATATTGTGTTTGCATGAAAAAAATGTCGTGCTTTAAAAAAGATGCTCAGTTTTCCAAGCACAAGTTCTGCCTTGGAACAAATTTTATATATCACTTCTCTTATCAATAAATCGAAGAAAAATAAACAGCAGATGCTGGGGTTCGAACCACGAACCTTGCATACCATGCTAATTTATTTACCGAACGCGTGAGACTCGCACAAATCTTGAGCGGGTTGTAAAGTATTAAAATATATTTTTTTACCAAAATAAAATATGTTTGGATTGAAATGTAACCTTTTGAATCGAACCTGATTTATTAGGTGATTAATGGTTCTGATCCAAAGCTGGCTGCCGTATCCACGAACCGCGTTCATTTAACTAATACTCGTTTATTGATATACCTGTCAAGGGACCAAACAATTCATTCGGTGGGGTCATTCTGTTATCAATATAAGGTGAATTCAAGGCCAATAATTAAAATTGAATTAAGTAACCAGTCTACCTCAAGTCTGACTTTTGTAACCCATTAAGACCGATCGTATTTATTGTTGTTTTGTATTTTTTTTAATTAATCGAAGTTGCAACAAAAGTGGATTGTTCGCTTAACCTGTTCAGCTACGGACGCACAGCTGAGCGGAATAACGATTTAAATCAGTATGAAGGTTAAATTGTCTTACTGTTACTCTCATAGTCCCGGGTTCGAATATCAAGAATGCATTTTTTTAATGTAAAATGTATGTGCTCCATTTTTCAGCGTTGATTTTTTTCCTTACCATATTCGTTATATTTCAGAAATTTCCACCTATCAGCTGTCATTGTCCATTTATCGTCCCAAAATAGATCCAATCGGAAAAAAATATAAAGTTTCCGACGACTTGTCAAGGCAGAAATCCGAGGACTCGGTCGCTGTATCACAGGCATACTTTTGGGCTATTTCTTAATTGGATATTTTTAATGAGATCTGATGCTTAGTCTGACGCTCCCGAGAACGTAGAACATTTTGTTATAAATAGCAGCTCAACTCTATTGATAAGTTGTTGCTTAATGACGTTGGCGGATCACTAATCTTCCTGCAGTGTTTTTATATGCTACTTCCACTCCCGATTTAAGGCATATAAACACCACAAAGAGACTTTCATGATTTCCGGTATCTCGGACAACATTTTACTTTAGTAAACTGAGATTCGTAATATCAATGCAATATTATTTATTTCACAGAACTAAAAGTTCCAATAAAAAACAGGGAAATTGATAAAAATGGCTATAAAATTAAATTGTCTAAAAATTTAACAATTAAAAAACAAAAACTTAAACGAAACGTAGAGAAAACAATTAAAATAATACAAAAGAGATAAAAATAAAATAACACTTGTTCAATCACTATACCGAGGTCTGGAAATCCAATACCATCGACAAAAAGGGGAAAATGATGTATGAAAAGGATCGAGGTGCGCTGGTAGCTCATTTAGAAGAGGCATTGCAGTTGATCTCCATAAGTACCAACTGGAATGAAAAACAATAGATGGTTACGAGCATGGGTATACCTATCCGCAATGTTAATGTTAAAGCATTCAAAAATTAATGCCACAATGTGCGGCATTCTTGTGTTCTAACTTGAAATTTGCAATTAATGATATGACATCCTCCGTCTAACTTAACTATAGATAAAGCGGCTTTATATTACCGGGATCGTCATCGGAACGCTTGGTGGACGGATGAGGAGCAGGTCGCCGAAGCAAAAAAGTCGTCGAGAAGCACATTGACATTTATTTTACGTAAAAGAAGACAGATGAAATTCGGTCCTCTGCCCGGACAGAACATAATGTCCACTCCACGACACCCGGGTAGGGATTCCAACGGTGGTAGTGACGGTGACTGCGCCGAACACTCATAACGGCCATCTGGCGAACTATGCCGCTCGACTTGATCGATAGCAACTTGTCAAAATAAACAAAATTCCGCATGCGTCTTATAACTACTTAAATCTAAAACATGGACTAACATTTTTATATGTACGACAAAAGATCGAGGCTTTTTGGCACCAGCCAGAAATGGCTGTATCGAGTTGGTATCAGATACTTCGGAGCGATCAGAAAAAAAGTACTTATCATCATAAAAAACGTAAAGCGTCATAGAAATCACAAGTTAGTGCCATCTGGAGGTGTTCTCCTGCTCACATAGAAAATATGTGACGTCATAGAGGCTCCGGTTAATGATTCGATCCGCAGTCGAGTCACGATCCTCAGCAGTAACGGATCCGACCAATCAGCGGTCTGGAAAGCTCAGTGGACGAAACTTCGATCGTCCAACGTGCTCTGGGTGCGGCATTTCCAAAGCTCTTTTCTACAGGTGTAAAGGAGACATAGGGCCATCTCATGTCATCACATACGCACGCTAAAGTACATGTTACAAGCCAAGAAGACGCTTGATTGGTTTTTTTTTCAATATCCGCTGTCTAGCTATCAGCTCTGCCCCCCAAAACGCCGCGAGAACATTATGTGTGTAGTTACTGACGCTCTTCTAGTACTTGTTTTTTTTTTTTTTTATGTAAACACATACAGGAGAATACCGACAGATGGTGATAGTAATTTTCATCTGTGGAATTCTATGACGCTTACCATGGTGTATATGGCTAAACGCCATATACACCATGGCAAAGCGTTTGCTTTGCAAACCAAAGGTCGTGGGTTCGATCCCCGACGGAGATTTAAAAAAAAATGGATTTTTAATCGATTTCTCAGCTCTAAAATACCCTGGTTGGTGTGAATTTGATCCATCACCCGTAAAATGTCAGTCATAGCCTATTAATTAAAATTGGTGGTAGACGAAAGTCGTTCCGTGAAGACCACCCATTCATAGTAAATTTCTGTAATAATAAAGGATGATGCGTGAATCTCGGGCTGTATTCTATGACGTTGGCGGATCAACACTCCACATGCAGCGTTTAGCCATATACAACATGGTAAGCGTCATAGAATTCCACAGATCAAACTTCAGAATTACTATCACCATCTGTTGGTATTCTCCTTTATGTGTTTACATAAAAAAAATTAAAAAAAAAAACAATATCTATCACCATCTGTCGGTATTCTCCTCCGGTATGATACATAAAAATGCATCTACAATATCAAGGGTACGACGGTTCAACTTTGAGAGGAATGGTGATGTAAGGCAGCGAAACATATTAGAATTTCGTCCTACACACAAAACACAGTAAACAATAATTCAATTAATCCCCTTCCACGGCGGCACAAAGTCCCAAAACACATGGCAATTACTCGCAAGTAAAACTCGGCGATAGAAAAAAGAAAGGGGGACGGCGGCACTGTGGGACGTGTCCGAAATGAAAACGAAATCGACAAATTTATTCGTTCCCGATATTCGACTCGGGGAAAGAAAATTATGTCGTGCGCGCGTGACCTGGATCGCTGAGTGCGCGGACCCCCGTCAGTCCCCGGGAGCATTATTCATGTATTACGGGGGTGGATCTCTTTAAACTATGCCGACCTTTAAAGCTGCTCGCGGTTGCCGACCTTAAAAAGTATGACGATCACTGTTTCAAGGGCGTTCCTTTTTTTACGTATTATCTTGCTTTAGAGCTTACAGGGTATTCCATCACTGATCATCGACAGCAAATGCATTCAGATTTCGAAAAAATCAACTGTAAAAATTGATGAACCGTAAATTTCAGGCCATAGTAAATGACATTTGTGGATCAGCTTAGTCATAACGAGCGTTATAGAATCCACAGATTACATTTCTTCATCACCGTATGTCGATTATCTCCTGTAAGTATTTACATTTATACTTTCCAGATAAGTACATCCGTGGTCGTAGCCATCCATTGTTTTTGATCCCAGTTGGTACTTGTGGAGCTTCGAGCACTCAATTTAGTATAATGGCAATGGCGCTCCTAAATGGCCTACTAGCACACCTCGATCCTTATCTTACATCCTTTTTCTCTCTTGTCGGTGGAATTGTTCTCCTAGATCTCTGTGATCTGTGACACGTGTCATTTTCTTCTTCTTTTATGTTTTTTTTCTTTCTCTTTTGTATGTATTGTATGTTTATGTTTACTCTATGTTTCTTATTCCTTATTATTATATGTACCTTGGAACTGCGGTTGTGTTAAATAAATAAATATTCAAAAAATATTTGACCTAAAATAAAACAAAATGCAACGACTGACATTCGAATATTTCAAATAAATAAATCGTTCCATTATTTATTGCGATACATACAGGAGAAAAATTAATCTAGATACCTTTTTTTTCCAAGTTATGTTATTTGTGGCAAACGTGTAAAACATTAATAGTTCTAATAAATATCAATTACTTAAAAAATACTTTGGGACCTAAAGCTACTTAAAAACGATAGGTAGGTGAGGAATTTAAAAATAATTTTAAAACGTTCGTCGATCGCCGTGGCAACGATAACATTGAATGAAAACAATCTAACGGTTTCTTATTTAGAAATTCCATTTAAAGTCAGAGATTTTTTTAAATGTACAGGTATACTTCCCGTATCCGTCCAATATCTAGAACATATGCTTACTACAAATTGCCGCCACTTAGTTCTGTCAGCTGCCACTATCCATTTCTCGTTCTAGGACATATCTGCACCTGAAGTTCCACTTGGGAACATATGACATGATTTCCGACAACCTTCCAGACAGAAGTCCGAGAGCTTAAAGTAGGTGTTGAAACCGAAGCATATTTTTGGGTGATTTGTTTGTGGTATTTTTTAAGGAAATCGGATGATCAGCCCAACGCTTCCGAGGCCTGGACCATTTGTGCCAAGGGGCGGCTCAATCCATAAATTAAATGTTAACATATTGACATCAGCATGATATAGCCCTTGCTGACTGATACCGAAAACTTCGATATACAATCTTTCGTCTCTTATTTCTGTTCGCTTGTCATACACGTATGTTTCGCAATATTGGCATTTGGACTAGTTACGTAGATCGTCACTTGGACGCTGGGCAACAGCCTCTACGCCGACCGTCGGCGAAAGCATATTGTATTTTGGCCCGGCCTGAATGCTGTGACTAGGTCTGGGCCATAAGTTTGTAAAGTTTATCGTAAATTTATGTCAATGTGCTTCAGTAAAATTCTGTGTATTATAAATCTGCTCCTTATCCTGCCACCATGCAACTGAATAACAACCCTTTTAAAGAGAGGACGATGTTAATATTAATTATAACACACAGTTAGGTTCGAGCATTCATTCGGGTTCGATCCCCGACGGAGATTTAAAGAAATGGATTTTTAATCGATTTCTGAGCTCTAAAATACCCCGGTTGGTGTGAATTTGATCCATCACCCGTAAAATGTCAGTCATAGCCTATCAATTAAAATTGGTGGTAGACCAAAGTCGTCCCGTGAAGACCACCCATTCATAGTAGATTCCTGTAATAATAAAGGATGATGCGTGAATCTCGGGCTGTAGTCTATGACGTTGGCGGATCAACACTCCACATGCAGCGTTTAGCCATATACACCATGGTAAGCGTCATAGAATTCCACAGATGAGACTTCAAAAAAAAATTACTATCACCATCTGTCGGTATTCTCCTGTATGTGCTTACATAAAAAAATAAAAAAATAAAATTCAGATAATTTTCGATTGCCAAAAATATTTTCTGCACACAGTGGAAAAATCTCTCATTTTTTAACAAGATATACGAGTATTTAATCTTATTTGCGGATTTCTTGTCTCCATCAATTTTGAATTTTGAAAAACCTTTGCTTGTAATTTGCGCCTGATGATAAATTTCGGTCCTGTACTTATGTTCTACGTAATACAATAATCTGTACTAGTAAAGTTAACTAGTGTCCACTGCCACTCAACTAGTTCTAGTTCAAATGGGAGCTTTGAACTTGGCTAGAACCTGTCGCACTGCATGAACGTGGTTATTTTTCTTTTTTGCCGACTATCGACGACATATTTGCCTACAGCCAGCTATCTTATCAATTTATGTGCCTTAGACGCAAATTGACGTATTTGATTATATTTTTAACGTGACTTTTAACATTCATTTTATTAATAGTAAAAAATCTCATTTTGTATCATCAATAGTCTAAAAGCGATGACCATACTATGTTCCTATTATGATATTTTTATCCAAATTGGAGCAGTTTTTCTTCTTCTCATATTTGTTGCATATCTGGTGCGTATGGTCACCACAAACTGCCGCCACTCCTATCAGCTTCCATTGTACATACATGATTTAGAATTTCAAAGGGTTATCCAATGCAAACATACCGCCAATTGTACACCGTGTGACGTTAATTAAATTAAGCCTCCTTTTTAGGAATAAAATTGTATATTAATTAAAATTGGTCGTAGACGAAAGAAGTCCCGTGAACACCACCCATTCATAGTGAATTCCTTTAGTAAATGGGTGATTATTATTAAATCAGTATTTGTATAGCGCTTTTTTATGACCGAATGGTCATTCCAAAAGCGCTTCTTTGCCTCTCTGAGTAAAAAGGTGGGTCTTGAGTCTGCTTCTGAAGGATACCTCCGCTTTAAGTTCTCTCTAATGCTTTCCGGCAGCGAGTTCCAGCCTATTGGTACCGCGTAGCTGAAAGCACGATTGCCAAAGACCGTACTAGGACTACCTCCCGTCAGCTGCAGGGTGCTTCTATTTGCTCTGGCTGATATGTTGGGCTGTAGTCATTATGACAAACAAATCTTCAGGGCTACGCGCGCGGTTAACGAGGCTGATATGGAATAGGCTCCTACGTTCGTCAACTGTTTGTGAGACGCATTACCTTGCCAACTATATTTTTTTTCCACATTTTTTTAACAAAAAAAAGAATTAAAAAGTCTATGACGTTGACGGATGCAGCGCTTAAGCATATGTAACATGTTAAGCGGAAATATATTTTAAAAAGTCATAAAATACTTTTTTTTATGTATGAGAATTTACTCCCAAGATTTTACTATGTGCAAAGATACGTTCGCTGGTCCTTACAGTGCTTCCAATACTTAACCCCTTCTTTGCCATCTCTCACATCTGCGACCTCTAGCAATTCGTCGTGGCGACTGCTGAAAGGGTTAAATCTCAAATTCACAGAAGGAATAAAACAGAAGTCAATGGGTTAACTTGGAGAATGTCATACATAATAGATTGTTCTTCTTTAGTTGTATCGCTTTTATATGAAATGATGAATTTCTAAAAAAACAATTATTTTATCTCTTTCGAAAATACGTTTTTTTTCTAAGCAATATTATATAAATTAATCAAATCTTTTTAATTTAAATATTTTCTAAAAATGGTTTTATCTTTTCCTCACTAAAAGATAATTATTCCAAAATTCGCTTAGACGACGTTATTATTCTATTATAAGAACTGCCTTACCTATTGTAGTAAAATATATGCATTGAAAATTAGCGTTGTGTATTGATACTCATAATTCGGCAGGTATATATCGGATCGGGCTGTAATAAATTTTACCTGAAAGTTAAAACCCTAGACTTTAAACATCAGTCCAATTTAACTGCCGTAGTGTAAAGACGTTTTTATCCGAAATTTTTAACACGGCTGAGTTCGTGCCAACAAAATCGTTTTTGCGGGGAATTCTTTTACATTACTTCCACCGAAAGACAACGGCAGCTGAGGCGCATAGAATATTAGTAGAAACATACGGCGACAATGCTCTTTCAGAAGAAACCTCTTTTAGATTTTGACCTCGAAGATGAAGAACATCCTGGTGCTGAGAAAAAGTTTGAAGATACCGATATATATCCGCACTTTATTTTAATACGGCAGTCACCTTTGGGTTCGAGCTCCAAAAATACATTTGACTACGAGTCTCTTGTTGCTTTCTTGTACAAGTATATTTGTAAAACAGCTGTTAATTTAGTCCCCAGGTTCTCACCCTGAAGCATATATATTCTCAGATGGACCTCCGAGTGCAGAGATGTTTTAAAATAAGACATGGACAATGACAGCTGATAGAACTGTATCGTGGCAATTCGTGGTGACCATAACTTCTCAAAAGAAATTGACAGGCGTATACAACTGGGATGGGCAACATTCGGAAAACTTGAATAAATTTTTAAAGCGAAAATTCCGCAATGTCTTAAAACTAAAACGTTTAACCAATGCATCCTTCCAGTATTGACTTATGGCGTGGAGACGTGGAATCTAACAGCAAGTCTTACCCATAAAGTTAAAGTCACCCAACGTGCCATGACGAGATCCATGAGAGTAGTGTCGCTAAAAGATGTCCGAAGAAGAATTCAAGTAGTGGATGCTACACAACGAATAGGCACACTCAAGTGACAATGGGCAGGACATATCTGTCAAAGAGACGACGGTCGATGAGGAAGAGAAGTGTTGGAGTGGCGCCGAAAACTTGAGAAATGAATTGACATCAGAAGAATAGCTGTAGTGGCCTGTATGAAGGTGGAGGATCAAAGAGGATACAGAGTCATGAAATAGGCCTACGTTCAACATTGGACGGATACAGGCTGATGATGACGACGATGAAAAAAGGTCACTGCACACTTTTTCACATTGCAATAGTCTTAATTCAGCAAACTTTCCTAGGAAGAGAGTGTAACTATCAATGTGCTAAAATCACACTAATTATAAGATGCTATGTGAAAAGTGGTAAGTTCATTAGGTCGTTGTACGTAAACATCTGCAATGTTTTGACCATCCGTAATAATTATATTATGTATCTCATTAAAACGTTTTTTTTTGTAACTATAGCGATTGCGGAATTTCCTTTTTTAAAGTGGCCATTTTATAATAAACACAGTCAGTGTATTATCTATTGCAGAGGTCAGCGCGGTATCAGTGTGTTAACGATAACCAGAGCGGCTCTACTGAGAAAAAACTCTTATTCATAGTCTTAAAATACTACGAGACGTGAAGTGAATCTTTTGCTCCCGAAAAATTTGTATAAAAATGACAATACTGCAACTTACGAATGTCGAAAATGTGACTTAAACAGTTGATTTAACCGAAACTTCTATTTTAAAGTGTTAAAATAGGTTAATGGAGTGTTTTTATGAAAGTGGAAGATAATAGTATATGAATTGAGAGGACAATTTGCAAATATTTCGTATTAGTTTAGAAATTTCTAAATTTTGTGAAACCGAAAAATCGTTTTTTTTTCGTGTGATTTTAAAAGTGATGATAAAATATTAAATTAAATGATTATTGTTTTGTTTGAAAAATCAGTTACGTTTTGTATTAATTTCTATTCGAGTGTTGTTTTATCGATTTTTTGAGTCATACTCGTACTTACATTAAAAATGATTAAATAAAACATCGTTAAATTTAAATTAAGTGTCGTTATTCTTAAAAAAACTATTTAAAATTTAATTAAAAACGTTATTAATGAGTTTGTTTGATGAATAAAAATGAATCATAAATATTTGTGTCGGAAAAATGTTATACGCTTCATTAGTATATCTTTTGGGTTATGTTTTTGGGCGATTCAAGTGGATGCAAAAACATTCATTAGTGATCACGATGATAGTACTAATGCATCCGTGATTTGCTCATTGAATGGTCCCAGCAGTGTTTGTGGGTTATCGGACAAGTCAAGGCTTGTTGATGCATCTATTGATGGCGTCATAGAACTGCATAAAAGTGATTCACAATCGAAACAAGATGCAATTGATGAAGAAAATCGTGGAAAGAATCTGAATTCAGCAAATGAAAGTGATGATGCTGAACATGTGAAAAATGATGGAATGAAATCGCTTTCTAAAATTGATTCTGATGAAGCTTCTCTTATAAGTAGCGAAGAAAATGGAAAATTAGAAACAAGCGACATAATCAATGGAGAGGAAAAACAATATTTGGAAGTAAATTTAAAAAATGCAAATGCAACAATTGAAGAAATTCCAGAAGATATTGTTTTAAATCTAAATGCTCCAGAGTCACGCTTACAAAATGTTCAAGAGACTTTAAAACATTCTACAAAAAATTTAAGCGATTCTGTTCTCACAAGTTATCTAAATAATGAATCTTTGAAAGATAATCGTAATGCACCTTTGAGAAAAGATCAGTTAGATGTGCTTCAAATTGAAAATTCTGATTCGTTCCAAAATGATCAAGATTTGCCATTGGACGGATTTTTTATAAAACCACCGCCAAGAAGGGGAGATATTGGAATCAACGACGATGAACACAGCACTACGTACATACCAAATTTTAAGAGTCCAAGTGATAGCAATTTAGAAAGAATTGATGATGAAAATGATGGAAATTATGTTGTAACAACTGCGAATCCTGATGGTGACATTGTCAAGCAGATTAACATGGAAGACTTGAAAGATGTCATCTCTAATCTGGCGGATAAAATGGTGAAGAGGAATTTTGTAGACAAAGATGGACAAGACAATTTGGGAGGTGGAACAGATGTCATGCGTCAGAAGAATGTTCGGAAGGGAAGTTTGGTGTTTGTGTTTGACGCAACAGGTTCAATGTACAAAGACTTGTTGCAACTGAAGAGAGGAGCTGCTTTGATCATCGAAACTATGAAATCGAGAAAAGATCATCCGATTGAAAACTATGTCCTCGTGCCGTTCAGAGATCCAGGTAATGTTTTTTTATTGCGCTTCAAAACAACTTCAGAGCATTATCATCATCATGTTTGATTTTGTGACAATAATGCCGTTGTCACAATTCCTAACTATTTGCGCTGCGTATTCCGACACTTGTACTGAGTGTGAGGTCATTGACACTAAATACTCGTAAACTTGGGATAACAATAAAAATGACAATCGTCAGAATTGTGTAACAGCAGATTTTGATAATCATATGCTCTTGGCATCTCACCAAGAGCTAATGCAGCCGTATAATGTTATTTGAGAACAGATGCCTAGGTAGACCACAATAGATCAAAATAAAACCAAAATATCTAAAGATCTAATCAAAATTGTTGGTAGACAAACAGTCGTCCCGTGAAAATCATCCATTCATAGTGAATTCTTGTAATAATTTGTTGCGGCGTGAATGTAGGACTGTAGTCTATGACGTCGGATCCACAGACGAGACTTCTGCATCACTACCACCATCCGTCGGTATTCTCCTGTATTTGCTTACATAAATAAAACTACAGTATTCTTCTTTTCTTCGTATCAAAGACGTCAAATTTATTCAGTCAAATATTTGGCAACATCTGATAGGTTGTCTCGCATTCTTCCAACTTAACTTTAGTGATCAAACAAGAACTAATCTTACAACTATGCTTTGATATCAGCTTGATATAGCTCTTTTAGGCTGATGCCGAAGAGCCTCGATAAACGATCTTTTGTCTCTTATTTTTTGTTCGCTCGCCTGACATACACATCTAATAATGTTAGTCTCAATGTTATATAAAAATACTCGTCGTTTGCATACGCCATTTTATTTGTTTTGACAGTTGAACCAACATGAAATGGAGCAACTTTAGTTTGCGCCTTATCCGCGACAATCTTTGGGGCGCTACATTTTGCCCGTCTGTCGGCCCGTGTCGACAGTTCCCGTCCGACCGAGGCCCAAGATACATCATGTTACGGTCGAGCAGGGAAACCAAAGTCTTACTATAAAAATAATCGCGTATTGTGCTTCCGAAAAAGTTCTTTGCTTTGCGATTTGCTCCTGCATCTTTTCTCCACGCGGTCCGATGACGAACCCGCGACCGTTGCCTCCTTTTTAAAGATGGGGAATGTCAGCCTTTTTAAAGTTTTACTCTGATGTTTTCACAGATTTTGGACCAGTGACTGTGACGAAGGACGATAAGGTGCTTATGGAACAGCTGGATAGCTTAGATACTCACGGAGGAGTGTCTTGTCCCGAGGCTTCCTTGGCCGGTCTAACAGCTGCTTTGGACGCCAGTCTTCCGTACTCCTACGTTTACCTCTTCACTGATGCCACGGCTGACGACTACAATATCGTTAAAGGCGTTATCAACTTGGTTCAGAAGAAAAAAAGCCAGGTAAACTTATTAGATTTCCACTGATATATCGATCACCAATTATGACTGATGGAGGAGAGATTTTACTCGTATACTCGAAAATGACGCTGCATGCGGGAAACGTGTGTTGTGTTAGTGTTTGTATGTGGGTTGGGGAGATGGCAAATGTTCATTTATCTGTTTTTTGAAGAGATCCAGATTATAGAAAGGAGGAAACACAGACGCTGGAAGGGCATTTCAAAGCTTACCGGTAGCATTAAGGATCTAACTTTGGAAACTGCCAGTTCTTGGGCGACACACATTAACCGTATATAGATGTTCGCCAAGTATATGACGAGTTTGTCGGTTGTGGGTGGGTGCAGGAAGAATTAGTTCTTTAAGTTCCGAAGAGCAGCGACTGTGGTAATAACGATAGAAAAGACTAAGTGAACCAATCTTACGCCTGTGTTCCATTGATTGCTGGTTAGACGTAAGAGTGTCATTGTTTATCAAACGAATTTCTCTTCTTTGAATTGAGTCAATTAAGTTTAGAAAGTATTTTGGGGCTACAATCCAAAGGTAACTGCAGTATTCAAGGATTGGTCGGATCTGTCCTTTATATAGAAGAAGAAGTTGCTTACCGTTGAAATATCTCAGTGATCTATATAATACGCCTAGTTTTTTGGAAGCGAGGCCGGCTTTATACTCAATTGACTCGTAATATTTTACAGTATTCGAGATTGATACTACAATGGTGTTGATGGAGCTTGCTTTTGGAAGAGAACAACCATTGAAAGATACAGGATCTAGGTGTTGCCAGCTTCTGGAGCACGATAAGGAGGTCCAACAACACCATCATTCTGGCTGCTTCTGAATGGCTCAACTCTTCACTGAGCCATCGCTGGATGGAGATGCAGCGACCACCATGAATGAATTATTATATTTATTGATATCCTCCTCTTCCATTTATGACATCGATTAACTGGATGAAGGACGCAGGATCAGGTTCACATTATAAACAACTTGTTTCTGTTTCACGATACATGTTTATTGTCACAAACGTCGCCCGCCACAGCGAACGCACAGGACGCACGCACTGTGACGGGCGCGTGTCAAACTTCAACTGCCGGCCCACGGCGCGATCTCACATCTCCACGGTACCAACTGCCAATACGACAGTCCTACCAACCAGCAATAGGCCAACTGTCATAACAATTATTTTGGCGTATGCAAACACCGCTTAACATTCGATGTAGATGTCACGCAAGCGAACCAAAATAATAGACAAAAGATCGCTTGTTGAGGCTTTACGGCATCGGCCTTAAAGAGCTATATCAAGCTGATATCATTATATATAATTATTATTTTGTATATACTATATGAATATATATGTATCTAAAAATATGGCAGATTGGGTATTGCACAACCCACCCAATCCTGCTGGAATAAAAGCTTATTATTATTATTATAGCAGTCTTCTTGGTGGAGAAAGTACATGATTGGGTTTTGGAAATGTTGAAACTGACGAGGTAGAGGTCACCCCATCGTGAAACCCTTTCAAGAGACATGTTCATCTTCTCCACCAGAGATTCCCTAGCAGCAGATAGTTTCGAATATTTCGGAGGTTTATGGAAGATCATACTCTCTTATATGGACAGTGCTGTCGTCAGCATAGCAGTGAATGTTTGCGCATTGAAACAAACCATTGGCATGTAGAAGGAAAAGAGTGGGTGACAGCACAGAGCCCTGTGAAACTCCCGAGTTGATTTTATGGTAGGAAGAAGAAAAGCCATCTACGACAGTGATAATGCTTCGATCACTCCAGAAGTTTTTAATCCAGGAGCACAGGGAGGAAGTTAGTCCATAAGACGGTAGTTTATTCCCCAGACCGCGATGCCAGACTCTATCGAACGCCTTGGATAGATCCAGAGCAACAGCTTGCGTTTCTCCAAACCATTCGACGGATTTCCCCCAAACATGTTTGACATATGCCAAGAGATCGCCGCATGACTGACTACGGCGGAAGCCATATTGCCGATCGCACAGAAGATCATTCATTGATTTGGAAGTCTAGCACACCCTGAATATACGCCCCTGCTCTTTAGTTGCTTTTAAACGGGATGCCTAGTTTTACCTCCTAAGGTCTACCTTTTACCCTTAAGTCCCACCTTGGATTCGATCGACTCGAAGTAATGTAATTTTCCTGAAAATTTTATCTGTTAATTCACGTTTAATTGATTTGGTTTCAGGTGGTCTTCATTCTCACTGGAGACTGTAAAGCCCGCGAGAGTGAAGGGTACAAGGTGTACGAGAAGATAGCAGCGGCTAGCTCCGGACAAATCTTCCGCTTATCCAATAAAAATGATGTTTACAAGGTAAGTTCTTACACCACATTTTATTTTCATTCCTGAAACATTTCATCATCAGCCTGTATCCGTCCACTGTTGAACGCAAGCCTCCCGCATGAGTCTCCACCCTCTTCGATCCTCCGCCTTCCGCATCCAGGTGACTCCCGCTATTCTTCTTAAGTCGTCAGTCTTAAGAAAATCTTGCAGGGGGTCGGCCAATGCTTTGTTTGTCAGTTCTTGGGCGCCATTCCAATACTTCTCTCTCTCATCGACCGTCGTCTCTTTGACAACTATGTCCTGCCTATTGGCACTTGAGTGTGCCTATTCGTTGGGTAGCGTCCATTACTTGAGTTCTTCTGCGTATTTCATCGTTTCGGATTCTATCTTTTAGCAACACTCCGAGCATGGATCTCTCCATAGCACGCTGGGTGACCTTTATTTTATGGGTAAGACTTGCTGTTAGATTCCATCTTTCTGTGCCATAAGTTAATACAGGGAGGAAGAATTGGTTAAACGCCTTAGTTTTAAGACATTGCGGAATTTTCGCTTTTAAAATGGACTTTAGTTTTCCAAATGCTGCCCTTCCCAGTTGTATACGCCTGTCGATTTCTTTTTAGAAGTTACTTCTTCTTTAACTTTTTTTTACCACGAATTGCAAAAAAAAAGTTTTTACTCTTTTGCGGCATGTCTCAGCCAGGTCCATCTTCGTCTCTCGACCGACCGCTGTATGAAAGGTTGCCTTGTCCGCTCCCTCAACTTGCTCCACCATAAACTCAAAACATCTTACCCCAGTATTCTACGCATTCTTCGTATTACTTAATTTTTTAATGATCCATACAGAAGAATACCGACAGACGGTGAAGGAGGAATCTGTTCTGCATCTGACTCTTGCCATTTTTTAACATAGCTGCAAGCACTGCGTGTCGATTATTAACCCTTTTGCATCGGTTGTCGGCATATGCCGTCAAATATTCCCCGACCATTGACATCGGTTGACGTGATATATCGTTTTGCTACTTTCATTACTCATTGTGACATCCACGGTAGGAAATTGGAAGTGCAGTTATTCCCTTTATCAACCCACATGTATTCTTTACACGAATCTGTAAAGCATGTAAATAAATATCGTTAGGTTTTGTCACAGGAGCGATTTTTCTGTAAACCGCATGTGTCAATACCACCACATGTATGGAGTTACGTAATGAACGTTTGTTAAATATAATAGTTTTTTATGCATCATCTGATAGCTAAAGGATAAAAGAACCAATGTGATATATGAAAATAGGTCAGATAAGTACATTTGTGCTTCAAATACTAGTTGTAAGCAAATAAAATGGTTTGAAAAATTCACGCCGTATTGACAGTATAATTTGTATTCCACCGAGCTGTAACGAAAGGGTTAACCAAGTTAAATTTTTCTTTTCTTCCACTAAGGTATGTTTATTGTCGTTACTAATGAAAGCTGTGACAATGTACATTTTTCAATACTTTTCTCATGTTTCAGATTCTATCTTTCGTCAACAAAACTTTGGATGAAGACCGAGTTAATTTGGGTTCGATACAAAACCCTCCAGGATATGACAACGCACAGAAGGTATAAATGTTTTAAATCATTATTTAACTCCAAACAACATCAAGTGAATTAAATCATTTTATAGTTATATCGGAACGTTGGAGTGTGTCGTGGTTAGTTTTGTGCTCTGTGGATTGCTGTGAAGTAATTCTTATGCGTGTTAGGAAGCGATCACTGGAAATACTCCGAACATTCCGAACAAGAAAGAAAAGAAATAAGAACACGGTATAATTTCACGAGGAATTCAACGTCAGTAAGTAAGCTTAATATTTAAACAGTTTTAAAGGTGAAAAGTTACAGAATATTTACATAAGATTGAATGATTAGAGAGAACTTCTTCTTTCACCTCCACTTCTTCTATAACCTTAATTAAGTGTTATATAGTTATGTTTAGTTTTAAATAGGTGCTGACGATGGTGACATGTCACTGAAGCTGATAGAATGAATAATAAATTAAAATTCAGTGTTTTCATACAAAGTTTTACTTGTTCTTAATTTTCAGCTTTCAGTGGATGATACCCTGAAAGAGGTGACAGTGTCTCTTACTGGCAGAGAACCGAAGCTGTCTGTCATAAATCCTGTAGGAGAAGAAGTAACAGGACCTCCGAAGCTTATGTCAGTTCTGGATATGGATGAAATCAAGGTGAGGATGTATAAAAAATCTCTACTTTTAAGATATATTAGTCGAAATTGTTGGTAAATGAAAGTCGTCCCATCAGTCGCAAATAACTGGCTATACGTAAATGCCACCCTATAGTCTTATGCCATAGATGGATTCTTCTTCTTCATCGTTACCCCAATCATGATGACAGCTCCTGGCTACATTTTTCTTAGAATTGTATTTAAAAGTAGTTCTGTGAATCTTTTACGTCTGTCTACTCTAACTACGCAGTCAAATACATCAAATGCGTAAGAAAAGTTTCTCTTAATGATCCGAAACAAGGATTTCCGAAAAAGAACTCAAGTAGTAGAGGCTACACATCGAATAGGCATACTCAAATGGCAATGCGCAGGACATATATATCGAAGAGATAACGTTTGATGGGGAAGATGGGTGTCCAAGAAATGGTAAACGAAGCGCTGGCAGACTGCAAGATGGACTGACGACATCAGAAAAATAGCAAGAGTGACCTGGATACGGAAGGCGGAGGATCGAAGAGGATGGAGACTTATGTGGGAGGCCTACGTTTAACAGTTCACGGACACAGGCTGATGATGAAATCAATACTTTGATAAAATGATTTTTTTTCAGATCGTCAATATCATCAATCCTGAACCTGGAAACTGGACGATCACTTTTGGAAGTTCTGAAGACCACGCCATCAAGGTCACAGGTCTCTCTGACATAACCTTCGACCAGGGTTTCTCCATAACAGGCGCCACCAACATGGAAGCTACCAGCATACGACCCTTGCAAGGTATTCACTTGAAAGAATATGTCAGTCAATAACGAGTAGCCTTATCAACTACAACTCTAGATATACGGGTTTTATAGGATCTTTTGCCAAATAAAGATTATTACAAATTTCAATCTATACATCAGTCAGTTCCTTCATCTTGTATCAGGTTGACTAATATCAACATTATTAAATGGATAAATATTATTTTATTTACCATATACTCTCCAAATTTGAGCATGTGGATACCGCAAATTACCGTTTGAACATGTGGAGAAGCGCAACTGAGGGGAATACTTGGATTGCCCCGAATGAAGACCTAGCCTCTGGACACGACCAGGGGTGGAATATATGGAGGTCCCAGACTTCGGAGTATGCAAGACGAGGACACAAATGAAAGCCTGGCAGTTTTACAGCGGACCGACTGAATGTGACTGCGGTGTGAAGCAGATCCTGTCACATCTTATGGAGTGTGCGCTGTGTCCGAGTAGCTGCGCCCAGGGAGACCTGATGATGGCCGAGAGTAACGCCATCGACGTCGCCTACTCCTGGGCAGACAGGATCTGACCCTGTTGTTTCCGACACAAAAACATTACATTACCGTTTCACAGCTCAGATTGTCTATGTATTATCCCAGAACCTGTATACCCGTAGGTCCACATGTTGTCCACTGTCCACACGTGACAAGTGTCGGGTTGTGGTCGGCCCAGTGCCTGAAAACATGTAACTTTGACCGGGCTGAAAGTTTGTCATGTTTATCAAGAATATATATGCTTCTGAAAAAGTCTTTGTATTGTTCATCTTCTACTCATACCACCACCAATAACTATCCCAGCGACGTGAAGTCGTTATTTTTTAAGTAAAGGGGACGTTACCATATAACATTATGCTTTTATTGATTTCAAAGATCCATCTTCTTTAAAATAATTATAAATGTGTGTTTTCTTCAGATTCTCATAACAATAATCTGCTGATATCCATGAACGACGTTAACAACTCAATTGCCACCATCAAGTTTGTGCAACTGCAGGACATATCTGGACACACGCTGTTTGAGATGCCTCTTACAGAACTGCCTTCCGAGCCTGGACATCCGAGGATATTTGGCACAGAGCAGTTCTCACCGCCTGACGAACTGTTCTACCTAGCTGTGAGACAAGAATCTAATCTATTGCTTTTTTCATTTTTTTCTTTTTACAATTTCACTTACAGAAACATTACAAAATTTTAAAAATTCAAATCGTTACAGATTTACAATCAAGATTAATAATAAAATAAAAAATATAAACTGATATCAGCTTAATGCCGTAAAGCCTCGAAAAACTAACTTTTGTCTCTTATTTATGTTTGCTCGCCTGACATACACATCTAATAATGATTTTGGTTTTAATTATAGAATATAACGCAGGCGTTTGCATACGCCAGTTAATTTGTATGACAGTTGCTCCATTTCATGTTGGTGCAACTGTCATCATTAATTTCCATTTTTGCCGCGACTGTCTTGGGGCGATAGATGTCACAGTGTTGACAGTTGTCAGTGGACTCGCGCCCCGGCCGGCGAAATGTCATGCCGGTCGGGAGTAGAAATCAAATCTTTATAATAAACGCGAATTGTGCTTCGAAAACAAGTTCCTTGTATTGTCAATCTGCTCCTGCATCCTGTCACTCAATAATTCGATATCAAATTCTGAGAGGAGGATATCAATAAAAATAGGCACTTATGATTAAGTACTAAGAATAAAGAAATAAAGACAAGCAACAGAAGGTTCCAATGCTCATCAAACAGACGACGCCAACAAATCATTCCTCCAAAGAAACTCGTGGAGTTCATGTCTGAATTGGGTTTCCCTTACGTGTAATATATCAACATCCAAGGCGATTTGGTTGAACAGTCTGATACAAAATTTTCATGAAATATATTATTTTTTAATGTAGAATTTGTTTTTTTTTTAGATTGACGGAATTGACAAAGACGGTAATCCTGTAAGGAGAATTAGTTCAACAGCGATTGAACCTCAGGAAGCAGGTACATTGAAAATTAATAATGCATAAGTTTTAAATAATATTATTAAACGACATATACCGAAGTAATAATCGACATATGGCTAGCTTCCACTACTTGAGTTCTTCTTTGGATATTATTTTAGAGATACTCTGAACATGGGACTCTTCCTGACACGTTGAGTGACCTTTATTTCATAGATTTTTTTGTTTGTTCTATTTATTGATAAATATATTTACATTAACGATAATTTACAGTTCATATTTAACAATATTATATGAACTCAGTGCTTGAATCATTTCAATATTCCACTGAACCACATAGAAGATTTTACTATTTTCGTTGTATTCTTTATTCTAATTATCCTACAATTTTAAGGCATCTTTTTTTCATTATTTTAATAATTAATTCAATATAATTTTTACAGATGTTCCATACATAACTCTTCAAGAAAAGGTATGATTCTTTTAAAATATTATATCTCAATTAATTAATTAATTAACTTACGACACGCGATAAGCGACAGGCGGTGATTGATCCAAATTTGGTCTTTATCCAATGTTGCTTATATACTGTTTACATACTGTTTTGTGTGAAAGAATTTGGAATGACGTGTACAATTTACTGAAGATTTTACATATTATAATTATTACTGACCCAACGTCAGCGACGTCAAATTATTTCTCCCTAATATCGATAGCCCGTATGTTGTCCAGCATTAGGTCTTGGAATGTGCAGCTTGTTGGGCACATGGAGCAGGATCTTAGGTGTGAGGCGGTCTGCAGTTCTCCACAGTCGCACAGCAGTGACTCTCCCTTCTGAAACATTTTCCACCGCTCGAGGTTATCCTTTGTTTTACCAACTCCGGTTCTTAATCTGTTCAGGGATTTCCAGGTCCGCCAGTCAAGGTTCTTGCCAGTTGGGAGGCCTTCTTTTGGAGTAATGAAATCTTCTGATGCAACTTGTTGCCAGAGCTGGAGTCACTCATTTTCAGGGCCGGATGTGAGAGGTTGTGCGGATCTCAGAAAGCTGCTTTGCGACTTCAGTCTGGGTGTTGGGGGTATCTGATTATACAAGCAGCGGGATGGTTGGTTGATTGCCTTACGCATTTCTTCGGCGCATATGACTTTGCGTCTTACGTTTGGTGGTGCGATGCCAGCCAAGGGGTATAGTTTTGAAATGGGTGTTGGTTTGAGGCAGCCTGTGACGACCCTGCGTGCATCATTGAAGGCAGTATCCACTTGATTACAATGTGCTGATTGACCTCATCCTGGTGCCGCATATTCTCCGGCTGAGAAACAAAGTGCTAAAGCTGAGGTACGCAGAAACCACCTCGGTGGGCTCCCCAGTGAGTGCTGGTCAGTTTCCGGATGTCGTTGTTTCTTGTTGCAACTTTCTGTTTAGTGTTGCTGCAATGACGCCTGAAGGTGAGGGTGCGATCTAGAGTGACTGAGGTATTTTGGATGGTCGCTATGTTCCAGTACTCTACCTTCCCACGTAATACAAAGCTTTTTGTTACCTTCCTTGTTTCTAAGGTGGAAACAGCAGACTTGTGTCTTTGATGATTACGATGGGTTGCCGCTTGCGCTTCCAAACCTAAGTCATCCGCATTTATAAAAGACTCTTTGTCTTTATAGCTGTATAGTACTTATAAGAAAACTAATTATATTTGTTTATGACAATTTTTATTATTATTTTGCAGATATCAGCTGATCTTCACAAACCTTTGGTTCTGAAATGCATCGTAGACAGCTTGATACCAATCAAGGTGTATTGGTTCAAAGCAGGCGTAAAGGAATACCTTTCAAAAGAGGATCACATGTGAGTTATTGATTATTCGAAAAGAAATATTGCATTCATTGATTTTTGAATCAAGATTTTTTGCCAATACTCATTTTTTACATGCACAGTTATGCTGTTGTCATTTTCCAATTTTCAAAGTTCCTTCCTGCCACCGGTAAGCTTTGGAATGCTATTCCAGCGTCTGTGTTTCCTCCTTCCTACAATTTGAATTTCTTCAAGTAACAAATAAATATACACTTGCAATCCCCCCAACCCACACCCAAACACGAACACAACACACGTTCCCTGCATGCAGCGTCCAGCCTCCCTAGCTGAGCGTCATATAGTGCACTGGTCTTGACCGGCTGTGCTCTCGTACATGCGATTACATAAAAAAAAACTTTATTTTTTGCTTATAGACAGAGTGCTGTTGTCAACTATGTTATAGAAAACTTCCAAGAGGATGCGGAAGGTACTTATTTCTGTAAAGCCGTCAACAAAGTTGGACCGTCTTCAAAAGTCATTGATGTCAACGTCAATGGTAAGTCACAACGTATGCTTCCACTATCAGTTTTAAAAAAATATCGACTGAAGACCTTTTTCCTCATTAATTCTTATATTTTTTTCTGCGTAAGCCACTTCAAGTATGTGAACTTGTCATTAAAGAGACAATATCAGGAAAATCAGGTATTTTTCAATCACCCAGCACAGCTCTATACCCCCAAAATATTCATTTAAAGCTCCGCAAGCAACTTGCCAAAACATTTGTTTTGAGCATCTTTATGTACGGCTGTGAGACATGATGCTTATCTGAAAGTAATAAAAAAGACTAGAGCCTTTTGAGGTGTGGTCTTACAGAAGAATTCTCGCAATTTCCTGGAGAGACCACGTCACGAACAATGATGCTCTCAGCATAATCAAGGAAGATAGGTACCTAGTAAGAACCATCTCAGAGAGGCGATCGGTCACATCATGCGCCACTGTAGTCTTCTTCACGACATTGTGGAAGCGATGGTTGAGGGTAGAAACTGCAGAGGGCGCCCTAGTATTTGCAGCAAGTGTTTGAGGACATGATTTGTAGCTCTTATGCTGAGCTGAAGAAGGTTGCAGATGATCGAGAAGACTGGATAACGAGATGCAAGATTTTGTTGCTGTAAACCAATCCACAGGATTGATAATACAAAGAAAATACAGAATTCCGTTTTGATATACGTTCTTCTACCTAACAGTCTAGTAAAATATACCTTGTAATTAATCACTTTTTGTTTTAACCCTTTCGCATCGATTGTCGGCATACGCCGTCATAAGATTCCCCGACCGTTGACATCGTTTGACGTGATATATCGTTTTGCTACTTTCTTAGAACAGTTTTTTATGCATCATCTGATAGCTTAAGGATATAAGAACCAATGTTATATTTAAAAATAGACCAGATAAGTACATTTATGCTTCAAATACTAGTTAGTTCAATTTGTATTCAAACCGAGCCGTAATGAAAGGGTTTAAAGTCCACGCACTTGCCAGCAGCGGCCATCACGCGTCCTCTCCGTGAGACAGACCAACCGCAACTGACGCCTTTTTGCGCGCCAAACGCTACACGACTGTTGCAGGTGTAGGTAGACATGTTAGGTTGAAAGGGTGCATTTGCAATCAACTGATGGTATTGCCAATCCCACATTGTACGCATAATAATAATTGGAAATATATATATATTTTAGGAAAGCCACCAAAGATGATGATGCTACCAAAGACTACTGTTCTAGCTCCAGGAGAGGAAGCATCATTGGACTGTGTAGTGGAAAGTGAGCTTATTGTGAATGATGTGAAAATATTGTTCACAATGAATAATGGTATGTTTCAATTTATTTTTACATATTTCTAGAAGAACTTTAGCCAAATGGCATTCACGCAAATACGTGTTTCATATAATTTCACGATTTCTGACATTGAAACAAAAAAGCAAAGTTTCTAAACCTATTTTCGTTATATTTACATTAACAGACGCTTGTTATTCTTTTAGCCATTTGTAGTATTTATAAGTATTTTGTGTTATAGATTATGGAATATGGAAAACATTTTGTATCATAAAATTAATTATATAAATTGTACTAAATAATATTATTTTAAAATATATTATGGGATAAAATTCGAAGCCAGAAGACAACCACAAACTTCATTTTTGTGTCTTTTGTCGTTTTATTTTTGCATCTCCTATTTTACCAACTTTTACTGTGATAACAAAAAAAATATTTCTGGAACATTTTTGCCAAAACAATTTGCCGGGGAAGTGGTTCATATTATTTCACAAGTTTTCTACATTTTTCAAAGTATAAATATTTCTACAACTCTCTTTTTAGGGATTTCTCATTCCGGTGAAAAAAATGTGGGTCATTTGATTGTCAGCAATAATGGGATGCACACACAAACTCACTCCTACAAATTTACTGCATCCAATGAAACCGAAGGATCATACAGATGTATAGCTGAAAATAAAAGTGAGTCAATTTCTTAATATTCTAATGCATATGGCCACCACAATCCTCTGTAGGAGCCTATGAAAAAAATCTTAACCAGCTCTGCAATCAGTGCCGGCTTTAGGGGGTGGCGAAGTGGGTCGGTGCCCCAGGGCGTCGAATAAGATAGGGGCGCCTAGTGCAACCAACCTTGCTTAGATTTTTTTAAATGTATACAATATGGGGTGCCAGAAAAAAATGCCCTAGGGCGCCGCAGGGTCTAAAGCCGGTACTGTCTGCAATTCATTCAAAACTGTTTTCAAGGTGACAAAAGCCTTCATCATCATCATCAGCCTGTATCCGTCCACTGTTGAAGGTTAACCCTCCCGCGTGAGTTCCATCCTCTTTGATCCTCCGCCTTCCACATCCAGGTCACTCCTGCTAATCTCCTTATGTCATCAGTCCATCTTGTAGGGGGCCAGCCAATGCTTTGTTTGCCAATTCTTGTGCGCCACAGATATGTCCTGCCCATTGCAACTTGAGTGTGCCTATTCGTTGGGTGGTCTCTACTACTTGAGTTCTTTTGCGGATATCCTCGTTTCGGATTGTATCTTTTAGCGACATTCCTAGCATGGATATCTCCATAGCACGCTGGCGCTTTAAAAATGTACTTTAGTTTTCCAAATGCTGCTCATCCCAGTTGTATGCGCCTGTCTATGGAAGAAGCCTTGGTGATGCCGTAAAAAATACTTAATATTTCTTCATTTTCATGTTAGCTCCCTCAGCTGGAGCATATGTGCATTGGTGTTCGCCTCATCCCATGTCAACTCTGCCTCGTGTAGCTCCGCCGTGTACATTCTAAGTATAGATCTCGACGGCCTTCCAGGACGGCGCGTGCTTGGAAGCTTACAGTAAAGGAGGCTATACTTAACGCTCTCCTTCGACATCACTAGTACATATCCCAGCTAGGTCCACCTTCGTCTGTTGATCGCCTGTAGTAGGAAGGATGCCTTATCCACTCTCTCACCTCGTCATTCCTCACAAAGTCAAACCATCCCACCCTCAATATTCAACGCAGGCATCTGTTTTCGCCACTCATTATACGGCTGCATTGGCTTTTGTTTGTTTTTTTTAAGAAAAATAGGGACGATGCAGGCGCTGTATAGACGGCACTTTTTTTTGATTGAGTAAAGCTGCGAGTCCCAGATATAACATTTCCAAAGCGAGAATCAAGCTTGGTGGACATCCCAGCGAAAACTTCATTCATTCATACGTCAGAAGCTTACTCTCGGATAGACGAAAACCCTTGTTGCCTATGTATCACCTTATAGAAAGGTTAGCTTTATAATTTTGTTTAAATTCCATTTCTGTTTAATGCGAAATCAATTTCTAGTTGGAAAATCGCAAGTCAATAGCAATGTGAAGATACGCCCTCCCATAAAGATGAAAGCTTTCCCAAGGATTGTTGAATACCAGCGAGGGCAAGATGTCAACTTCACGTGCATAATCGATGGTACCAGCAATGGACTGTGGGTGGCTTCCAACGGGCGAGATGCTGCCAGTTCTCTTAACACCACAAGAGCTGTGATTACCAAAGCCAGCATAAGGAACGGAGTGCAAGTGATGCTGGATATTACAAATGCCAGGCAAGAAGATGAAGGAGTGTACATCTGCATCGGTACTAGAGGCGAAAATGATAAAGGTAATGTTAGTTTTATAATAATAATAAAATTTATTTATTCAGCTACTAGTGCCATAATCAAAATTTTACATACAATAATTTCAATCAAATACAGAAAAAATCAAAATTTAAATTAAATAAAATATAAATCAGCATGTACACATACATCACATTATTATTATTGTACTACTCAGTGAGTGGAGCACCTGATCCCCTCTGGATGGCCACGTGAAGGCGCATCCAGTGCCCCTTACGTCGAGCAGGGCCGCATTTCTCCAGAACAGCGCGACACCGCCGTATGGCCTCCTATTATGAACTAATCGTCGATAGAAGAGATGTAGCGCGGAGATTCGTCAGCGATTCGTTGGGCCTTTTGTGTTGAGGACTGTAGCGTAACCTGATGTGACGGGTTCTGGAGAATGAAAAAAAAACAGGCTAATTGGCAGCCTGTGTTAGCGCGCATTCTCGTGGTTGGTCTCATGTCCGAATGGTGTTGCCACAGTGCGAATTTTTTATAAATATATATATGTTTCCCACACCTTTAACCCTTTTGCATCGGTTGTCGGCATATGCCGTCAAAGATTCCCTAACCGTTGACATTTGTTGATGTGATATATCGTTTTGGTATTTTCAGTACTCATTGTGACATCCACGGTACGAAATTGGAAGTGCAGTGATTCCCTTTACCAACCTACATGTATTCTTTACAGGAATCTGTAAGGCATGTAAATAAATATCGTTCGGTTTCGTCAGAGGAGCGATTTTTCTGTAAACCACATGTGTCAATGCCACCATATGTATGGAGGAACATAATGAACGTTTGTTGAATATAATCGTTTTTTATGCATAGCTAAAAGATAGAAAAACCAATGAATTATATTAAAATAGGTCAGATAAGTACATTTATGCTTCAAATACTAGTTTTAAGCAAAAAAACTAGTTTGAAAAATTCACACTATATTGACAGCATAATTTGTATTCCACCAAGCCCTAACGAAAGGGTTAAAACTAAACCATGCAACTGTCACAGGGATCACGCTGTTTATTCTCATGTTTAATATTCTGATAATTAGGTGTAAATTGATTAAATCAACAACTTTTAGATCACTCTCGTTTATTTAAAAAAATAAACAAAGATACATTAAATTGACTTACTTTATTTGCATGCATTAATGCAAATGCCGGCCAGAAACACGATCCAAAATAAGAAACGACTCAACCTTGACCCACTCCATGCTGTAGTAGCCAGCAGACCGCATGGGTCGTCCGTCCTGTTACCCGCGGCGAGACAGAGAACTAGACAGTTCTCTTATTGGTCACCGGTTTGCATGGACGTCACTGGTTACTTTTTGCGACTTACATGGAGTACAATGCCGATCATTAAATAAGATGGCGGCGACCGGTATCAAATCTTACTATGGTAAAAAATATTTTCTGGTTTTACAGCAAACGCATCTGTTAGGATGACGTACGTCGAAGCTCCTGTCATTCTCGATAGAGTCAGGCAATCGTCAATCATTCTAGACGTGGAATTGTACAAGACATCCATTGTGGTGTGTGACGTAACGGGTATTCCTCCTCCGACCATTCAATGGATACAGGAAAATGGTAATCCCGTTGAAAGCCGCGATGAAGATGACAAAGTTATGGTAATATAGCGTCCATTTTCTTTCTTAATACCATAGGCATACTTTACATCGATGATCTTGAACAAATCTATGAAAGTCTAGGAAAAATATCAGCCAATGAAAGCGCGTAGCTTGTAGGGTAGTAGGAGCGACAGAGCAAGTCGCGTTACTACCGCTTACACGTATGGGCTGCATACAAAGCGCCAATGAGTGCTTTGCAGGTTTTTCTTTGATTATAAAAAGCCAGCTAACTTCTTAAAAGTTGTTACTCTTTAGCTGGATGACTCGAAAGTGGAACGAGTTTCTTTTAAGAACCTCTCTAAACAATTGTAAAATATTCTGTTCAGGACTTTAATCCTCATTTATATTATTTTTTATACTGATATAAGCTTGATATAGATTTATGATACTCTTTTAGGCTGATGCCGAAAAGCCTCAAAAAATAATATTTTGTCTCTTATTTTTGTTCGCTCGCCTGACATGCACATCTAATAATGTTATTCTTAATTTTATATAAAAATACACGGCAATTGCATGCCATTTTATTTGTTTTGACATTTGCTCAAAATCGTGTCGGTTCAACAGTCAACATTAGTTCATGATTTAGCCGCGATAATCTTTGGGGCGCTGACTGTTACTGTGCCAGTCTGTCAGCCTGTGTTCAAAGTCCTCGTCCGACCTAGGCCCACGATACAACATGTTACGGTCGGGTGGGGAAACCGAACGCTTATATTGGAAATAAACGCAAATTGTGCTTCGAAACAAGTTCTTTGCTTTGCGACTTTCTCCTGCATCCTTCCTCCACGCGGCCCGATGACGTCCCCACGACTTGTTGTCGCCTTTTTAAAGATGGAGGATGTTGTATTTCATGTTTTAGCATTTTTAAGTGTTTTAGTGTTGCTAGTGTATTAATCGTAGTAGTATCGTTGTCAATTGTATTTTTAGGTGAACGAGTTGGATCACTTGATCGTGAAAGACTTTAGATCCGATAAAGTATTCACCTGTGTTGCAGAAAATCAGTTTGGAGTCGACAAAGCTCAATACAAGCTGCAGGTATGGAGTAAACCGACATTCACAAGAAAACTGTCAAGTAAGCATATCAAATAAACTATTATGTATATAAGTATTGATATTGAATTTTTTTTCAACATTATATAAGAAGTTTGATATCAGCTTGATATAGCACTTTTAGGCTAATGCTGAAAAGCTTCGAAAAGCGCTCTTTCATTTTAGTTCGCTCGTCTGATATGCACATCTAATAATAAATATACATGGCGTTTGCATGTGCCATTTTATTTGTTTTGACTGTTGCTCCACTTCATGTCGGTTCAACTGTCAACTTTAGTTGGCGACTTAGCCGCGATTATCTTTGAGGCGGTACGTCTTACAATGCCCGACTATCAGCTAGTGCTAGCAGTCACCGACCGACCGAGGCCGACGATACATCATGTTACGGTCAGGTGGGGAAACTGAAGTCCTATATTGAAAATAAACGCGAGTTGTGCTTCTGAAAAAGTTATTTGCTTTGCGACCTGCTCCTGCATTCTTCCTTGACGCGGCTAAATGACGAAGCCGCGTGAAGGTTTTATTTATAGAGCTAAGATTTTTTTTTATATATGTTGGCATTGAACGACTTTTGGTTTGGTTAGCAAAACTTTCAATAAGCTATACCCATTTAGATGGAAACCACGTGTATGTTATCAGCTAAATATCAGCTGATAACATTTAACCATTGAAATAAATGTCCTTGCCATTGAATTAAACAAATAGGAATGTTTATTTTAGATCTAAGTATTGACATCTTCGACTCTGCATCAGTCACATGTGATTCTACTGGAATTCCTGAACCGATGATTACATGGTTCCACGCCGGCGAAGAGCTGCCCATCTACGACGATCCCAGGAAGCTGTCTCTCAACGAGGTGGAACTGCAAGATCAAGGAGAGTACACGTGCTTGGCCAAAAACGAGTACGGAGAGATCCGCCAAAGATTCTATGTGGAAATCATTGGTCTGGGTGAGTCACATAACAATTTTAACATTGCTAGTATTCATATTAATTTAAGGCTCCGCAAGCAACTTGCCAAAACATTTGTTTGGAGCATCTTGATGTACGGCTATGAGACATGGTGCTTATCTGAAAGTGATAAATAAAGACTAGGGGCCTTTGAGATGTGGTCATACAGAAGAATTCTCGGAATTTCTTGGAGAGACCACGTCACGAACAATGAGATTCTCAGGATAATCAAGGAAGATAGGCACCTAATAAGAACCATCTCAGAGAGGTGAGCCCGATGGATCGGTCACATCATGCGCCACGATGGTCTTCTTCACGGCATTGTGGAAGGGATGGTTGAGGATATAAATTGCAGAGGGCGCCCTAGACGGGAGTATTTGCAGCAAGTGTTCGAGGACATGAGTTGTAGCTCTTATACTGAAATGAAAAGGATTGCATATGATCGAGAGGAGTAGAGATCGAGATGCAAGATTTTGTTGCTGCAAACCAATCCACTGGATTGATACTACGAGGAAGAAGTATTTATTATTCATGCTTTCTAATAGTCTTTATCAAAAGTAATATACATTACTGCCGCAGAGTTGAAATCCCTCACATTAATGTTTTCCTTGTACATAATGCATCAGTGTGTAAGTAGGCCTATAATCCCTATTTGAGGTGGGTAAACTGATCACTACCTAGAATCCCATATCCCCTCCAGATAGTATTCTCCCATCCTCATCAAGAAAACTTTTCAGAAAAATACAATGCTGTATGTATAGGAAGCAGCAAAATGAGCAGATGATTTTATTTTAAATAATTTGGTAAAACCGTCAGATCTTTTTGCTTTGCTTTTGCTCTGTACTTTGTGAAACGGCAAAAAGGAGGTTTTTTTTTACCATATCCGCTTCATATTTGAAGCATATAGACACTACAAATTTCCGTTTCACAGTTCTGTAAGCTCCGATTGTCTATGCTTTGTCCCAGAACACCTGTGTACCCGGAGGTCCACATGGGAACACAGATGGTTCCCAGGAGTCTCCACAGCAAGAGCTCGCGAACTTTCATAAGCTGTGGCTGTGGTACCTGAGAAATATTTGGGTGTTCAATTATCAGTGTTTTTAAGGAGATTGATTTTTATGTAAACACATACAGGAGAATATCAAATCAGTTAGATGTCAAATAGACCTCAGTCTAAGGCTGCAAAGCTAGTATACTACAGCGAGTCTATAATAGCCTTCTTTAATAACACATTTCTAACCACGAAATACGTAGGGATGGGAACAAGGAAATGGTAAAGTTGGGAAATGGATTCTGCAGAGTGGCAAACATCAGTTAGGAGGCATTACTTGCGTCTACACTCTAGCAGACGGACACGCAGAACTGCTGAATAGACACTTTTTCGATCCGTGAAATTTGATGTTTTTTTTCAGAGGCCCCTGTCATTGAAAAGACCAACTCACTATCTACAGTTGAAGAAGGAGAAGGTTTTCAGCTAACGTGTAGGTGAGATACATTTTCAAACATCGTTCCAATAATCATATCAGTCCATCGATCATAATGATCAACACCAATCATCACGAATCCCTTGAACTTAGGAGTCAACTAAATGACTTTCATGAACGACACTTCTCTTCAATGTTTTTTGTAATGAAGATGTAGTTCGAGGGAATCGTCTCGGCCTATCAGGCATGCAGACTTTGTGGCCACTAAAAAAAAATTCCACGCATTTACCATTTTTACTCGTATTTTCGGTGAGAGAATCTATCTTCCATCTCCATCTCTTTACAACCCGTGAATGCGAATCTAATCTCTTTCACGGGTTCTTTCTTTTAGCACTTCTGTGCAGTGGCCACAATTTTTCAGAGGGGACTCCCACTAGACTTATCAGTAGCTAACTGATTATAATCTGAATAAGCGCATCATCAAGGAGACTTAACTGTCCTCCGATGTGAGGCAGATCCATTCTCATTATTTATCAAATGCGTATCTCTTCTTTGAACCGAGTCAATTAAATTTAGAGACTATTTTGGGGCTCCAACTCAAAGGTGAAGGTGAAACAATTACGAAACGTAAACGTTTAAAATTAATGTGAATCAAAACTAAATATTTTTCATTTGTTAATTTTTTAATTAAAATTAAAACTAAAAAAATAAATAACATGTTTTCAGATACATTAAAGGCAAGCCCTTTCCGGTCCTTTATTGGCAGAAAGACGGTCGCAACTTGACAGACGCGTTTGGCTACGGCAGCCCAGAGGAGATGGAGGAAGCTTACGAGAGAGACGACTTCAAGGACTCAATTTCCCTCGTCATCAATGACATCATCGCCGACAACGAAGGGAACTATTCCTGCGTAGCGACTAACGCAGCCGGAACAGACACGTACGACTTTGTGGTCGAAGTTCTGAGTAAGGCACAACTTCTACTATAAACCCCAGATTGGATCAAATCAATGAATAATTATTCTGGACTTGATCTATCGCATACACACATCACAGCAGAGGACATTTAAGTCTTCTTGATGATGCGATCATTCAGATTATGATCAGTTAGCTGATAAGTCCAGTGAGAGTATTTTTTTTTTTCTTAAATGTAGAATAAATATATAGTTACACTTGTACCCTAAAAGTTACACAAAAGGTTAGATTGTGCGTCTGAAAATCAGTTGAAGAACGTAGGAGCCTATTCCATGTCAGTCATTAACCGCGTGCGTAACCCTGATGATTTTCTTTATGAATTTCAACAGCAAGAAACCGTCAGAACTTAGCAGCAGTTCAGGAAAATCCTCCCAAGAAAAGGCAGAGGCTCTCAGGCGACTGTATAGAACGCATCTCCTATTCTCATTGATGTTGCACTCCATGAAAGTGTCTCACTGTCTGTTGTATGCCTGGATCACATGGACATGCGTCGCAAGAAAAGAGGCCAAATCTTTTAGGAACTCTCTAAAAATTCCGTGTCCGGTAAACGATTGAGTGAGATAAAAGTCCACGAAGTTAGCACTCTTCCATGTCAATAAGTGATCGATGGATGGGAAGAAAGATTTGATTATTCCTTCTGAAGTCGAATTTTGATATGCGGTGTTCAAAGCAGTTAGCGAATCATGCATTAACTTAGTTAAAGCGTAGCAGTGAGGAAAACAGTCGTAATGGAGTGTTGTGCTTAGTTTCCCCCCCATTTTGGCCAGTTCGTCCGATTTATCGTTACCCAGTGTGCCACTGTGTGCACGAAGCCAAATAAACTTGACAGCTAGACCTATATTTTCAAAAAATTGTACGCTATTTCGTGAGTTCACAGCTTAGGTGGGTTCAGGGTACTCGCGAAAGTATTGTAACCACTGCACTGCATAAGATAAAGAATGCGTGAAAGAGAATAGAATCACGTTCACGGGTTAAAAGCAGATGGAACGCATACTCGTTCTATTTATCGCTATTGTATATTTGTTTTTTTTTCTTCGTTTTATTAGAGTATAATTTTTTTCTTTCGTCTAACGGTTTGACATTTTCTTACTTGATTCATTATGAACCTTTTTTCGTACGTTTCAGCTCCGCCTCGTTTCAAAACGGCCTCGACCAGCGAAGAAGCATTTCCCGACTACGGAAAGACTGAAAATAAAGTGACCGAAGTCATGAACGGAGAACAACTGATTCTGAACTGCGAAACCACAGGAAAACCAAAACCCTTGATCACGTGGCTGAAATATGGAGAACCACTTCTCTTTACAAACTCTATGTAAGCATTCCTATACAAGCTATTATTTTACTCTGCGTATAAATATTATTGATAGATATAACATTTTTTTATTGTGTAAATGAATCAATACCGTGCGGCATAGTCCAGTGGTTAAAGCGTTTATATCTCACTCTGACGCCTTCGGTTCGCATCCCGACCAAGCTTGATTTTCTTAAATCGATTTAATTAAATCTATGCTCTTTACATGCTTTGGGTAGGGTTGAGCCACCCCTTAAGGACAAAAATATAAATTGTCCAGGCTTTGAGGCGTCGGGCTGATCATCTCAATCTCCTTAAAAACGCTGATTATTGAACACCCAAATATTTGTCTGATATTACAGCCGCAGTCTATGCAAGTCCACGGACTCTGGAGGCTCCCGGGAACCATCTTTGTTCCCATGTGGACTTCCAGGTATACAGGTGTTCTGTAATTTTAAATTAAAAAAAGAAGAGGGAATGACCAATTCGTCATTGAGTTGATTATCGTACAAATGTAATACTCCTAATGTTTTATTTTTTTATTTTTTTTCAGACACGTTGATGAGAAAAGTGGAAACCTTGTAGTTGATGTCACCAAAGAGACAGATTCAGGAGAATACACTTGCATAGCTACAAACTCTATGAGAAAAGAGGAGAAGAAGTTTATGGTCAATGTTTTAGGTGAGTTATTAGATTTTAACAAAAAAAATAGCACTTAGTTGAGAATTAAGGCAAATAAAAAGTACAAATAGAACAGTTTTCAAAAATTAAGTCAGGCTAAGTAAAAAAAATAATCTGAGTGTTATGTTTTCGTTATGTAGAGGTTGTAAATGACTACACCTATCTGGGACAAGCAAGGTAATTAATACAACTAGGACGTAATAGCTTTTCAAAAGAAATCGACAGGCGTATACAACTGGGATGCGCAGCATTTAGAAAACTAATGTACATTTTTAAAGTGAAAATTCCGCAATGTTTTAAAACTAAGGCGTTTACCCAGTGCATCTTCCCTGTATTAACTTGTGTTGTGGAAACTAACAGCAAGTCTTATCCATAAAATAAAGGTCACCCAGCGTGCTATGGAGAGATCCATGAGAGGGGTGTTGATAAAAGATATAATCTGGAACGAGGATATTCGCAGAAGAACTCAAGTAGTGGAGGCTACTCAACGAATAGACCTGGAGATTTTTGAAGATTGTCTCCAGGTAGTTCGAAACATGTAATCATTAAAAATAAATGTGAATCAAAACTAAATTATTTTTAATTTGTTAATTTTTTAATTTAAATTAATTTAAAATTATACTTAAACAAATGCATAATTTTAGACTTAGAACTACTCATTAATGCACTTCAGATTGGACTAAGAATATATGATACGTCTTCTTCGTAGTATCAATCTGGTGGATAGGTTTGCAGCAACAAAATCTTGCATCTCGATCTCCACTCCTCTATATCCCCTGCAACCCTCTTTAGCTCAGCATAAGAGCTACAACTCATGTCCTCAAACACTTGCTGCAAATACTCCCCTCTAGGGCGCCCTCTACAGTTTCTACCCTTAACCATTTTCCAGAATGTCGTGAAGAAGACCATCGTGGATGTATATTGATATGTACGACTCAATAAAACAAACTTTTGTGTTACAGTTAAGCCCTCAATGTCTGAGGAGATCAAGGATCCCAACATCCAAGCTGTTGAAGGTCAGCTGGTGACATTAATTTGTCCGATGCATGCCGTTCCAGCTCCTGAGGTCACGTGGCATGTCCACAACCAAATTCTTCAGCCATCAGAGAGGATGCAAGTGGATAAGGCACATTCCTTGAGGTTAAATATTTCATTTTACAATACAACCTATTCTAAAATTAGCGTTACGTTAAAGCTAAAATAAACCATCATAAAATGTTTTCATTAGATATATAGAATAGCCCGATACTTCCGAGGCCTTGACCATTTTAGTCCTAAGAAGCAGTTCAACTCGACATTAATTCTCTGAGCGAAAAATCACTAATACAAATTAAAAAATTAAAACGTTCCGGCGGGTATAGCTTAGTGGTTAAAACGTTTGGTTGGCAAACCAAAAGTCAAAGGAGACAAATAAAACTTTTTAATCAAGCGACTTTTTAAATATCAATTGAAAATAATGTTTTTTCAGATTTGTAGCAAATAGGACAGATTCCGGGGAATATCTCTGCGCGGCAAGGAATAAAGCTGGAAACGCGACTCAACAATACAACGTGGTAGTATTTGGTAAGACTAATATTATATTCCGTATCACAAACACTAGCATCAATCTATGGAAAACTTAAAGTTTAAAACTATTCTGCTGTTAGTTCTGGCAATTATTATAAGGGTGCTCTTGGGTGGTGATGCGCACTTACCGATTGCTATTAAAACAGCAGTCTGTAGCCTCTCCATCCAACTCCACTCCGAGCCCTACATAGTCATGTCACATCAAGATTGCGGTAACCAATCGCTTTTGTGATGTGGCGTGATGAACTGACGGGAGACAGGAGGGCTGACAGAGTTACCAAAAGAGCTCACTCAGCTTCAACTAGGCACGCTGTAAACCAGCTATAAACTCGCCAAGCCCTGGCAAGCGTGACGTTTTTAGCCAACTACCCCACATGACAAGACAAAAACACTTGTGTTAATTTCTTAAAATTCTCAATGTATTTGTTAGCTTTTTTCTGTCATCTGTTTTATTATTTCAATATTCTTTCAGTGCCTCCCACGTTTGAATCTTCCTGAACCTGAAATCATGGAGGTGACCAAAGGATCGAGTTTATCGCTGGACTGCAATTCCGTTGGAAATCCTGCTCCTGTTATCAAATGGGCAATAAACACTCAACGGCTGGTTGATAATACAACTGAAATGACGTAATATTTCACACTTTTATTAATAAATTATTGATCACGTAATTATTTTTAAATCTCTAATGTGAGTTCCCATTAGAACGTTTATGTTTAAGTGTAGATGTGAACAGTGCCGGTTTCAGGGAATGGCGAAGTGGGTCGGTGCTCCAGGGCGTCCAATAAGCTAAGGGCGCCGAGGGCAATTTATATTGCTTATAATTTTTTAAAATATAAACAATATGGGGCGCCAGAAAAAAAAATACCCTAGATCGCCGTAGGGTCTAAAGCCGGTACTGGATGTAAAAGTATTGTATAGGTTCGTGACAAATGAAAAAGACACTCGATACATTAGATTTCTTTGTACAAAATTTAATACAACTGTTTTTCATACACATTTTTCTTCCAATTTTGATATGTCACGTGTAAGCGTTCTAGTGCAGATCCACAGTAAGAATCTTACAAATGCGTAATAAACTCTAATTATAGCTAATAAAATAACCATCATACTCATATATCCATATTTGCACATAAAATAAGTATATATTAACAATATACATAGCTTCACCGGTGGGTATAGTTCAATGGTCAAAGCGTTTGCTTTGCAAGCCATAGGTCATAGGTTCGATCCCCGATGGAGATTGAAAAAAAATGGATTTCGAATCGATTTCTTAGCTCTAAAATACCCCTATTTGGTGTGAATTTGATCCCTCGCCCGTAAAATGGCAGTCGTAGCCTATTAATTAGAATTAGTAGTAGACGAAAGTCGTCCCGTGAAGATCACCCATTCATAGTTAATTTTTAGTAATAATAAGGATGATGCGTGAATCTCGGGCTGTAGTCTATGACGTTGGCGGATCAATACTCCGCATGCAGCGCCTAACCATATGTAACATGGTAAGCGTCATAGAATTCCACAGATGAGACTTCAGAATTACTAGCACCATCTGTCGTTATTCTTCAGTATGTGTTTACATAATATATATTTATATATATATATATATATATATAATCCTTTGATTTGAGTTTTTTCAATTGCAAGTATTGGGCAGATAATTGGTGACAAAAACTTGTAGTCTCGGTAACTTTATGATATTGGCAAACTTAAACACTAAATTTAATTATTTTAGTATAATAAGCGACATTGCATTTGATTTTTATTTCAGTTTCGATGACTCGGGAAGATTGAACATCACAAATGCGTCTCACAGCAGTTCTGGAAACTTCACCTGCACAGCAGAAAACACGGCCGGTGTCGTTCAGAAAGTATTCACAGTTATTTTAAATGGTAAGTGTATAAAAAATGGACTCTCATTGATAACAATATACGGAACTTACAAAGAAGAGATTTGATGTGCAAAGCTGACCTATGACAGTGGAAAGATTTTAGAAATTTTCACAACTTTGTAATAGAAATACATTCTAACAATATGACTTATGTAATGAGGATCAACGTATTTTCCTTGCAAGGCATTCAAAACTTGTGACACACTTGGTTTGTGCCCTTCTTAAATAACCATTTATATAACCAAATGTAAACTGACATCCACGGATAATAATTATAATCAATAACAAGCTCAAGATTGAGAGACTATGGTCGATTGCAAATTTGTTTTATACTGTGATATCCTCCTCTCAAAATTGGATATCGAATTACTCGTGGCAGGATGCAGAATCTGGTTCACAATACAAAGAACTTGTTTTCAGTTCCCAACTCGCGTTTATTTTCTTAGATACTTGGTTTTTCGTCCACCCGGTATGGCGAACGCCATTAGGCGTTCGCATACCGCGTCGCGAGCGAGGTCCAACTGACAGCGCGCTCTGACATCTAGCGCTGCCAACAGTCACGGCAGATAAAGTAATAAAAGATGACAGTAGCACCAACATGACATGGACCAACTGTCATAACAAATAAAATGGCGTATGAAAACACCGTGTATTATTATATAACTAAAGCTAACATTATTAGATATGCATGTCAGGCGAGTGAACATAAATAAGAGACAAAAGATCATTTTTCGAGGCTTTATGGCATCAGCCTAAAGGAGCTATATCAAGCTGATATCAACTGGAACGTTATATTTGTTGAAGCCACTCTGAATGTGTAGAAAATTCATTAATTATTTTTATAATAATATTTTTGAATAAATTCATTGATTGAATCTTAAGCTTTATCTATAAGTAATGAGTATCAATAATATAATATGTGTTAATGTCTCGATTCAGTGTGCGGAACAAATGGCAATGGGCCAGCACTGAGTAAAGAAATGAAGAATGCTTTTCTAAGGTTCGAATCCCATCGTCTGTCGTTTATCTTTTGATGAAAAAATTACATAAAGCATGATGTTTGCTGTGAATTTATATGTGTGTATCAGTAGTTAAATATTAGTATGAATCTTCAATGGTTTATAAGTATCCATCAAAAACAATTAGTAATTTTACATTAATTTCAATGAAAAAATTACATTTTAAAAATATTTAGTTTGACTTCACATTTATTTTTAAGTGATTACATGTTTCAAACTCCATCGTCGGCAAAACAAATTAATTTAAAAACTATAATTGTACATTATGTTCAACAGAGGCTCCAGTTATTGACAAGCAGCCGTCACAGATAACAGTGGAAGAAGGAGAAGCTCTGCAGCTAACGTGTAGGTGAGATGAATTTTATACATCATAGATGGGTATAGCTTAATGGTCAAAGCATTTGCTTTGCAAGCCAAAGGTCGTGGGTTCAATTCCCGACGGAGATTAAAAAAATAAAAAAAATATTTATGAGCTCTAAAATAAGAATTTTATCTATCACCCGTAAAATTCCAGTCATAGCCTATTATTTAAAATTGGTGGTAGACGAAAGTCGTCCCGTGAAGACCACACATTCATAATAAATTCCTGTAATAATGACGATGATGCGTGAATCTTGGGCTATGGACGTTGGCGGATCAACACTTCACATGCAGCGCACCCATAGCCATATGCACCATGGTAAGCGTCATAGAATTCCACAGATGAGACTTCAGAATTACTATCATCATCTGTCGGTATTCTCCTGTATGTGTTTACATAAAATTAAAATAAATATCTTCGTGTTTCTTTGAAAATTTTTGAGCTATCTTTGTATTTAAGTTTGTGTCATATGAGTATATTAATACATTGTTTATTTTAATTTTTCAGATATATTCATGGCAATCCTCCCCCTACTCTCTACTGGCAGAGAGAAGGAATGAATCTGACCACTTTCTTTGATAGCAGCTTGGATGAGGACAAACACACTGTCAGAGACACCATATCTTGGGTCATCAAGGAGATCACAAGTGGTGACGAAGGGAACTACAGTTGCGTTGCCATAAATGCAGTCGGAATGGATAAATATGATTTCTACATCGATGTTCAAGGTTGGTCAAATGTCTTATTGCAATAACATTAAGAATATCAACTGACAATAAGTGGTGAAACTGCATAATTATAATTTTAAATTAATTCTAATTAAAAGATTAACGAATTAGAAATATTTAGTTTTGTTTCACATTTATTTTTAATGACTACATGTTTTGGATTCCCTGGAGACCATCTCCAATAAGGTGTTAGTTAAATTTCGTTAAATTCAATACACGATAACGTGAAAAGTAAGTCTCCAGGGAGTCCGAAACATGTAATCATTAAAAATAAATGTGAATCAAAACTAAATATTTTAATTTGTTAATTTCTTATTGCAACCATAATAATAATAAAAAATAAAGGGTCGAAGAGGCATTGTCAGGAAGCAAATTTCATGATTCTGAAACTCATATTTTTAGACATACGGAAAGTTGAAGATTTGTTTTCAGCTTTTCAAAATAAAGAAATTCACTCTCACGTGACATGGCACAAAAATATGATTAAATGATTTATAATGTTTTTTTTTATTTCAGTTCCACCACGTTTCCTACAAGCCTCGGCTACTGAAGAAGTAACTGAAGTGGTGAAAGGAGAGCAGCTGACGTTGAACTGTGAAATAACGGGAAAACCTAAACCATTGGTCATGTGGACAAAGGATGGAATACCAGTCGTCTTTGCAAGCCCTGTGTATATAGTTTTTTTACTTTATTTTTCGACAAAACGTCATGTAACGGCCGGACGAGGAAATCAAGTCTTTATTAAAAATAAATACGAATTGTTCTTCAAAAACAAGTTCTTTGCCATGCAACCTGCTTCTGCATCTTTCCTCTACCTGGCCACGTGACGAACCCGTGACTTGTCGCCCTTTTTTTTAAAGATGGGGGCTGTCAATAGCTATCATTTTTTTGACTGCAATACAATTTATGTTTCTGTAAAAAAAACTAAGGTTTTAGTCTCCATCTATTAAACTGTAAAATTTAGACACCTCGTTTGGAAACAAGTGTGTATTAGTTTTTTGATATTATAGATTGAGCAGATTGCAAGTTTTTTATTAGCTTTTTGAGGAGCTATACTCGTAACTTATGTTTCTTTTATTAATTGTTTTCAGGCATATTGACATGCAGACCGGCAGTAACCTCGTCGTGGATGCTGCCCGAGAGACAGATTCCGGCCAGTACACTTGTACGGCTGTCAACTCAGTTAGAAAATTGGAAAAGAAATTTAATGTCAATGTCTTAGGTTAGTATATGAATTATATGATAACTGTCATCCAAGAATGTCGGCCAAGAACTGACCCCTGGAATACTCCAATTTTATTTTTCTTATGCCGCTTTTTTACGTGTATATTTCATTTGTGGAACATCATACGTGACAATCGCATTGTATTTGACTCTTCTGAAAGTATATTTTTATTTGTTTACCTTGTTTTTACATGGATCACGTAAGATATGGTCTCTGTTTAGGAGACTGCAGTTTCAACTAACTCATAGGTTTCTTCAATCCATCACTTATCAAGACACAACTGAGGTGCATAGTACTTGATAAGTGGTCGAACCCATTTTATTTAGGAGAGGGGGTAGGGGTGTATTTATCAGGGAATGATGAAGGATGATGAAAAGAATGATTTAAGTATACTTTTTTTGGACAATGATTATTTTTAGTATTTTTTAGGTATTTAGTTTTTATCAACTATTATTTAATATCATTTTTACATCATAACTGATCTTGTCTTGGGTTGATTATTTGCTTTTATTAAAAATATTTTTGTGTTATAGTGAAACCCACGATTTCTGAAGAGCTAAGTGATCCAAACATCCAAGCTGTTGAAGGTCAGCTGGTGACTTTAGCCTGTCCAGTGCATGCAGTTCCAGCTCCAAAGATCACCTGGCTTGTCAACAATCAGCTTCTTCTACCTTCTGATAGAATGCATGTCGACAAACTGCATACCTTGAGGTCAGTAACTAATCATATCCATGTTATAATATGTGCTCAAATTCAACAAGTCGTTTCACAGTCTGTGGCACGTTACGCTTTATCTCGCTATGACGGGCCAAGCGCAACTGACTCCTTAACCCTTTCATTACGGCTCGGTGGAATACAAATTATACTGTCAATTATAAAACTAGTATTTGAAGCATAAATGTACTTATCTGGTCTATTTTCATATATAAGATTGGTTATTGTATCCTTAAGCTATCAGATGATGCATAAAAAAATATTCTAAGAAAGTAACAAAACGATATATCACGGCTACCGATGTCAACGGTAGGGGAATCTTACACAGCATATATTGGATTCCGATGCCAACAGGTTATTGCGTGTCAAAACTCCGCCATGACAGGCATGTCATCTCAGCGAAGGGCTACCAACAGTCACACCACACAATACATTAATATTTGCTTTGTGGAGCTGCTTTCATATAGTTATATAGCCAACATAGTAATATCCATATTTTATTTGAGCTCGCCTACTGAAGTCTATTCAATACAATTTAGTAGATAGATTCCAATAGCCTTCCAGAATGATAAGAATCCAGGTCAGCGCCGGTTTTAGGGGGTGGCGAAGGGGGTCTGTGCCCCAGGGCGTCGATTATGCTAGGGGCGCCGAGGTCAACCAATCTTGCTTAGATTTTTTAAAATATAAACAATATATGGCGCCACAATAAAATTGTCCTAGGGCGCTGCAGGGTCTAAAGCTGGTACTGAACCAGGAGTCTCAAGAATATGCATCTGTAGTTCATACTTTATTTTGATATCTACAGCACATTGCCGGGTGGTATAGCTCAGTGGTCAAAGTGTTTGCTTGGCAAGCTTAAGGTCGTAGGCTTGATCCCCGACGGAGAGTAAAAAAAAAATTAATAGATTTCTTAGCTTTAAAATACCCCCGGTTAGTGTGAATTTGATCCCTCACCCGTAAAATTTTAGTCATAGCCTATTAATCAAAATTTGTGGAAGACGAAAGTCGACCCGTGAAGACCATTCATAGTAAATTTGTGTAATTATTAAGATGATGTGTGAATGTCGGGCTGTAGTTTATGACGTTATATGTAAAATGGTAAGCGTCATAGGATCCACAGATAAAAAAAACTTCAGAATCACTATTACCATCTGTCGGTATTCTCCTGTATGTGTTTACATAGAAAATAAAAAAGGCATTTATAGCTCATTTTATCTACCTTCATCTCTTGATAGACTGTTATATGGAAAGCTGCTTCTTCTGCTACCTCACCTCGTTATTCCTTACAAAGTCGAACTATCGTATCCTCAGTATTCTTTACAAAAATGTGTTTTGTGAACCCATACAAAGGCTCGTTTGGCTTTTAGTGACATGCCAAAATTCATATAGAAGATGAAAGTAATACAAGTGTTTTATAGGCGGCATTTCGTTTTGATTGAGTATGCCTGTGAGTTTCAGATATTGCGCATTGAATTGAAATTATTTTTATGTGACAGTGTTTGGAATTTCTTGTATTTAAGGTTTGTTGCCAATCTGACTGATTCCGGAGAGTATCAGTGTGAGGCCGTCAATCAAGCTGGAAATATAACTCAAGAATATAAGCTTTTGGTCTTTGGTAAGTCATATTATATTATTTAAATAAGTAACCATTTAACGCATCCATTTGCTAAGCGGGAACATCTACTCATCACACTCACGTTCTTCTTCTTCTTCGTGTCAGCGACGTCAAATTAATTTTGCCCAGTATCTGGCAACATCAATAGCCTGTGTGTTGCCCAGCATTAGGTCTAGAGATGTGCAGCTTGTTGGGCTCATGAAGCAGGATATTTAGTGTGAGGCAGTCTGCAGGTCTCCACAGTCGCACAATAGTGATTATTTTTGTTTGTTGTCATCACGTCTACAAATGGGTATTAAAAAGCGTGTTTGAGGCTTATACCTCAGTCGTTAAAACTTTTGCTTGGCAAGCCGAAAGTCGTGTGCTCGATCCCCAAAGGAGATTAAAATTATTTTATATCGATTTCTGTGCTCTAAAATACCCCCAGTTAGTATGAATTGGATCCCTCACTCATAAAATGCCAGTCATAGCCTATTAATCAAAATTGGTGATAGACGAAAGTCGACCCGTGAAGACCACCCATTCATATTGCATTGCTGTAATTATAAGGATGATGCGTGAATATCAAGCTGTAGTCTATGACGTTGGCGGATCAACACTCCACATGCAGCACTTATCTATATGTAGAATGATAAGTCATAGAATACACAAAGGAAAAACTTCAGAATTACTGTCAACATCTATAGGTATTCACCTGTATGTGTTTACGTGAAAAAAAAAAGTCAGGAGGAATGATAATATGTTTTGTATTTTAGTGCCACCTTCAATAGACTCCCCTGAAGATGAGATGCTGAAGGTTAGCAAAGGATCAACCCTGGTTCTGGACTGCAACTCTGTCGGATACCCGGTCCCCACCATCAAGTGGCTCAAAAACAACCACCAGCTGACGGACAACTCCACTGACATAACGTAATGCATCATTAAAATCTGCACCATTACGCATTTCTTAATGTTTTGCACTTTTATATGCACTTAAAAATTCAATCAAAACAGTATTATATCTTCCCATATCCGTTCCATATATGGATCATATGGTCACCACAAATTTTATCCACTTTGTTCTTTCAGCTGCCACTGTCCGTTCCTCGTTCTAGGACACATCTACACCTGAAGGTCCACTTGGGAACATATATGTTGTGTAGTGTCCGAGGCATATTTTTGGGTGATTTTTTAATCGGATTTTAAGGAAATCGGATGATTAGACCAACACTCCTGATGCCTTGACCATTTTTCCCTAAGGGGCACCTCAATTTGATTTTACCACCACATTTCACCAAAAAATATATATTTACATATAGCATATATCGACAACCAATGCGAAAGGGTTAATTGATTGTACATTAGGGTGTCCCAGTATGGGAAAATTATTTTTTTCGAAATGAAATCGGCTCACCTTCTATTTTTATGTGGTTTGGTCCTAGTAACTCTCATAGTAAATTTTATTGCTATCGGAGAATGTTTTCTGATAGCGACTTGATGTTGAAGTTTTAATATAAATTTTTGTATGAAGACCAAAAGGAGGTTTTGAAAACTTAATGTTTATTCAGCAAATAAAACGCTGTTTTATCTCTTTCTTACAAATATTAAGTAAATATTATGTGAATATTATTAACTATTACAGAAAAATAAAAAAATAAAAATTGCTTTTTATAATCAGGGCTTAGCTTTCGCGCGCCTTAGAATTCTAGTATTGACATGTTCCGATGCAAGTCGCTATCTTTTCCCGTGGTTTTAATGGCGTGAAACTTTTTTTACAATTATTTGGACACCATTTACACAAAACGAGGGGGCGAGCCTTGAAAAAAAACGAAAAAAAAAATTTGGGACACCTTATTGTACATGTTTCGGAATTATTTTATTTTTGCAGTTTTAACGATTCTGGAAGACTGAACATTACAGATGCATCGCAAAATACTACGGGAATTTTTACATGCACGGCTGAAAACGCTGCCGGCGTAGTACAGAAAATATTCAAAGTAATCATGAACGGTGAGTTATTTTACTTATTTATTTTGTATTAACATGCTCCTCTCTAAAAATACGTTATTCAATCGCGTGGTGGCAGGATGATCAGAGGCAGATTAACAACACACAGACTTTTTCAGAAGCACATTTATATTCACGATAAACTTTACAAACTTACGGCCCAGGCGAAATAACATGCCGGGCCGGCCATAATACAACCTTCTGACGAAGACGTAACATGTCGGCGAGTGCCATCTCTTGCATGGACTGTTGATACAACGTGTTGAATTTAACTTCAAAAATGCAAAATGAAAAAGTATTTGAGGGCCTCATGGCAGTGGATCACGCACTTGATTATTTGATTGTTTCCAGAGGCTCCCAACCTGCTGCCGAGCGAGGTCCCTGTCAGAGTCCAGCTCTCGGCCGGGGAAGAAGAGTTCAACATCCCCTGCAGGGCCAGCGGCACTCCTAACCCATACATCTCTTGGCTACGTGACGGAAAGCACATTATCAATGGTAACATTCCAAATAATCAAATTTTTTTAACCCTTTCACATCGGTTGTCGGCATATGCCGTCAAAGATTCCCCGACCGTTGACATAGGTTGACGTGATATATCGTTTTTCTACTTTCAGTACTCATTGTGACATCTACGGTAGGAAATTGGAAGTGCAGTCATTCCCTTTATCAACCTACATGTATTCTTTATACGAATCTGTAAATCTTCTAAATAAATATCGTTAGATTTCTTCACAGGAGCGATATTTCTGTAAACCATATGTGTCAATGCCACCACATGTATGGAGTTACATAATGAACGTTTGTTAAATATGATTTTTTTTTTTGCATCATCTAATAGCTAAATGGTAGAAAACCCAATGTGATATATGAAAATAGGTCAGATAAGTACATTTATGCTTTAAATACTAGTTTTAAGCAAAAAAAATTGTTTGAAAAATTCACGCCGTATTGACAGTATAATTTGTATTCCACCGAGCCGTTACGAAAGGGTTAAATAAGATTTTGTATTATGAGAATCGTAAAAAAAAAATTGTGCTCTTTTAGGTTCCTTAGTTTTTATTTCATGAAAACAGAATGTTTTCAGGTCTCCATCACAGAATTGCATCCGACGGTACTTTGACTCTCAAATTTGTAACCGAGGCCTTGACGGGTATCTACACGTGCAGCGCGGCCAACTCTGAAGGCTCCATAGAGATAGACTACAACGTAACTGTCATAGGTGAGTTCATTAATCTTTTATACATCTTCCTTTGCAGAAGAAGAAAAATAAAAACTCTTGTTGTGTTTTTTGATATTTTATAACATTGTATAAATATTTTGTAGCTGCACCTACTGTGATGGACTCTATGGACCCGGAGGCCACAATCATAGCTTCTGAAGGATCCATTGCTCTTCTAGAGTGCCCTCTGAAGACCACGCTCACAGTTCCTAATATACAATGGCTTAAGGTAAACATACAAACTGTTCTTATACATAATAGATATTTATTTAATTACCTTGTTTTTACATGGATCACGATCAGATACACATACAACAGAAAGCAAAAGGACTTGAAAAGACAGCAGCCACAATATCCGAGGCATATTTTTGGATATTAGTTTATCGTTTTTTTTTTAAATCGCATTAGGGATCGGTTTAAAATCCAAAGTGAACAATTACGCTGGGCTTATAAATTTTTTCACCACAAAAATTAAAATATCATTGGATACATTTGTGATTTTTGAGGCTCTTAAAAGAAAAGTCTCGATAAACGATCTTTTGTCTCTTATTTTTGTTCGCTCGCCTGACATGCACATATAATAATGTTTGTCTTAATTTAATATAAAAATACACAAAAATACACAATATAAAATTCGTTTGCATACGCCATTTTATTTGTTTTGACAGTTGCTCCAAATCATGTTAGTTTAACTGTCACTTTAGTTTATTATTTAGCCGCGATAATCTTTGGGGCGCTGACTGTTACTGTGCCAGCCTGTCAGCCTGTGTCCGCAGTCTCCGTCCGACCAATGCCCAATATACAATATGTTACGGTAAGGCGGGGAAACCGATATCTTTTATCGGAAAGTGTCAGTAATTATAATAAATCTCACTTTATTTTTTCAGAACTCTATATTAATAGATGGAGCAAACTCTTCTCAATTGATGTTGATCAACGTTTCCCGCAACGACGCAGGTTCGTACTCTTGCCTAGCGACTAACGCAGCAGGTCAGGCTTCTGCGAGTCTCACGCTGATCGTCCAGTGGCCACCTGTGTTCCTGGATGGAAACGGAGACCAAGAAGAAGCCATGCACCTGCTGGAAGGAGAACCCATGAAGCTTGCTTGTCACGTAGATGCCAATCCGGAAGCAGACGTTAGTATAAAAAACTTTTCACCACAATCACTTTGACATTTGACTTCATCTCGTACTTGACATCTAGCGTTTTTTATACATTTTGACTTTACTTGAAAAATTTCAGAGTGATCTTTTTTTATATAAACACTGACAGATTAAGATAGTGATTCTGAAGTTTTTAATCTGCACTGCATGTGGAGTGTTGATCCGCATACTTTACAGACTACAGCCAGACATTTATGCAGTATCCATTTATTACAGGAATTCATTGTGAATGTGTGGTGTTCACTGTACAACTTTCGTCTACCACTAATTTTAATTAATAACCTATGACTGGCATTTTACGGGTAAGGGATCAAATTCACACCAACCGGGAGTATTTATAGGAAAATGGAAATCAAGTAAAAAAATATTTTTTTAATCGTCGGGTTTCGAACCCACGTCATTCGGTATGGTAAGCAAGCAGCTTAACCAAATAGTCATACCTGCTGGCTGATATCTAATTTGATATACGTCTCGCATTATAATATATTCATGCAAATTACCAAAAATCTATATATATATATATTTAAGATCAAATAACATTTATTGTATTTTGTCAAAAGTTGTTTTGCATCTCTCTTAACTACCGCAGCAGTTCAGGTCCTCACGAGAAATGGCAGAGACTCGCAAAACACGGCTATCTAGTTATGTTGAATCTAATTATTATCATCATTTATCAATAAAGGTTCAATGGCTGAAAGATCACGAAGTGGTTGGCGAAGTATCCCCGGTGTTTAAGAAGAACTTTGTAAAGACTCACCATGCAGGTCTACACAAATGCGTGGCTTCCAACCCACTGGGTCAGAAAGTGAAGACATTCAAAGTCCACGTATCAGGTGAACAACTATCATTTATACATTAACGTGTCATCTTCTACTTTATACTCATAAATAAAAACTAATGTATGTATTTACATCCTCCTCTCTCTCAAAAGGCTGTTATTCCGTCGCGTGATGACAAGATTAAGAGCAGATTGATAACACAGACTTTTTCAGAAGCACATTAACATATATTTACGATAAAACATTACAAATTTAGGGCTCGAACTAGTCACAGCATTAGGCCGAGCCACAATACAATATGATCTCGCCGACGGGCGAGACACAACTGGTGTAGTGGGCTGACGCACCGGTGCCACAGCGGCGGCTTATATAACTATTCCGAATATGCCGGACACATGAATGTATAACAAGCGAACAGAAATAAGAGACGAAAGATTGTATATCGAGGTTTTCGGTACCAATCAGCAAGGGCTACATTTGCTGATGTCAGTATGTTTGTATGTTTGTTTCTTATGGATGCCTTTACTGCATATCCAATCATGATGAAATTTTGTAAATATGTTAATTACGCAACTGTAATCGTTTCGTATCATTAAAATCATTCTACAACTCAATTTAACCTTAATTTAAGATGAAAAAAAATCTAACACATTGAGTTGAAAATCTGTCGTCTGTTGATTTAAGTCGCATTAGTTACGCAAGCAATTCATAGAATCATACTCGATATAAATACTTAGTCTAATCGTAAGGGATGACAACGTTTTGTTTTAATGTTTCCTTTTTTTTCAAACTTTATTTAGAATTGTCATTTTGCGATTTATTATCTGTGTCTGCATTTTTAGTCTAATGTTGTGTTTGGTTTTTGGTTTCAGCGCCTCCAAAGTTTGAGAGAGTTTTACAAGAGAACGTTCACGTGAGATTAGGGCAGTCAGTCAAACTGGACTGCTCTGTCACCGGTGTGCCCAAACCTTCAATAGAATGGAATGTCAAGTAAGTATTGAATCAGTAACGAAGAGCAGGAAGCTACTAAATAATGGACTTTAACCAAATATGAATACATGTTGTCACTGGAATCACTCATATTAGGTATAAAGCTGGTCTAGTAAAAAAAAATAAAATAGGTGTGCTCTTTAGAGAATGTTAGTATTTTACTGACAAACATTTTTTTTTTCACTTAAAAAAATGTAGAAAAAATATTTAGTTGCGTATTGTACCCTGCAAATTACACACAAGATTAGAATATACGTCTGAGAAATAGTTGATGAACGTAGGAGCCTATACCATGTCAGCTTCGTTAACCGCTCTTGTACCCTTGACGATTTCCCTGATGAAGTTTAACAGCAAGGGACCGTCAGACCCTAGTAGCAATTCAGGAAAATCCTCCTAAGAAATGATGAAGACTCCTAGGCGACAACATAGAATGCATCTCCTTTTTTCATGGATGACGCACTCAACGAGCGAGTGTCTCACCGTCTGTTGCATGCCTGGATCATATGAACATGTGTCGCATGATGTCGCATTATTCCGTGAATGGATTGCCCACAGTCGGTGTTGTTGATCGCACCGGCACACAAACACAATGATGAGAAATTAATTTGAAAGTATGATAATGGTATCACACTCCTCTTTTAACGTTATTTTTTTCTAATTTGAGGTATCCTCCAGACTGGACGTTCATCGGAGATAGCCGCATGCTGAAGGCGTTCAACATCACAATGTCCTCTCAAGGAGAGTATTCTTGCAACGCTACCAACAAGGCGGGATGGGCGGCCAGGAACTTCAACGTGACGGTCTTGCAGTCTCCCAGCGCTCCGCAAGTTAAGCTCGCGGGAGGAGAGATCGACGCCACTGGAAATGTGGCACTCAAGGTTTCCTTAGGTTATGTTAGATTAGGTTAGGTTGTGGCACTTGAAGTTAGAACTTCTACAACGGTAGTGTTGCAGCTATTTTTGCTTCATCCAACACTTTAGTTTAAATTTGGAGGGCATAAACATTGACCGTCGTTTCGTGCCAGCAATGTCAAATTTATTCTTGCTAATATAAATTCATGATAACCAGCTGCTCTAACATTAAAACAGTTTGGAAATAGATAAACACCTGTTTATCTTCAAGTAGCTGCTATCATGGAAGCATCAATTTAAGAAGTCCACTATTGGGGATTCTGAATTGAAATTTAAACTATAAACAACAGCTAAACTACTTATTTTGTAATTTCATCTAATCACTAGAATCCAAGCACACGTAGAGTTAAAAGATGACTTAGAACTCGTTTTTATTAGGTAATGATAACACTATACGATGATATCAGCTTGATATAGCTTTTTTAGGCTTGATGCCGATAAGCTTAGAAGAACGATATTTTGTTTTTTATTTTTATTCGCTCGACTGACATGCACATCTTATAACGTTAGTTTTTATTTTTATAAAATTACACGGCGTTTGCATACGCCATTTTATTTGTTATGATATTTGCTCCATTTCATGTTGGTGCAACTGTCATCCTTAATTTGCTTTTTGCCGCGATTGTCTTGGCGGCGCTAGATGTCACAATTTTCCGTCAGGTGTCAGTTAACTTTCGTCCGGCTGGCGAATGCCATACTGGTCGGACGAAAATTCAAGTCTTTAATAAAAATAAATGCGAATTGTGCTTCAAAAACAAGTTCTTTGTGTTGTTAATCTGCTCCTGCATCCTGCCACCACAGAATTCGATAACAAATTTAGAGAGGAGGATGTTAACCGAGTAGGTGATCATCGAAAAAGGACTAAGATTATTTTAAAATTTCTTCACAAACGCTGCAAAAAATAATATCACATTTGACGTATTTTCTACGTAATATATACGTCCATATTTCTTTTTTCTTTTTAATCATACAATTTGAATGTCTTCGGAAAACAGTTCAATTCACTCTTACAAACTATACTGGTCAATACGGCGTGAATTTTTCAAACCATTTTTTTTGCTTAAAACTAGTATTTGAAGCATAAATGTACTTTATCTGACTTATTTTCATATTTCATATTGGTTCTTGTATCCTTTAGCTATCAGATGATGCATAAAAAACTATTCTATTTAACAAACGTTCATTATATAACTCCATGCATTTGGTGGCATTGAGTGGTTTACAGAAAATTCGCTCCTGTGACGAAACCTAACGATATTTATTTACATGCTTTACAAACTTCTGTAAAGAATACATGTCGGTTGATAAAGAGAATGACTGCAGTTCCAAGTTCCTACCGTAGATGTCACAATGAGTACTGAAATTAGCAAAATGATATATCAGGGCTCCCGATGTCAACGGTAGAGGAATCTTGGACAGCATATATCGACAACCGATGCGAAAGGGTTTAAGCATTGTTTAATCGACTTCTATCAGACGGTCAAAACTGAATTCTTGTGCTCTTGTGTGCTCTCAGATGCATTAATATTCCTTCCGTTTCTTTCTAGATCCAACGATTCAACATATTGCATTATTTCAGGTTGGTTCCAATGCCACATTCACCTGCAGTTCCAGTGCAAGTCCTCCCGCAAGGGTCATGTGGGTCAGGAGCGGTGTGGCTGTGAACGATGAGGATCTCGAATCGGAGACTGGAATATCGCAACTGGCGTTCTCCAGGGTTCGTGTCAGGGACTCTGGGAAGTATGTCTGTCTTGCCAAAAACACCATCGGCTCTGAGGAATTCGACCTGTACATCGATGTCTTAGGTAATTTTATGTGAAAAGAAAACATAAGAAAGCAGTACATATAGTCCATATGTTAAATAATTGAATTCATTTTTACCCTACTTTAAAATCGATTCATTATTCTAATAAGCATTACAAATTTTACTTCAAAGCTTTTATAAATTAATTAATAATGGATATAAACAACAACTACAAAAAATGTCGCAAAGGCACATAAAATATTAGTGTTTGTATTCTTGATATCAAGGATGCGTAAATATTTTCACATTTGATGTCAACGACCTCTCATCTAGCACTAGTGGAGACACAATACCAAACGCCGAAAATGAAGAATCGTAACAATAAAAGCCAATCTTGAGTAACAATATTTTGGTTAAACAGAATCATTCAATCGTTCACACATCAAAAATTCCATTTACACTTGATGTCATTAAAATAGAAAAATACCCGATAATAACTAAAATAACTAAAAACAGAATTAATATATATTCTATAGGACATTTTACTGCGGCGTCATCATGGTTTATATTTAATTTTGTTTCCAGTGATGCCGAAAATATTTGGTGAAGTGTCCGCGCACCCAAACGACGTAGAAGATCTGATAAAAGCAAATTCAAACGAGACCGCAGTGAAAAAGATAGAGGTGCTGGAGAGGCAATCTATAACGCTGAATTGCCGCGCTGGTGGAAACCCATTCCCGGTAATGTACTGGTTCAAAGACAAAAAGTACATGGGCTTCTATGACGCCACAGTAGTCACTGAAGAATACGGACAAGTGCTGAAGATCAAAAAGGCGTCCAGAGATCACATCGGGAACTACACGTGTGAGGCCAAGAGTACGCAGGGAGAAGACAAGAGATACTTCCAGGTTGATGTGCTGGGTGAGTATTTTAGATTTTACTATTTTTTTATATAAACACATCCTTGCAGGCTGGTGCCGAAAAGCTTCGATATACGATCTTTCAGACTGAGTCATTTTCTGCCCGGGTCCCGTCAGGTACAGACAATTCATTTTTTGTGGCCTGGGCAGAATACCAAAGCTTGTCAATCTTTAACTTGTGTGTTTTTCAAATTGTGTGTCTCTCATTCTTTAAAATTACATTATGCTTCTTGAAATGTTCTTCGTTTCGTGACCTGCTCCTCATCCTTCCATCACGCATCCCAATGACAATCCCAGTGAAGTGGAGTCGCCTTTGATAACAGGGATGTCAGTCTTATAAGTCTTAGCCTTTAGCTGGCAGAAGGAATCTCTGCCCACAAATTCTAGAACTTTATATACAAGCGAACCTCTATCTCTAAATATATCATCCCTCTTGCAGTTCCACCGTTTGTAGAGCAGCAGCGTGATGAGAGCTTGGCAGTGCACGCCAGCGCAGGGCAGGACATACAGTTCGAGTGCCCAGTCAGCGGGAACCCCAGGCCAGACATTAAGTGGTTGAAGAACCCTTACCTCCACTCCATTGAAGAAGAACTGCCCAGGATACAGATGAAGAAGGACAACAGCTTGCTGGTGATTTTAATTTTTTATGTATTTTAAATGTGTATTATACTAATTGGATTACTATTAACATCCTCCTCTCTCAAAAAGGGGAGTTATTACGTCGCGTGAGGGCAGGATGAGGAGCAGGTCAGCAGACAAAGACTTTCTTTTAGAAGCACACTGATTATATTTACGTTAAAAAGATTACAAGCTTTCGACCACGCAGGATGACATGCCACACGGCCGCAATTCAATTCAATTTTATTTATTTTTTTCCTTGCAAAAACATTACAAATTTAATCAACTCAATGCATTTCTGAAGTACAATAAGAATAATAAAAAATACAATAGGTAACATAAGTGTGGCGATGTAAATTTATTGACACATTTAGTATCACTGACCTCACACTCAGAACTAGCGTCAGGAGACTCAAGATAAATAGTTTGACTTGTAATAACAAAAACCCTGTAATAAGTATATCATGATTGACACACAAATAACAAGGCATTATTGTTGCATTATTGCAATGCAACCTTCTCTCACTAAAGGGTGGGGACCGACTGGCGATCTCCGTGCTGTCTCAGCTTCCGCTAGCGCCACGAGTGGTGGTATTTTTCACTACACACCCGTTAGCAGAACTCTCCAAAATGACAACACGGCGCACCTAAATGCACGACAAGCGACCCGAAATAAGAGACGAAAGATCGTGTATCAAGGTTTTCGGTAACAATAAGCAAGGACTGCATCATGCTGATGTCACTATATATACTTGCAATTGTACGTTCCGAACAACTGACTTTTCCATGTTAAATTGAAAAAAATATCGTTTTTTCAAAACCGTTTTATATCGAAACCATGCAAAAAGAAACTACAGGAAAAAGAGAATTTGATGTAACTGTGTGGCAACACTGCGTTTACAGAGCGCGCCAACATACCACTGCAGAAGTTGAACGAGACGCAGGACGGACAGTCACGCTCCAGCCTTAGAGACGCAATGTCTTCCCAAAACGCTCACGAACCACGACGCTACATCTCTTCCATGAACAATTAGTTATATATTAACTAACAACTCTTATATCACATCGTCTTCCAGATAATACAGAACGTGTCCGCAGCAGACAATGGCGTCTACTCTTGCATCGGCTCTAGCCGCGTGGGGCACACAGAGATCCTGTACTCGCTTGAGGTGGCTTCCCCGCCATCCATCATGGAAGACGAGGCAGCCAACAAGAGTCACTGGATGGACGAGCGAGGAGCCATCCTGGTCAAGCTCAGGCGAGGCTTCAGGCTCAAGTGCGACGCGCAAGGACATCCCGAACCTGAAATCACTTGGTTCAAGGTCAGTATACTCTAAGTCCACGCTGTAGTCTCTATCAATTCTCTACCAAGCTCGCTAAAGTTATTTTTTGCGTTTTTTTATATCACTGGATTAAAAAGATTACCTGAAATAGTTTCATTTCCATGGCACATTTTCACAACCTTGAACCAACGAGGTTGGTGATTGCTAAAACATGAAGAGTCATTGCTGTGTAACTGTAGTAAACCACATCAACATGATTACTTGAATTAACTAACATCATAAAGGCATTATACATGTATTTCAAATATGACTTTTTATTATCTTTTACTGCTTAACCCTTTCGTTACGAACTCAGTGGAATACAAATTATACTGTCAATACGGTGTGAATTTTTCAAACCATGTTTTTGCTTAAAACTAGTATTTGAAGCATAAATGTACTTATCTGACCTATTTACATATATTAAACTGGTTCTTCTATTTTTTAGCTATCAGATGATGCATAAAAAACAATTATCGTTCATTATATAACTCCATACATGTGGTGGCATTGACACATGTGGTTTACAGAAAAATCGCTCCTGTGACGAAACCTTACGATATTTATTTACATGGTTTACAGATTCCTATAAATAATACGTGTAGGTTGATAAAGGGAATGACTGCACTTCCAATTTCCTACCATAGATATCACAATGAGTACTGAAAGTAGCAAAACGATATATCACGTCAACCGATGTCAATGGTCGGAGAATCTTTGACGGCATATATCAACAACCGATGCGAAAGGGTTAAGCATGTTTTAAGCTCAGGTGTCTGCTATCATCATCAGCCTGTGTCCGTCCACTGTTTAACATAGGCCTCCCTCATGAGTCTCCATCCTCTTTAATCCCCAGTCTTCCGCATCCAGGATATCAATCTTTTCCAATTTCTGGCAATCATTCAAGTGCCATGTCAAGCATTGGCAAGACATATGTCGAAGTTCGTGGGTTCAAATCAGGAGATTACAAAAAAAAACATTTTTAAGCTCTAAAATACCCTCGGTTGATGTGAATTTGATCCCTCATTCATAAAATTCCAGTCATAGCCTATTCATCAAAATAAGTGGTAGACGAAAGTTGTCTCGTGGATACCACCCATTTATATTGAATTCTTATAATGATTGGATGATGCATGAATACCGGGCCTATGACATTGTACAACAAAAAAATCCAAAATTTATTTGTACATTTTTTTTTCAACGCTTAGGATGGAAGTCGACTAACAACGAGCAGACCAGGAGGCTCTCTGCACATCTCCATGGACGGTCAGTTCCTCAGCGTGACAGACGCAGAAATGGACGCAGCGGGCAACTACAACTGTCAAGCAGCCAACACGGCGGGGGTCACTAGCAAGGACTTCACCGTCAGGGTTCTAGGTACAATTTGAAGCAATTATCCCGGAACCGAGGTCACGGTCCCGAAATTACAGCATCAGCTTACATAGTGATGCCGGGATACCAAGTATCCGGCGCTGAGGATAAGACCAAAGAGCGGAGTTGAGTTGATACTAATTTATTTAATACGAGATCTCTTTTTCGATGGCGTTACTTCTGGCCATCATCAGGTCTTCCTGGATGCAGCTATTGGAGCACAGCGCACACTCCAGAAGGTGTGACAGGGTCGGTCCGCTGTAAAACTGCCAGGCTTTCATTTGTGTCCTCTTGCATACTCCGGTCTGAAGTTTGTTATTAATTAATACACTGAACGTCATACACTGCACATTCCTCGAACCATTTTTGGACCTTGATTCCTTTAATCCACATAGAGTGGCAGATTATTGGGATGGTCCATGCTCCGTATCGATGCGTAAGCATTCCTTATTAATATTACTAATGCATAAAATTTCGTACACCGCAAATTCCTCGATAGTTGTTGTTTGGACCTTGATTTGACCTTGAAGAATTTGATTATAACAATTACTTTAGGATGTTTAATACAACATAATTAGATTCAAAATAGCGTTTTGAACAACAATTCTTAATGCAATAAGATCTTAACTTTAGAAGAATTTTACTAAAGGCATTTGTGTACTTTATAATCCATGCATTCAAGTGTAAATTCCCTTTCAGTTCCTGCTGAATGGGGTCCCTGGAAGTCCTGGAGTCCTTGTAGCGTCAGCTGTGGCCCCGGAAACAGTTCGAGGATTAGAGAATGCCAGTTCTTTGGAGATCTTTCTTTGGTCTATAGGACAAGAAGAGATCTTACAATTAACAGCACAACACAAGGTATTTCAAAGCATTCTTTATTTTAATTTATATTTTCAGCATTCACTTTAAATACGAGTATTAAATACACAATGATATTTGACCTCGGTTTCATGTCAACAGCTGTGAATCTAAGATGTAAGCCGTGGTTTCGTGCACACTATTCACTTCATCAAATTCTGAACTTGTATACTATTACCAGTTAAATATAAAGTGTCATTATCACAAACATAATACTAAGAATACATTACTCAAAAATTCCACAGGAGAGCATAATCTATAGCTGTCTGTCGGGAACTATACATAGAATGTAATTGGCGGAGATAACTTCGGGATGAGGCAAAGACTATGACGGCTGACAAACCTTTGTGGCGGCAGTTCTTGAATGCCATATAATTAAATATATACGACTACATATATAAATTGTCTGTATAAACAACAAAAATGGCATTATGCAAACATCAAAAAATTAAAAACCTACAGTGCATATAATACTCTATACAAATTGTTAAATTTTGGTTACATCATTGACTAATAAACAAAAATCTGCGAAAAATACTGGATTATAACAAAATACATCTGTAAATATTTAACATTACAGATGATAAAGCCTCAAGTTACACTCTTGTTCATATATTTGATTATTTATTTATTTACTTGACGTAGATACTTCTCAAAATGACTCTTCGCTAGGAGAAGACAAAAGGATCACAAAGGACAAGCTGGCTGATGAGCTCCTGGATAAAACTGCTTGTCGGGGCAGCAACAGTGAAGTCAGAGAATGCCACATAGCGCCTTGCAAGGTCATACATTATTTTATACTTTCTGTCTCTTCACAAATTATTTTTTTTACAATAATGCATTTCGATTGTAGGTCTAAGGTTGAAACCACAGATACAGGAAGATAATTCAATGCTTTATTGTACTCTATGTTTTTTTTTACCATATCCGCTTCATATTTGATTAAACAAATTTTAAATAATCTAGCTTGGTTGGGATAGTAATTTTGAAGTCTCATCTGTGGAATTCTATGGCGCTTACCATGCTGCATATGGCTAAGCGCTGCATGCGGAGTGTTGATCCGCCAACGTCATAGACTACAGTCCGAGATTCACGCATCATCCTTATTATTACAGGAATTTACCATGAATGGGTGGTCTTCACGGGACGATTTTTGTCTACCACCAATTTTAATTAATAGGCTATGACTGGCATTTACGGGTGAGGAATCAAATTCACACCAACCGGGGATATTTTAGAGCTCAGAAATTGATTAAAAATCTTTTATGTTTTTAATCTCGATCGGGGATCGAACCCACGACCTGTCGCTTGCAAAGCAAACGCTTTGAGCTATACCCGCTGGCAAGTCTATTGTTGTTTTTTACCTTATTTTTGAATGGATCAGTGTTCAGTGACAATTTCTTATGAAATTTCTTAAGATATATTTCTTTTAAGGAGTAAATTTCCTTATTTATAGCATAAACCCATAAGTTTTTAATAAAATTTGTAGTTTTTCTAAAATAAATAAATAAAATTGGAAAAACCATATTGAACTCCAGGTGGATGGTGGTTGGAATGACTGGAGCGAGTGGACTTCCTGCTCCGTGCTGTGTGGAGCAGGCAACAGAAGAAGGCAGAGAACTTGCTCCAACCCTGCACCAGCTTATGGGGGAGACCCTTGCATCGGGCAAGATGGACAACAAGAGCCTTGCCAAGGCATCAACTGTGCATCATGGTACAACAAATCATTTATTGATACCAGAATGTTGGTACGAATTTTTAAACATGACTCAAATGTACTGCAGTTATAAAAATCCCACTGAGGAACTGTTTGAAGTCAGAACATGCCCGAGTAAAAATGTAGGAAACGATCAAATCTAAATAACATTTTTTTACGACATCCGTTATGTATTTGGAGCATATAGACACCACAAATTATGGTTTCACAGTTTTATAAGCTCAAGTTGTCGCGAACTTGCATAAACTGCGGCTGGAGTACCAAAACAAATATTTGGGTGTTCCACAATCGGTGTTTTTAAGGAGTTTGGATGATCAGCCTGACGCTCTTGAGGCCTGGACAATTTTGTTTTGTCCTTCAGTGTTGTCAACATGCTAGAGCTAATAATATCTAAGAATAATAGAAGATTTGCATTGATATCAGCTTGATATAGCTCTTTTAGGCTGATGCCGTAAAGCCTTGAAAAACGATCTTTTGTCTCTTTTATTTTTTTCGCTCGCCTGACATGCACATATAATAATGTTAGTTTTAATTATAAAATATTACGCGGACGTTTGCATACGTCATTTTACTTGTTATGACAGTTGCTCCATTTCATGTTATTGCAACTGTCATCTTTAATTTACTTTTTTGTCGCGACTGTCTTCGGGCTCTAGATGTCTGTGTTCCGCAGTCGTCAATTAACTGGCGCCCGGCCATGCCGGTTGGGCGTAGAAATCAAGTCTTTAAAACAAACGCGAATTGTGCTTCGAAAACAAGTTCTTTGTATTGTCAATCTGCTCCTGCATCCTATCACCCAGTAATTCTATATCCAATTCAGAGAGGAGAATATCAGAATACTCTTGTTAACGATGTAGATATGGAAATCATAGAGCTCTACAATAGTAAACTCTTATCTGAATAATCATTGTATAAATAATAATGTTTTCGCTGCTCCTTCTTGTAGGTCTCACTGGTCTCTTTGGAGCGCTTGTAGCGTGACTTGTGGACAAGGGGTGCAGTATCGTTCCAGAGTTTGCTCAGGAATCCCAGACTCGTGTCTTGGAAAAGACTCGGAGAGCATCATCTGTGCAATGAAAAAATGTCCAGGTATGGAAATGATCCCATGTCACGGAAAATCAAAGTATTCATAGCTTACACCACATATATTTGAAGCATGCAGGTCATTTTCTGAGATCGGATGATTGATTAATTTGTCAATTTACTTGCAGTGAACAGTGGCTGGGGTTCGTGGAAGCCTTGGGGTCCGTGCTCGGCCACGTGCGGCGAGGGTCAAAGAGTCCGCTCCAGGGAATGCAAGCCTAACAGAAGCTGCAAGGGAGGAAACTATCAAGTACAGTGGAAATCACAAGATACAAAGCAAATACATTATCATTCTACATCTGCTCCTTAGCATGAGTATATGGCCTCACGATTGCATTACTGTTAACTATTATGATCTTCGCCTCGTCTCATTGCAGTTCTGTATCCCGGAGCTTCACTGAATAGATATTACGGACAGTTTCTGATAGCCTTCCAGGATTATGAGAGCCTGTAGGTCTAAAACAGAAAGTTTTAGTTTATGCTCTATCTTGGATAATTTTGACATTATTTAATAATATTCTTATCAGAAATTATGCAGCTTAATCCTGATAGTGGTATTAAATCACAAGCATGTGTCACCGCAACGGTTGACATATCCTTTCCGCGAGACAGGCCAAGCTTAACTGACACCTCGATGCGCACCAAAACTTTACCTTGACAAATTTATGACGCGTCATCTCAGGAGAAGGCTACTGTATGGACCATAAATGAATTGCCCACTCCAAATTATACGCTTCATGTGATCCGAGCATACACCAGACTATAAGAAATTCTCTTTGGGATTGCATCATCCATGAAAATAAGAGAAAAGTTCTGCATTGTCACCTGGGAGTCTCTGCCATTTCTTGGAAGGATCTTCTTGAATTGTTGCTTAATTGTGACAGTCCCTTGCTGTTAAACTTCACCAAGGATATCTTCGGAGCTACGCGCGTGGTTAACGAGGCTGACATGGAATAGACTTCTACTTGTGTGTAACTTGCAGGGTACCATGCACAACTATATATTTTTTTCTAAATTTTTTTTGTGTTAAAATAAAATGAATAAAATAAAAAGAAACTCCAATTTATAACAGTAATTTTGTTTATTATTACAGATTGAACGTTGCCTGAACATTCCCGAAACATGTGACAAAGACTACTTCATGGAAAACTCTCTCCGAGCGTTTGACAATGACATGTCAAACAAGGTGCTGATCACGGTGTCCGGTAAAGTCAATGGCATGCCCATCGCTACGAAGCAAGTGGAAGCTGATCTCAGGCAGAGCGACGGAAGACAGATCGTGCAGACTTCAATCAACGATGTGCTCTCCAAGGAAGTGAGAAAATTAATACAAAATATTATGAAATGTTCTTGAACTAACAGATCTCCTTGTCACCTCAGAGCACAAATGCCTGTATCAATTTGTTAGCTTTTAATGTTTTTACTAAATCATGTTATTGCATCACTTACACCCATATGCAGAGTCATTTCTCGGCTTAAGGAAACTAACTTAAGACCCGTATACAGAGACATTTCTTAAGGTAACCAACTGACATCAGCATGATAAAGCCCCCGCTGACTGGTACCGAAAACCTCGATATACAATCTTTCGTCTCTCTTTTCTGTTCGTCTGTCATACATGCATGTGTCGCCATATTGGCATTTTGGACAAGTCCGGTCACGGGTGTGACATTAGATATAACATGGCTGATGTCATTGGTGCGTCATTAATTCTGTAGATCGCCACTTGCGGCGCTGGGTGACAGCCCATGATGAGCGCGCTTAGTCGTGACAAAGTCACGTTCGACCAAGGCGAAAGTAACATCATGTTACGGTCGAGCAGGTAAAGCAAGTATTTATCAAAAATATATGTCAATGTGTTTCGGGAAAAGTCTGTGTGTTGTTAATCTGCTCCTCATACTTCCACCACGCGATCCGATAACCATCCCGGTGACGTGAAGTCGTTTGTTCCGTAGATATGAGGATGTCACAACCTATTATGGCTACTTTCTTTTAGAATGATTTAAGTGAAGAAGCCTCAGCATTCGACTTACCTCAAACCTTTAGAAACGTCTCTGCAAACGAGTGTTAAGTTGGTTACCTCAAGTCACAGAATATCTTTGCATACGGGAGATGAATAGCTGACCTGCTACTAGACAAATATTATGATATCCGATGAGTATAGTTAAATGAACAATTATTCCCATTCAAACAATTCACCGTGCAAACAAAATCAATTTGCTTTGACCCATGTCATATTTATGTACTTTTTTTGGTGATTTTCAGGATGACTATCTGCCTTACCTAACGTTTGTGGTGTCACCAATGTCTGTGGACAACATGCACGACGCCATGTTAATACCAAAACCAGCAAATGTGAGAAATTACGACGAACTGAAAGATTCCCAGGTGCAGTTTGCATCGGGTAAGTAACATTAATAAATATATACTTTTTTCCAGTCATATTCTGTCATGTTTGCCGGCGGGTATAGGTTAATGGATAGAGCGTTTTCTTGGGGTTGTAGTACGAATTCTACACTGCAATGCAGAAATGAAACTTCTTCATTTTGATAACAATGCTAAGCATTTGCTTGTTGATCGTTTCAGGTGATAATATTCGGTTCCACCACATCAAGCGAGGATACTCACCAAATGGCGTTCTACTGATGGACCTGATAATCGATGGTTCGATTCCTCCGCATGATGCAAACGAAATTGGGAATAATGTAAAAATCCCAGAAAAACCGTACGTGTGATACTTCTTCATTTTTTATGGTGATCGGTAACACCCAGCGCCGCAATTGGCGATCTACATAATGACAGACAGCCATGTACATAACTAATGTCACATCTGTGACTGGACTTATAAAAAAAACAATATGGTGACATATATGTGCCCATAATTATGAAAGTGGCATAAGTCAAGAAATTGTAAAAAAACGAGTTATTCATTTATTTCAGTTCCCAATGTTGTAAATTTTTTTTTTTTTTGGGGGCCTTAGGCCCCGGGTCGGTCGCCTTGTACCTACGCTCCTTGGGACCACTTACCAAGGCATTGTTTTCAGAGTACATTCTCGTTATACAAGTAACTGGTTTTGTTGTAAATTAATATAATCTTCATCCAACATTAATTTCAAAAATCTAAATACGGCATTTTATGCAACATGAAGTTGTCACTTTCATTGGTTTTCAACCATCATCAAAACACAAACTTTTAAACATCTCTATAGAACGAATAAAACATGACTTACACCACTTTCATAATCGTGGGCACATATATCCGATGAACGAACAAAAAGAAACGAAAGATCACATATCGAGGCTTTCGGCACCAGCCTGCAAGTGCTATATCAAGCTGATATCACCCTTTTAACCATGAATGTTGAGTATTTGTAGACTAGATTTATAATGAAGAGTCCTCCATAGCGCTAAAAAAGCTGAGAACCACTGATGTAGATGGTAATGTTCAGTTGAAAGCGTTGTAGATGATATAGTATGGCTGATATTCTTATACTATAGCGATCAATCTCACTCTAACTATAAGACTTTTATTGGTATCGATTTTGTAGTGTTTTTTTATGTTCATTTAGGGAATCAAAAAAAAACCTGTGCCAAAATGGGTTCGCCTTCAATGAAGATAACAAACAATGCCAAGGTAACTAACGTCATTTTATATGTAATTTAATCATTTATTTTAGCAAGGCTAGCTTTCAATAAAAAAGCAAAAATTCTTGAGTCAAAGAATATTACTTTAAGGCTCCGCAAGCAACTTGCCAAAGTATTTGTTTGGAGCATCTTAATTTACGGCAGTGAGACATGGTGCTTGTCTGAAAGTGATAAAAAAAGACTAGAGGCCTTTGAGATGTAGTCGTACAGAAGAATTCTCGGAACCACGTCACGAACAATGAGGTTCTGAGAATAATCAAGGAAGATAGGCACCTAATAAGAACCATCTCAGAGAGGCGAGCCCGATGGATTGGTCACATCATGCGCCACGATGGTCTTCTTTACGATATTGTGGAGGGGATGGTTGAGGGTAGAAACTGTAGAGAGCGCCCTAGACGGGAGTATTTGCAGCAAGTATTCGAGGACATGAATTGTAGCGCTTATGCTGAGCTGAAAAGGGTTGCGGAGGACCGAGAGGAATGGAGATCGAGATGCAAGATTCTGTTGCTGCAAACCAATGCACCGGATTGACACTACGAAGGAGAATAATTTATTGACTTTGAACTTTAATTAAATACACTTGAGTCGTTATCTTTAATTGATTATTACAGTAACTTTCTTAACTGACTCTCATAAATAACCTCACTTTTAGTATCAACAAATGTAACGTTATCTCTTTCTCCCGTTATAAAAATCCAATTCTTTCCAAATACTACTTATCCGGAATATTGCCCGATAGAGTAGCAGTCGTCAAGGATCTAGGTATAACCTACGATTCATCCTTCACTTTCCATACTCACATAATATATTTAACTTCCCGCGCCAATAAACTTCTCGGGTTCATCACCCGCCAAGCTAGTCAATTTCGTAACCCTCTAAATTTTCGTACCCTCTATTCTTCACTTGTTCTATCTGTTTTGGAATATGGGAGCTTAGTTTAGAATCCTAATAAATCCAAATACATTCTCATGCTCGAAAAAATTTGAAGCGATTAAATTTCAAAATAAAATATACGTAAATACCTATGAATTTCTACATTTTGTTTCAATAAACCTATGTGTGAGCCTTGTGAGCAAAAACCTTTATAAAAATATTTCGAATCATTTTAGACTCGCAATTGCCCTTGTTTTTACACATGTTTATGGACAAAACATTATCAATATATAAGTTTTTTTATTGGATGCAAATGTATGAATGACTAAGTGTGTGACAAAGTATACCTACAGTGTTGCATTGATATTGTTACAGATATAAATGAATGTGATTCTATATATGATGCTTGCCATTCCACCCAGCTGTGCGAGAACCTGGTGGGCAGCTTCAGGTGCTTCTGTCAGCAGGGATTCATTTCACACGGCAATGGCCAACGCTGCATGGGTAAGTCAGATAACTGTATTGTTATTATTCTCCGAGTCGCATCATCTGTGTTGCCCACCAGAGATCTTTTAAACTAATGAACTGTGCATAGTAGCAAGTATCTTGTATGACCATATAAGTTTACATAAGTGATGTTGTTACAGATATAAACGAATGCGTCCAGAGCATCGACTCTTGTTCTCACTTCTGCATCAACACGGCTGGAGGCTACGAGTGCTCCTGTCCACAGGGAATGAAACTGGTGGAGGACAACAGGACATGTGCCAACGGTATGCATTTTATTAATATTAGGTTATATCTTAATGTCATTGCTTAATATGAATGTGACACATTTTCATCACAATACTCTTTTATAAGTAAAGGGATTTGGCATGTTTATAAATAAAACCCATTTCAAATAAACTCTTGCTGTTGATATGGACTTAAGATAAATACAGTTTATTCAACCCATTTAGTGTGTATATGGTAGTGGCTTAAGACTGACGAAATAAGAAGAATAGTGGGAGTGACCTGGATGCGGAAGGCAGAGGATCGAAGAGGATGGAGACTCATGCGGGAGTCTTATGTTCATCAGTGGATGGATACAGGCTGATGATGACTGTGTATGACATCTATAGTGGTCATGAGCTCTAAATGGAATTTATAACCTCATATTAGAGCTTTATTCTACTGTTTTAATGTTTAAAATTAACTTACTATATAACTAAATATAAAATATATTGAATTCCGGTCAAAAACTATAAGCAATATCTGATAAAGATGTTTACAGGAAAATATATTACTATAAGTCTATATTAAATGCCAAAAAATAGATTAACAAATCTACCAAAATGCTGCCGAGTTCAAAAGATTTCTGCCCAATTATAATTGAAAATACTCAATTTGGTATTTAACATTTTTTTGGGGGCCCTTCGGACTGGTTGACTTGTACCTGCACTCCGTAGGAGCACTTACCAAGGCATTATTTTCAGAGCACTTTCTCGTTATACAAGTAACGGGCTTTGGTGAGCAACACCAAACGTGGAAAAAAAATGTTGTTTAATCTACTTTTTGTTGATTACAGATGATAACACCGCTTCATTTACACCCCCAGCGCCGCGAAAACCAAACAGGGGTTCAGCTCTCAAACAAAACAATAAAATAGAACCTCTTCCAGCTGTGATAGAAAACACAAACAACCTCTCCAGTTGGAGGATAGACGAAGAAGGTGAACAAGTAGTGAGACATCCGATCAGAGGATCTAATAAAACCCGAATAAGGAGACCTCACAAACATCACTTTGATGATTACGACATTGAAAATACTTTAAAGCATGAGAACTCTTTGTCGCCAGTTGATGAATTTGACGGAACAGTCAATAATAGAAAACAGAGGATATCTAAGCAAGTGATGGCGCCTCTTGGTAATAAAATTAAACCCACATTAGATGCTGAAAGAATACCGCCAAAATTAACGTCAAATTCTGATAATATCAAAAATGAAAAACGAAAACAAAATAATGGAAGTGTCGACAATAATGCCGGGTATTCAAATAAAATCTATTCAAATAAAGACATTGGAAAGGATGTTGATGATGATGGTGATACGATGAAGACTGAAGATGAAGTAGCTTATGATGATGATGATTATGTAAATATCTTTGAAGACGATTGTCCGGATGGCTTCATGAGTGAAAAGAATAAATGCATTGGTAAAGTATTTTAGTATGATATATCAGTAATTTAAATAATAATAACAAAAGCTGTGTTTTATTGTGAAGTTAATGTAAACGGAATGTTTTTTTTTTTTTTTATTGTGACTTTTTAATTTTGATTTTGAAAATCCATGTAGACAGACATTTATAAAACTCGCAAAAATATGATAAATATTTGTCGGAAACATCAGGGTCAGATCCTGTCTGCGCAGAAGTGGGTGACGTCGATAGCGTTACTCCCGACCATCATCAGGTCTCCCTGAGTGCAGCTATTCGGACACAACACAAACTCCAGAAGGTGGGACAGGGTCTGCTCCACGTCGCAGTCACATTCAGTCGGTCCGCTGTAAAACTGCCAGGCTTTCATTTGTGTCTTCGTCTTGCATATTTCGGTCCGAAATCCGTTAAGAGATCTCCATATATTACACCCCTGGTCGTGTCCAGGGGCTAAGTCCTCTTTCGGGGCAATCCATAAACCTCTCTTCTATAGGTTATAATAATATAGTATTGTGCATTTTATTTCAGACATTGATGAGTGTGCTATGAGTATGAACTCATGTAAAGACTGGACCGAAATTTGCGTTAACATATACGGTTCATACATGTGCATACCAACACCGTGCCCAGATCTATACAGGAGGAATCCTCTCAACGGGTAAATACTTCTCCTCTGAATGTTCTGTGCTGATCCATCCTGCCCCTTCACAAATGTAGCACTCTTTCCATTTATACTCATATTATATTATGTCAATTTATGTTTATTTTTATTGTAAACACATACAGGATATTACCGACAGATGGTGATAGTTATTCTGAAGTTTTATCATCTGTGGATCCTATCACGCTTACTATTTTACATATGAATAATCGCAGCGTGTTGAGTGTTGATCATCAACGTCATAGACTACAGCCGGACATTCAAGCATCACCCTTATTATTACAATAATTTACCATAAATGGGTGGTCTTCACGGGATGACTTTCGTCTACCACCAATTTTGATTAATAGGCTATTACTGACATTTTATGGGTGAGGGATCAAATTCACACCAACTGGGGGTATTTTAAAGCTCAAAAATAGTTTTTTTTTAATGTCTGTCAGAGATCAAGCACACCACTATACCATCTGGATAATTTACCTACTACGATATCATAAAAAGATTCAGAGCAGTAAATTAATGGAATAACTCTAAGTAATACATTAAGTTATTATAAAACATTAATCCCACTTATTATTATTTATTTGAATTTATTATAATAGCTTATTATTTTAAAATGTTACAAAAAATAAATATTTAATACTTTTCTGCGTCTAAACAGATATCGAGTTATTGCGTTTTTTTGTTTAAGTTATGAAAAAGAACCTGGTCCATATTTTTTTCTAACTCTCACTTCTTTTAACAACTGCCCAACTTCAAAACTAGTTCGAATTTACAGAAATAAAATGATTTTTTTAGAATATGTGAACAAGCTTGCACTACAGAGCCTAACCTCTGTTCTGAGGAAGCCTCCATCAAGCAGAGCCTCGTCTACATCGCTCTGTCTACATCCCGAGCTCTCACTCACTTACCAGGACGGCTCCTGGATCTGGACTATGGCGGGAGATCGACACGCACTAAATATCAACTTGAAGAACAACCGTTGGGTAAGGAAAATTATGTATTAATGCCGTGTTATTTGTGAGTCAACCATGATATACTTATGACATGGTTTTTGCTATCACAAATCCTAACTATTTGCGCTGCGTATTCCGACACTTGTTCTGAGTGTGAGGTCGTTGACACTAAATGTGTCAATACATTTACATTATCACACTTACATTAGTACTTCAATAAAGAATCAAAATTGTATATTTTGTAATGTCATTGAAGGAAAAGAAATTTTAAAAATGTATAAAAAAAATGTATTATTTAAGTAGTATTTTCATTTTAATTTTTATAAAATATTACAATACCATCAATAAATACAATAATTACAAAAAAAATCACGTATCGATCGAAACACAACACTCATCCAAAAGTTGGGTATTTGTACTGATATGACACGCGGTGGCGCCTTGCAGAAAAATTTATGGGCAAGACTTGCCATTAGATTCCACGTATCTGCACCAAAAGTTAATACAGGGAGGATGCATTGGTTAAACACCTTAGTTTTAAGACATTGCAGAATTTTCGCTATAAAAATGTATTTTAGTTTTCCAAATGCTGCCCATCCCAGTTGTGTATAAGCCTGTCGATTTCTTTTGAGAAGTTATTTCGTCCTAGTTGTATTACTTGTCCCAGATAGGTATAGTCATTACAACCTCTATTTGTGTTCCTCCAATGGATATCGGGTCAAAAGTCTGAGAAATATGATTATTTATGATGGCTTTAGTTTTATCCATGTTCATGTTCATCTTTTAGTGGCACTCCGAGCATGGATCTCTCCATAGTACGCTGGGTGACCTCATTATTGGTTAATAAATTAAATTAATTAATAAAATTAAAAGGCTTAAAAATTATAATATCATAAAAGCTTAATTTTTCTGTTTGTTTTGTTTTAGATATAATTTTCCAACTGAAAACAGAAGAGAACAAGGGCGTTTTAATTGCCAAAGGAATACCGCCGATGAAACTTGTCAACAGGTAGACATCATTATTAAAATTCCAAAATTAATAATTAATAAGTGTTATATAACATAAAATTAAATTTAAAAAGGTTTGCATCTTTGCTAAAAAAAAACCAGCCAATTTTTTTTTAATCTTGCAAATAGTTGGCAAGATATATTTTTTTTCTCACGATATTATAAAATAAAACTGCTACATAATTTATTATCACTAAATAAATTATTTTTATTATTTTTCAGTCTCAAGCTGACGAGCAGTACGTACGACAAGAAAGGAATCGAATTACTCTATTTTACTAAGTATATAGTATACATATACATCACAGAGTAAATTGAATTGAAAATAAATCATTTGATTAATGGCATTGTTATTTATTGGACTTCTATTATTGTTTATAATATATAACATAATAAGGAATATACTTTATAGTAGCTTTACTATCCAGATTCTCCTGGGATAACTTGAAACTTAAACTAACTTTACCATGAGTAATGATCAGTACCAGCATTAGACCTTGCGGCGCCCTAGGGCATTTATTTTTCTGGCTTATATTTAAAAAATGTTAGCTAGACTAGTTGCCCTCAGCGCCTTTAGCTTATTCGATGCCCTGGGGTACCGACCCACTTCGCTACCCTCTAAAACCGGCACTGGTAATGATGACAGCTAGAATGACGTGTAAATAAATGAATCACTTTCACAGAAAAAATTCACATTCCTACTGTCACTTATGACATACAAACATAATATTTATTTTCTGTTTTTCAGTAATTATTTTTTACCATGGGCAAAAGCCTAAATATTCATTCAATTCAGCGTATAATGAAATATAAGTATAATGAATTTAGTGAGACATCATGTTTTTCACCTAACCTGAGATAAGACCAAACACTTGGTAATTTGTAGGTCTCTATTGACAATCCCGTGATGGTTATGTGCTTCAATTAGAGAGCATCTTAGGCTTAATTTTTTTTAAAGGGTCTTTTAGTATTCATTCTATGTAAAAATGTTAAGGAAAATAATTACAATGATGTTTAAAATATTTGTATATATATTTTTATTCAATATTTAGGAAACAAATACATGTGATACAATTGCTCCATATTCGGAATGAATTAATAAAAAGTAAATATTTTAATTTGTCTAATGTGTTAGGAAAAATATATAATTTTATAGATTATATTTATGTGTTTGCAAAAATAGATTAGTTAATACGTGATCTGTATATGATTGTACATAGTTATTTATAATAAATGTGAAAAATAAGATTTTAACTATGTAGTAACTAAGGAATACATTTCTTACTTCTTTCTACTGTTTAATTTTTACTTAAGCCTCATTTACATATACAGTGGTGCCTTGACATACGAGTGACCCAACATACGAGTTTTTTGAGATACGAGCTGTCGAGCGAGCGATTTTTCGCATTGAAATACGAGTAAAATTTGTGATACGAGCAATCGCTTAGCGGGTCTCCCGGTTGCACATGAACCGCTCGTCGAGCTTTCCCGCGTGAATCCCCCGGCCACAGTCAGAGAATTAGTTATTAGTGTTCTCTCGCTGTCAAAGCATCTTTGATAAGTTTTGCTCGCGTTTTGTGACTTTTGTACCTTTGCTTTGAGATACGAGTAATTTTAAATACGAGCAAGGTTGTGGAACGAATTAAACTCGTATGTTGAGGTCCCACTGTATATACAATACATTGTGATTCATTTAGCTGCAATTACAAAGGAAGCAAAAAAGTATACCTATAAATAACATGTGAGTCATTTGGGATCTACCTAGATCTCTAAATCCTCATCAACACTAGAAAAGAGGTCTTTGAGATGTGGTCTTACAGAAGAATTCTCGGAATTTCCTGGAGAGACCACGTCATGAACAATGACGTTCTCAGTATAATCAAGGAAGATAGAGGGACCTTGTAAGAATCATCTCAGAGAGGCGATTGGTCACATCATGCGCCACAATGGTCTTCTTCAAGACATTGTAGAAGGGATGGTTGAGGGGAGAGACTACAGAGGGTGCCCTAGATGGAAGTATTTGCAGAAAGTGTTCGAGGGCATGAGTTGCAGCTTTTATGGTGAGTTAAATAACCGTCTTTCAAATCGAGAAGAGTAAAGCTCTACATGCAAGATTTTGTTGCTACACACCAACCCAACGGATTGATACTACGAAGAAGAAGTTATTTGACTATTTGGCAGGTGTAACCTTCATAATTAAACAATGAACTTGTCGTTAACCATTTCCTTTACTAATGCTGTGCTGTAGTTTTACCACATTTAAATACTTATTGATATTTATTACATAAATTTTTTGTATATTTTATGAATTGAATATTTATTTTTTTGTTCAGTATACGCCTCAGTTGCTTTGGTATGTTAGTTAACCTTGATTGGTCTCAAGGCTTTTGTCGGTGTGGGAAGCTTGACCCGGGCGACAGTTTGTTTGATGGGACCTTTCTTCAAATCCAGAGTCCTGTTTGCATTTGGTATTCCTCCATTCCTATATAAAAAACAACATTTCAAATTAATTTTCACTATAAGTCGCATCATATTTTATTTGGTTATATGTATACAAAAAATTATGGAAAATGCGATTATTTTGAATTAATTTTTTCCTACAATAACATTACAAATTTAATTTGTTACTGAAGTACAAGTAGAATTAATAATTCTATAAAATATATATACAAATACAGGTACTTATGATTTAGTACTAAGAAAAACAAAGTAAGAAAGACAAGCAACAGAAGCTCCCAATGCTCATCAAACAGACGACTCCAACAAATTATTCTTCCAAAGAAATTCGTGGAGTTCATGCCTGAATTGGGCCTCCCTTATGTAAGATATATAAACATCCGAGGCGATTTAGTTTAACAGTCTGATCCCTCTCCCAAGAGGCATATAAAATTATCTACAATCCAACACTAACCTTAGCAGTAAAATGAAGATTCTTATCAAAAAATATATTGTATTTTTACAAATTGACATATGCTAATTTGACACAATATTTATACATTTGTTCTTATTGTTGTGTGTTTTTTGTGATGTGTTAACAAAAATAACTTATTATTAATTAGAAGCGAGGCTTTTATTAATTTTGATAAAATGAATTTATTAGTTTTGATGAAATTAATAAAAAAAGTAGTGACGGTTACATTGGAAGAATTTTTCACATTTGTTATATGTATGAAGCTATAAATTTCTCAAGTATAATTCAATGATAGTAAAAAAGTGCTGAAATTGTTTTCACATCTCCATCACATTTAAACCTTTATACAGTTGAGCATACGGCATTAAAGCACATATGAAATGTAAAAAAATGCTTGGTATAAATATATAGTTGTTTTTAAATGTATCATATTTTGTAATTATATTTTCACTCACTGCCAATGATCTAAAGCTGAGGGTTTTTTCACAATTGGTTTACCAACGCTCTTGTGATACAGAGCATTTTGAAGATGTGTTTTTTGGTCCAAAACACGCTGATAACTCTGTAAAATATATTTTATCTTTAATTTTAGATAGGATACATAGTACAGTGGTACCTCGACATACGAGTTTAATTCATTCCGCAACCTTGCTCGTATTTCAAATTACTCGTATCTCAAAGCAAAAAAATATTATGTAGGAAAGTCACAAAACACGAGCACAACTTATCAAAGATGCTTTGACAACGAGAGCACACTGATAATTGATTCTCTGACCGTGGCCAGGGGATTCACGCGGGAAAGCGTGATCCACTATGCCGATTGCTTGTATTTCAAAGCAAAAAATCGCTCGCTCGACGACTCGTATCTCAAAAAACTCGTATGTTGGGGCACTCGTATGTCAAGATACCACTGTATATGGGATTGGTGTTGAAAGCAATATGTAACAACTGACATTTATTTACTGGAGATATATTACACTCTTTATTTAGTCTAACATTTTAAAAAGAAGGTGCTGACAAAAAGTTAATATGTGTGTTTTATTATATATTTATAATATAATATTAAAGATGGATTACCTTGGATTCATTGTCCAGACTCCATTCCTTGCCAATGAGGGCGCTTTTCAAGTCAGTTCTCATTCTTTCCAAACGTTTTGTTGTTTTGAAAAGTTCGGCCTAGAAAAACAATTATCTTATTTTGGCAACATTTGTTGAAATAATATATATAAAATATAGGCATTGAAATAAAATCAATTTTACTATTACTTAATTATTCGAAATATTTGAAACAATGGAATAAAATACCTCATTTAAAATGTCGAGATTTATGTTCAAGTTGTCATGCTTCATTTTGCAATCTGAAAAAAAAAGAAATGCCATTATAAAAAAACAATTCTTTTTGGATCTCTGTTGTGTTCACATTCTAAAATAAAGTGTTTTTTTTTTACACATTGGGTAGAATACTCACTTATGCTGAAAATTGCGCATATTCTCATACAAAGTCTACATATTTGTATGAAATTGTGAAATAATAATTCTGTTTTTCAAAACGTTAAGGCTGTTAACTGATAATAGTTAGTTGAACTGCATAATTACAATTAATATCAATTTTAATTTACAAAGTAACAAATAATAATAATTTACTTTTATTTCACATTTATTTTTAAGTGATTTTGCATATTTCAGGCTTCATCAAATCCATCCTGAGCAATGGCTTAACTCTTGACGTCAATTATGACAGTCGATTATGTAGGTAAGGGATGTACATGTATTATAGTCCATCCAATATAGGAAGAACCCTATGACACATTTATTGCCCTGTGCTAAATATCGTCCGATATAACGTTGTAAAAACGTTCGCTACCTATACTAATTTTATCAACATAAACAAAAGCCTCTCTTCTTATATATAATAAGTTATTTAGGTAAATATATCACATTAAAAACAAAATAATAAAAAATATATGCATATTGTTACAAATTAGAAAAAATACGACAATTTGTAACTATAATACTATAATATCTGACGCACGTAGAAGGCCATGTCACATTACTGCGAAAACCAGTGTTGGGATATAAATAATCGTATTTTCGATTGTTTTTGTAAATACCTACTAAAATTAAATATTAGAATTATTATCAATTATAAGTGAATATTAACAGGTTTTAAGAGACATGTAAGACAAACTATAAATAATAATATTAGTAATATGAAAATTATGAAGAAAAAGCAAGGGTAGAGATAAATATTAGCACATAACCTTAAAAACACATATTTTAGTCGGAATCCGATAAAGCAGTACATTCTAAATTGTCTTCGTCACTATCGGAATCAGAACTACAACTTTCACACACATTTATAATCAGGTTCTGTTCACTTAAATTGTCAAAGCGTACATCGCGATCCCAATCTGCATAATATTCTCTTTTTGTTTTGTCCACCACTTTTTTCCAATCTTCTGCCGTGACATTGTCACATGCCTCGTTCAATAGAGTCAACATCTTGTTCGCTGTGAATGGTGGAGACGTGTTATTTCTAGCCGAAAAGACCAGAAAAACGACTTTCTCCCAATTCCTAATACTCTTCATTTGCCTCAAAACATCGCATCTTTTCAGGGAAATATCCGTGCGCTCCATTATATACTTTCTTTTTTCACATTTTTTATATTTGAAGCCAATGTTTTTCAATACCTTACTAAGAGACGTCGCACTGCCTTGAAATAATCCGACTGACTTTAGATAACCTACCAGTTTAAGAAGTGTTGGTATTTCGTTGCGGTCATAGTATGCATACACGTGATTCCGAATTGCTGCCAAATCAAAGCTATCGGGTTTTGTTATTGAGCATTTCTTCTGTCGTTTCTTATTTGGTGTTAATAATTTTTTCTCTTCTAATGAAGATTCACCGGATTTCTCCTCTGTGATCCGAGACACTGTAGATTTACTGATTCCTAGGGAATCCGCGACCCGATCTCGAATGTTTTCAACAGACAGCAATGGTCCACCATTTTGTTTTTCTTGATGAAGATAATCACGCAAGCGTACGACAAATTCACGTGATTCACTGCTGAGAACAGTTCTTTTCTGTCTCTTCGGCATTGTAAAAACACAAAAATATGATTCAATGAAACAACTTTAACAATACTAACAATAAATATAATAATTACAACAACAAAAAAACACGAATCGATCGAAGAAAAACACGCTACTGAAAGTCAAACATTTGTACTGAGCCGCCATGAAGCCGCCATGCGGAAATAGAGATGTTTATATACGATTCACTTCGAATTCAAATTCGATTTTTTTTCGAAGAAGAAGAGAAAAAAAATCGACCTAATCGAAATAAATATTTTTGCCCCATCCCTTTTACAAGGGGCAATAAAGTGTCAAGGGTTCTTCATATATTGGATGGACTATAGTTTATATTTATTTATTCAAACTAAATTTAAATTCAATTTTATTAAATTTAATAAAAGGCATCAAACATCTTTATAAGTTCTTTTAGGAATAACTGAAAATATCATAAAGTTCATCCTACATTTGCTAAGCTACATGGAGTGATTTTTTCAGCTTATTCACCTTTCCCGCACAGCTTTGCATTCATGATCTTGTCCTTTAGCTCCGGTATCTCTTCCTTCAGCAGCCTGATTTCTTCTGTCAAGTCCTTGACTATCTGTTGCTCCTTTTCTAGCTCAGCGTCATGTTCCCATTCATAGTCTGTCTTCTGCAGCTGTTCCTGAAGATATAATATCTCTTTCTCCAATTCATTGTTATGCAGGAGCGCTTTATCTCTATAAAAATCAAATAATTTACTCACCGGAGTTTTTTTTTGTTTTTTTTTTTAAATATATATAATAACAATAATTCTTAAAGTTGGTCTCCAGTGAGGCCAAAATATGTAATCCTTTAAAATAAATGTGAATCAAACCTTAATGTTTTTAATTTGTTAATTTTTTAATTAAAAAAAAAATAAAATTATTATTACGCAGTTTCACCAAGTATTGTCAGTTGATAACCTTAATGTCATATAATTTTATAATAATATAACATCGATTTTTGCAGTGCTATTAAATATTATGTAACATCAATATAAGGTGAGTAATTATTGGATAAAAATAAATTATACCTCAGGTGTAATTCATTTTGCAATTCCGCTTTCAAGTTGTCTATTTCATTATCATTGGTAATGCTGTCACTGGACTTAAGAGAATCAGACCTGTAGATTGTCATTTTAATTAATTGATTAAATCAGGAACGTTTTATACAAATTGCATAATAGACTTTTCACAAAATTACAGATCAAACAGTTTTGTGTCATAGCAACGCTAATAAACATTTTTTAAATTTCCAAACCGTTGTACAATACCAATAAAATGACAATAGATAAAGATAATCAAGAAAATTTAGCAAAATCCCAAACTTTTTCAACTAAATAAATTATAATATTATTAAATTATTATGTATTACTTAATTGGAATAAATTTAAAAAAAAACATGGAAGATTCATTTACAATAAAAATTGAAATACCATTGAAATTTAGATGCAATATAAAAATAAAATGTATTACAAGACGACTATTGAAGAAATTATTTTAAATATTTAATTGGATTTGAAAAAAAAAATTACCCTAAAGCCGTTATGGTAATTAATAATCGTTAAGTTTAAGCCACGTGTATATAGGCAGCAGTGAGTAGTTGGTAAAATAAATATGTGAACATTTTAGTGTTTATTTTTCAAAATATTTTTTTTACTGGGGATAGAGTTTTAGCGTTTATATTGTATTTAAAAGAGTAAAAAGTAATTAAATTATATTCATATTTTTATGTAGAACGAAATAGTTTATTTTTAATTTTTAGCTCGGTTACAATAATAATTTCTTTACATATTTTCCCTCTAGCAACACCTATGTTGTTAATGTGTCATCAATGTCAAAGAAGCGTGTTTATTTCTTTGAAATAATAATAATTACTTGTTACTTTTGTCAATTTTGTTTAATGTTATTCATTTCTCGTAGTTAGTCGTATATTTCATAAAATTGACGATGAGCATCGAAAATGCAGCTAGTAAAATACTACAAAGAGCAATTACCTTGGATAACCAAAAGAGGTTCACGGAATCCTTGGTTTGTTATCAGGAGGGACTCCAGCTCTTAGTCGACTTGATGAAAGGTATTTAATATTTTAATTGGTAACGCTTCATTGCAGTGTATCAAGGTATAAACTGTGTAAAAATCAACCCTTAATAGCACATTGTAAGCGCGGTTCTCCTTAGAACATCAAAGTTAATCAAAATGATGCTTAGTAAGCATAATTATGTTTTAGTTCGCGCCCAATGAAGCGTTGTTTTATTTGAATTATGTAAGGTTCAATTAAACCGGATGGTTTATCCTAAAATAAAATTTGATTCTGCCTCTGAAAGATGTCTCTATTTTTAGCTCTCTTATACTTTCCTGTAGCGAGTTCCCGGCCGTTCCACGATATTAGCCGTAAGTTGCTTTTTCTGCATCTGTTCTTCAACCCCATTATACAGTTGCATTGGCTCTTGTTGATGATTGCTGCGATGCCCAATATTCACAGCCATAAAGAAGGGATTCATAAATTATAATTAGTTGTGAATATTTATTTTTATTGATTGCAGTTGAGATGGACGTATCCAAGAAAAACTACCTCCACACTAAGATAGAGGGCTACATGAATCGAGCCGAGCAGATCAAGAGTCACATCGACAAGCAGAAGAGCGAGGGAAGCTTCCATGAGCAGCTGCACATTGACAGCAACTCCACAGGTCACAGTTACTCTTCACTGTTTGGTAGGTTTCTTGACAGCGAAGTCACCGCTGTCAAAATTGAAGATCCCTACATAAGAAGCTTCCATCAGGTATAAAAAAAAACTTGACTCTACATGGCCATTATTAATTATGAATTGCATCCAGCTGTTGCGTGGGTAGTTTGTGAATCCTGACATTTTGTTGGAAATCAGTTTATATGTGACAATTATCTGAGGATAAGTAGGCAAAGAATGTTCGTTCTCCCTAAAAACAACACTAACCTGCCAGAGACTATGCTCCTTTAGAGAGGGATCACACTGTTAAACCACATCACCTCGGATGTTAATATATTCCACGCAAGGAGGCTCAATTCAGACACGAGCTTCACGAATTTGTTTGGAGGAGTAATTTGTTGGAGTCGTCTGTTTAATGAGCATTGAGACTTTCTGTTGCTTGTCTTTATAGTTTATTTTTGTATTATCTTATTTCGGGATCGTATTAAATAAAATATGTAATGTTTCTGAAAGAAAGAAATAAAATAGAACAGAATTTAATTGAAGTTATTTTTCATCGCAACACTTATGCAAGAATACTGACTATTATGGATTTAGCCCCATTGCGACTATTTCCTGTTTCCGAACCTGAAGAAATGGCTGGGTGTTAAGAGATTTGGGTCGAATAAAGAGGTCATCACTGAAACATAAGCCTATTTTGAGTTCCCTTGAGAAAACTAATTATTAGAAAGGAATAAAAAAAAATGCGAAAAAGGTGTACTAAATGTATCAAGGTATTGTGGCTTTTGGGTTTAGCCTTGTATGGCGAATTCTCTCGTACCAATATTTCGACCGCCATTGCAGGGGTCTTGACGACTTTGTCAAAAAAGTCACTAACATATCAAAAAAATATTCATTTTATAATTCTAGTGCCAAAATTTTCTGCGTCTCTGCGAGCTGTGTGTGAAGCTTTGCAGCAACCTGAAGACGATCCTCTTGATCACCTCACATGAGAGCATGGATCGTGGGGACAACAATGTGTCTCCGTCGGAGCAAGCTTCCTGGATGAGATCTTTAGCCGCGGAACTGATGAAGAAGAAGATTACTCTCCGAGTGGAGTATTCTTCAACACTTCACGACAGGCAGATTACGTGAGTATCGCAATCTAGCGGTTCTCTAAGCTTTTTTTATCCATACTATATGCTCCAGGGGCTCATTATCGAATTTCCTTAAAAAAAACGTAGATTATTGAACACCCTAGAATAACTGTATCCTGCTGGTCCACATGGGAACATAAGGCAGATCCCGGGAGCCTTCAGAGCAAGAGCCTGTGAACTAATCTGCAGCTGCAGTAGAGAAATCTTTTGGGTGTTCAATAATCAGGGTTTTTTTAAGGATATTGAATGATTAGCCCGACGCTCCAGAGGCCTGAACATTTTTTTTTGTCCTGACTCAACGCTACCAGGAGCATGTATACAGCTTATACTTGATTAAATCAATTTTTAAAAAATCAAGCTCAGTCTAGTTTTGAACTGACGGTGTCTGAATAACAAACAAACACTGTATCATTTAACAAAGTTATATTAATATATTTTTTTCTAGGTTAAGTTCGGGTTGGATAATCAAAATAGGCCGAGGGCTGGACTTCTACAAACCTCCGGAGAACAAGTTCACTCTCGGCGTCTATGACCTGGACTTCCGCCCGTGCCACGAGACAACAGTCGACATCTTCCACAGCAAGAACGTCAAACAGATTGTCTCATAACTGATCGCCATCGATCCAGCACAAAATAAGTGTTGGTTGAAGGGATTTTTTATTTAAAATACCCACCGATCATTATTATTACGGAAAAGTGTTGGCTAATTTTGTATATAATTTATGTTATATATTATAGTCATGAGTTTTACCAAAAATGAACTTTATGAATCCGTCCCTGACATCTTTGCCAGAATTCTTATGTTTTTAAATAAATATATAATTTTATAGTATTTCATGTGTTATTGAAATCATCAAGATATTATTATGAAAATTAGTTTTCAAATATAGGCACTCTGTTATGGAAAATTTATCTTTTTTCCTTTGGCAAGCCCACCAAGCTTGTGATTTGATGGCATTTAATGGTGTGATAAAAAAAAAGTTGTATTCTTTTGTCTCTTCTTACAGAAACGGAAATTTTTGCTTCAAAATTTCATAAAAAGTGTACTTGTAAAAAAAAATGGATGTCTGGCAACCGTGACATGTAACAATCAATGCATTAATAATTAATTTATTGTGTAATTATGATATTAGGAAAATAAAAAATTGTGATAAATTTTTAAAAACATATATTTTATTTATTCCAAAAAAAAACAATAATTTAATTGTAACAAATCTAATATTGCAGGCTGTTTTGAATAACTAGATAAATCAAAATTATTTTGGGCAGCATTTGAAAATCATAAGTACATTTGTAAACTGAAAATTCCGCAATTTCTTAAAACTAAGGTGTTCAACCAATTCGTCCTCCCTGTATTAACTTATGGCGGAGAAACGTGGAATCTAACAGCAAGTCTTACCCATAAAATATAGGTCACCAAGTGTGCCATGGAAAGATCCATGCTCAGAATGTCGCTAAAAGATGGAAGATAGAGACTCATGCAGGAGGCTTACGTTCAACAGTGGACGGATACAGGCTAATGATGATGATGATGATACCTTAGGCTACTAATACAAAAAAAAAATACATTTTAAAGTATTGCTTTTTTGTCCATTGCAATCGATGTATAAGTGAAAACTACTTACTTACGTGTTAACTAATTAATCAATTAATAAATACACATAATTTTATTATTAAATAACTTTATTTAAAAATGTCTTACAATATAATTTATTTTTTACATTGCTTTTACTAAATGTTTATACAAATAATATTATTGATGTTCATTCATGTAATAAAATGGTAAATTAAACAAATATTTTATAAAATAAAAATCAATTTCCATCTGAAATTACAAAATTATAATTTGATTATTAAAATTAAGAATATTAAATATAATTATACATAAATTTTTTTGACAGAATTTTCCAATTACTTTCGCAAAAGAAAAACCATACAATTATAAAAAAAACTTCATTGTCATTCATTGATATTGGTCTTTGGTTTTAAGAAAGGCATTCTACATATATATATATTTTTTAAAACTATTATTTTTAATCATAAATGTTGAAATATAATAATAAAAGTAAATTAACATAATTAATATGTACTTAGAAGATGACTAGATTAGCAAAAAATGCTGTTTTTATTATTTGTAGTACATCTCATATCTGCTACCAAGTCTGAACATATGGCTACCAAAAACTTTGTCGCTGTACCTTGTAATACCATAATCCATAGATGCATACAACTACCACACATTATTTCCATAAGCAGTGACCAGTTGAACCGGTTGAACGTCATAGAATCGACTGGAATATACCTTTATTGATCTCCTGTGTGTATTTATATATGTATATTTTAGCGATCAATAAAAAGGTAATAATTTTTCCTGCTTATTCCAGAAAGTTCCATTCCAGATGAAATTTTATAGTTACAAATTGTAATATAAACTGAGAGGCTTTGAAAACATTATATTTGTTTCAATATGTTTCCTCGCAGTGCACCCTGGGCAACACTAAATGTATAACACAATGTATAATACAGTAGTGCAACCGAGGTGACACTCGCTTCCACTACTTGCTTTTTTACAGTGTATAAGGGCTCAAAGCAGATTCCCACCATATATCAACTGCCATTATCTTCGCCTTATCCAGGTTCACCGACAAATAACACAGTGCATTATGTGTATCATTGCTAGTAAATGAATTCTTCATTCAATTTTCAGTTTTTATTTCACTGTGAAAATGATTGATCAAACAAAATCATTGAGCTTCTTCTTCGTAGTATCAATCCGGTGGATTGGTTTGTAGCAACAGAATCTTGCATCTGGATCTCCATTCCTCTCGGTCCTCCGCAACCCTTTTCAGCTCTACAATTCATGTCCTCGAATACTTGCTGCAAAATACTCCCGTATAGAGCGCCCTCTACAGTTTCTCCCCTCAACCATACCCTCCACAATATCGTGAAGAAGACCATCGTGAGCTAAATGGTGTTTAAACGAGGCAGCTGGATGCTGCAAGATTGTTGAAGTGGTTAGACATAGCTCTCTTGCTTGGCAGAGTATATCTTCACAGACTCCATAAGGGTGGGCATCAGCATGTCCTCCACATCTTCTAGCTCCTCCAGACAATTGCCGTGCCCCCGAGCCACGGCCCTCAGCGCCCGCAGGCAGTTGGCCAGGATCTGGTCGGAGCACTTGGCGTCGGCCTGCGGCTGTCTCTGCGCTCGGATCATCCGCACCAGGCGGGCGGGGCCCTCCAGCTGCACCACTTGAGCCACCACTTCAGGGATATTGCAAAGCCTGCAAAGGTACAAAAAATCATTATCAACACATTGTATTATAACCAACATGATACACATATTCGTACGTATTTACTGTAAACACCATCTGAGAGCCCTTTCCCACGGCGATGTCCCATTTTTTGCGGGTTCGGTTTTTTGTAGGATCACGTTTATTAGTATACATGCTACTGTGGTAACATTCACATGAGCATTCGGTTTGCAAGATACTGCAAAAATCCGATCCGTTCAAAATGTGCTGTACGGTTTTTGCCCATACAAACCGGACGACCGGATCCAGTAAAAAACGGTATCCAGTTTAGTTACGTACACAGTTTAATGGAAGTGAATTTTCTTCTCCGACTGCCAATGCTATCCCGCAAAAAAACAGGATGCAAACTTCTGTGTATGAACACAGGTATGATTTTTGCGGTATCCAGTAAAAAACCGATGGACGTCCATGGGAAAGAGCTTTAATATGACATTTCTTTAATGATTTCATGATATCAATAAATCAAAGAAAATACATCATGTTTATTAACTAAATCTTTACCCAATGTGGACCGCTCGACCATTTTGCACTGCCCATGTAATAAAATTAACACATTTTGTACAGATAACTATCCTATAATGCAGAGCTCCGCAACCTTTTCTCATCTACGGCACACCAAAGTTCTCACCTTGAATACCGCGGCGCACCAAAAGCCAAAAATAGATATTAATTTGATCGATTTCACGTTTTTTTAAGTTCATTTAGAACTTAATAAAGCAAGTACCTCGTTGTATGTCTACACAAATAGGCGATAGGCGCTGGGAGCTTGAGGACTGTTGTAAAATTATTTATTTATAATATTGCCTTATTTGATTACGGCACACCTGTATCGGCTTACGGCACACCAGTGTGCCGCGGCACACCGGTTGCGGAGCACTGCTATAATGCACACTCTACTTGTTTTTTTTCTTTGTTTGGGGTGATTTTTTATAAAACAGTCCATTCTATATTATTATTTTGTGTTTGAACTCCCTCTTAGGACTAAATGGTCCGAGAACATCGGAATAATCATCCAATCTTATGAAAAAATTAAATTAATTAAAGCGTTATTAATATGTATAATTTATAGATGGTGTTTGTTGCAAAATGTTTGTATATTTTATTGATTCAATAAATAAAATTATTTTTACATAATATTCTTAAACATACTTCATGATACATAATTTTTTGCCAATTCAGCGTCGGCGATTTTTGATCCCACCAGCATTTTTTTATAAAATGCCTTGTAACTTTTAAAATATCAATAATACTTCATTGGAATATTATTTACAGACTAATCACATTCCATAGTACTGAATTGCTATAATTAAATTGCGATAAACCAACAAATATATATTTATTGTGAAAGTATTACATAAACATTAAAATATAAGTTTTGCATATATTAGCAAATCATCTTTACCATTGATTACTTCATCAATTAAAAATGAAATGTGAATGTTCACCACCTAGCAAAATATATTATTTACCTGGCTAGGGCTTCGGCAGCCTGGCTGGCGAGCCTGAACTCTGCTTGCAGACGAGCAGCACGGGTGGGAGAAGCCCGCGGGGATCGCAAGAAGCAGACGAGAGCCACGGCTGCGGCGGGACAGGCGGCCAGGACAGTGCGGCCGCGGGACGAGCTGGACACGGCGTTGATCAGAGTCGCTGTCTGTTCCTGGAATAAAATAAGTCGTTCAATGTCATCAACCTTTCTAGATGCTGAAAGCAACAAAAATAAGTAAGAAAAATTAATCATCATCATCAGCCTGTTCAGTGATTTCCAGGTTCGCCAGTCAAGGTTCTTGCCATTTGGAAGGCTTCCCTTTAGGGTGATGAAATCTTCTGACGCGATTTGCTGCCACGGCTGGAGTCTCACTTTCAGTACCGGACGCAAAGGTTATGTGGATCTCTGATAATCCATAGCATTCATACTATTGATATGGTATTAGTTGTTGAATAATTATTTTCATTATTGGTTCATCATCATCGGCCTGTTTTCATCCACTGTTGAACGTAAGCCTCCCACATGAGTCTCCATCCTCTTCGATCCTCTGCCTTCCACATCCAGGCCACTCCCGATATTCTCCTTATGTCGTCGGTACATCTTGCAGGGGGTTGGCCAATGCTTCGTTTGCCAGTTCTTGGGCCCCATTCCAATACTTTTCTTCCCCATCGACCGCCGTCTCTTCGACAGATATGTCCTACCCATTGCCACTTGAGTTTGCCTATTCGTCGGGTAGCCTCCACTACTTGAGTTCTTCTGCGGATATCCTCTTTCCGGATTCTATCTTTTAGCGACACTCCTAGCATGAATCTCTCCACGTCACGCTGGTTGACCTTTATTTATGTGTAAGACCTGCTGTTAGATTCCAAGTCTCTGCGACATAAGTTAATACAGGGAGGATGCATTGGTTAAACGCCTTAGTTTTAAGACATTTTGAAATTTTCGCATTAAAAATGTACTTTAGTTTTCCAAATTCTGCCCATCCCAGTTATATACGCCTGTCGATTTCTTTTGAGAAGTTATTTCATCCTAGTTGTATTACTTGTCCCAGATAGGTATAGTCATTTACAACCTCTATTTGTCTTCATGCAATGGAAATCTGGTCAAACGTCTGCGAAATATGACTATTTATCATGGCTTTAGTTCTATCATATAGTTTTATTATCGATAAAACACAAATTAAGATACAAAAAAGTTCACCTGACAATATCAAACTATAAAACTAGCTCACATCTCATTTTGTTTGAACACCACTGCTTTAAATTTGGGGCAGATTATGTAAGAAGTAACAATTAAGCAAAAAAATATATACCTGTAGGAACACAGATGCGCTCGGTCCTCGTTTCTTCACAGCTTCCAGAACGTTCTCCATCGTTTTGTGTCTCGTCAACATTTCGATGACGTCTTTGCGGGCGGAATGTTCCCCGGGCTCATCACTGGCCATCAATCTCCTCTCTCGCTGCTTCACCAAGTTCACAATGTTCACCAAACAGGCCACACAGAGCAACAGCAGCTGACAGCAAGACGTTCGCGATAGGATGCCTGAAAACATGTTACTTTATAATACTTGTCCTCCAACTTAATAATATAAAAGAAATTTAGTAAAATCACTAGTAAACGCTTGCAGAAGAGCTGCATCGTAGTATCAATCCGGTGGATTGGTTTGCAGCAACAGAATCTTGCATCTCGATCTCCATTCCTCTCGGTCCTCCGCAACCCTCTTCAGCTCAGCATAAGAGCTACAACTCATGTCCTCGTATACTTACTGCAAATACTCCCGTCTAGGGCGCCCTCTACAGTTTCTACACTCAACCATCCTCTCCACAATGTCGTGAAGAAACCATCGGGGCGCATGATGTGACCGATCCATCGGGCTCGCCTCTCTGAGATGGTTCTTACTAGATCTTCCTTGATTATATTGAGAACCTCATTGTTCGTGACGTGGTCTCCATAGTATAGTATAGCGCTCTCGAAACCTATTATATGGGTGCATTGGCTGTTGGTGGGATGCCAAGATTTAAAGCAGTAAAGAAGAATGGGAACGATACATTCGCTGTGCAGACGTCACAAATGGCATGAAATTTTCAATTCTAGAATTTGTTTCATTACCTGTTATGTTCTTGATAATGATGTCCAAGAAGGCGTCCAACTGTCGCAGCTTGTAGTCTCCAGACATCCAGGGAGCAGTGATCTGAGTCATGACGGTTACGGCTTCCCTCATCTGGGGTTCTGGGTTAGATTCCTCGTTCAGGATGTCTGAAACTATCTCGATTCCTCCAGCCTGAGAATTAAGAAAAAATAACGAAATTAGAGTAACTCTTGAATCGATTCAGGCAAATCAAAAAGTTTAATAATACGCTATAAACTAGGCTTAATACGGAGCTGTTTTAAGACAATACAAAGAATCTGAATGCTGATATATGGTAAATAGATAAAAAGCATTTAAAATGTATTGATACGAATCGGTAAGTTAAAAGAAAAGCCACAACACTAGAAGTTACTTTTAATTATTTCAAATACTCATAAAAGAGAATACAAAATTTATCTTCAAATTACAAGATGAGCGGTCCAAGAGAATCATTCTTGGTCCCGAATTTTGTCGGCGACACACTTCGTAAATGTTGGAAAACCACTGAACACGAATGGAAAAAAAAATATTTTCGAAAAAAAAGAAATTCAAATTTTGTTCCAAATTTGAATCTCAACGTTATGTCGATTATGTTTCAGGGCTTTTCGTTCCCATTGAAACAGAATTTCGATGCAAACGTCACACACGTGATTTCTGGTATCATATAATATATACAGGTACATAATAGACAATTACATGTTGAAACACTGCTTCTCGTCAGATTACCAAATTCAATCCAATTGGGTGCGAATTGCATTTAAATAAATAACCGTGTGCCGTTTGTTGAGTTGAGCCGCTCTTAAAGATGAAATTGTTAAGACCTCGAGAACATAATGGTTATCTTCTATTTCCTTAGATATTCTGACTATTTTCGTCCTTGGGAACTGGGTAGGTTATTGGTAATCGTACATAGTATGTACTCAGGGAAGGTTTGCTAAGGAGTCGATATGGAAAAAGGTAGTGGGATTTTAGATATACGTTTACTCACCTCTTCAAATTGTTTGACAGCATCACTGGTTATACATATGGTGGCGAGAGCTCTAAGAGATAGCGCCTTAACAGAGCTCTTGTTGGTCTCAATGATGGCGCTCAGCAGTGCCCGGGGAACTCCGCACTCCACAAACGGTAACTCCGTTAAGAATTTAAAGACTTCCTCACAATCAGGAGTGTCAAGGTCCGCTTCAGGAGACATAAAAGCGCCCAGGTGGCCCAAAGACGTCAGCGTGGACTTCAGGATCGTGTCTGATGGAGGCTCTTCCAGCATCGATACAAGAGTCTAAAGTATAAATAAAATTATGTTATTATTTATAATTATTATATTATACGTGAGATAGAAATACATCATTGTAAATCCGATTATTTTAAAAGATCTTAGGAATGAACAAAGCGTTCAACATACCCTCATCTGCTGCAGCAGCACAGCTCTCGCAGTCTCCGCAAACACGTCCATCATGGTCTTGAGGTGTCTCCTCAGCACGTCCACGTCCGGCCTGGTCTCCTCCATCTCCAGGGCCGCGTCCTCTGCTCCGTCAACCACGCGCTGGACATTTGCCTTGAGCGCGGCCTGGACTCTGTCCCACCTCTCTGGAGACTCTCCCGGAGGACGCACCTTGAGGGAGATGCTGTGAGCAAGAACAAACTCGCTGATGCTCGCCACCAATGTGCTCACGTCTGAGTTGCATTGGTGCATGCTGTGGGCGTCGGCGTGCTCCAGATCCCTGAAAAACAACCAATATTTAACATGGCATTTAATTACATCCCTACATTAAGATATTGTTTAACTACGCTCAGTACGGTTTACTTGAAACTCACGTTTTTCGTGGACTAACAACGGGTCACCAGGGAAGGCAACTAAAGATGCGCTGTAACACGCTAACTCATTACCAATAGACTGAGGTTTATTAACAGCCACTCTCAAGCAAGTAGATTTTTGCAAGCGTCCAGATTCCCTGTCTGGGACAAATACACAGGACAAAACGGAAGGGTTTCCTTAAAGTACAATATACCATAGTTTTAATGTATCCTTCTCTTGGTTTGTATTCAATGAATTCTCAGCGGGAAGCTCACCTCTTGAGTTGCTTATACTGGTGCGCCAACAGCTGGCCGTGTGTCTGCACCTTCCTGATGTTCCCAGTGATGGTGGCTGACCCACTAGCGACTCTAGCGCCAACTTCTACGCCCAGAGCCTTGCTTTGCAGCGTAGCTCCGCACTCGGCACCTCCTTGTCCAGCTAGCTCAGCCAACCAGTGCTGCACGGGGGCCGCCTGTCCCACGCAAAGGCGCTCCAGATGCGTGGGGTTCGCCCCAAAGTCTGCAAAATCTCCGGTAGCCGCTTGGGACGAACTGAAAAAAAATGTTTAGTCAAAACTAAGCGGCATAGTCCAGTGGTAAATCGTTTGTCATTCAGACACTATCGGTGCAAAACCCGACCAAACTTGATTTAATAAAATCTAAGCTCTATACATGCCTCCGGAAGGGTTGAGCCACAAAAAAAATGTCCAGGCCTCGGGATCGTTGGGCTCGTCATCCAATCTCTCTTTTAAAAAATCATTATTTATTGTACACCCAAATATTTATCTGGTACTACAACCGCATTCTATGCAAGTTCGCGAGCTCTTGTCTTTTAGGCTCCCGGGAACATTTATGTTCCCATGTGGACTTCCGGGTTAAGTATTCTGTAATGTTTTGATAAGTGATACCCTGATGACGCCCTCTAAAATATGATAGTCATAAATCGCCTTAACAATAATGATACGACTCCAAATTTTGCTAGTGAAATCTCTAAACAATGAATAACGGATTAATGAAAAAAATTATTATCAAAATCAAACATTGCTTATAACTCACTCATTGAAATTGCTGAGAAGATTGATGGGGCGTATTTTACTCTGCTGCCTGCTTCCCGAAGAACGAGCAGCTCTTGCAGAATTAAAAACGAACTCTTGGGGTTTCAACGACTTGGGAGTAGAAGTGCACGCGGCATTCAGTTCCAACTCACAGAAATGGATATCATCACTTGAAGCTTCCCTCCTTATTACAAGACCGTTCAGAAAATCATTAGGAACCGAAGTCGACCTTCTATAAGCGAGATTCCTTTCTTGAGCATTTTTCTCTCTTAAAACTGCCTGATCTTGGAACTGTATCGGAGGTGTTATCTTCCGCATGGATCCTGGAGCCTTCAGAATTCCTTTTGGACTCTTTGATTTAGTGCTTGATCCACTTACATTCAATTCGTTTTCATCCACGATTCTCTCATCAAAAGAATCAGAATTCTTATCATCAGTTATTGCATCGATCAAAACCCAATCGTTGCCTACGTGACTCTTCGGAAGACCGAGAGAAGGAACTCTATCGACCTCTGCGTGTCCTCTAGTAATATCATAAATAGTTTTGATAGTGTCGTTCTTTTTCGGTAAGAAATTAAAGAAGCTCTTGTTTATTTTTGGCGCCTGCTTTGTCTTTGTCGCCTTAGATTGAATCTTCTGCTTAGTTCTGGACATTGCTTTCTTTGGTGTCTTCAGATTCAAGCTGTCTGTGATTTTCCTGGATGAAAAAGCCTTAGCTCCTACATCTTCTTTACTAGCATTCTTTTCTTCAGCAAAGCTCATAGATTCATTCTGTCGATTTATTTCAATGTAACCTAAAGAATGTGATCCTTCGTCTGAGATTTCCAGTCTTTGAGATGCGTAATTAAACGATCTATTCATTCCGTTTCTCTGGAAGTGATGAGTCGTTTTGAATCCATAATCGTCTTCTTTGTCAACGATCATACCATCATCACCTCTATTATTTGTATTTAACTTGTTCGACAGCATACCAGGGCTGCTCTCTTTGGATACAAAATGTACAGGAGGATGATAACTTATACGTGTGATTGGAGATCTCATTCTCGGTTGATTATTCACAGCAATCTGATGTGAAGGTGACAGCTGTATATACTCAATGTTGCTCTTTGGTGACGTAATGCTTTCAGGGCGTGTAACTCCGTCCAAGTTATCGCCATCATTCTTAGCCTCGTAATTATTAAAAATCTCCACCAAATTCCTTTTAGTCGAGCATTTTTCAAGCTGTGCACCGTTTCTATTTACATTCTTCTGCAGCGTCACCACAACTTTTACATTACTCTCTTTAACGGCGCTTTGATCAACAGAATCAAGCGATTTGTGTCCATTATCGCAATGAGCTTGCAGATAGTCTTGCAAATCTTTGGGGGTTTTGATCAAACTGCGCACAGGAGTGCCGCAATTGAACTTATTCACACTCTTAGGAGTTTGTAAATAATTCAAAACATTGCTGCTCAAATCTCTTTTACCTGGCGTTTTAAATGCATCGTTATTATTGTTAACTTCATCTCCGTGACAACATTTATTGTTATCTTCATCTTTGTTGTTGTTGGACGCTTCTTCTTTTTCGCCGTCTTTGGAAGGTTTGTCTGATTTGTCTTGTTGGTTGGGTGGTGAGCTGTCTGAATCTGAAAAGCCAGAATCTTGGCTCTTGTGGCTGCCTGGACTGTTGTGTCTCCAGACGTTGATTGCTGGTAGTGGGGGTGATTCCTCTATGTCTTCTAGTGGTTGGGCTCCTTGGGGGGCCCAGCGAGGCAGTTAGGGGGCCCAGTCATCCTCTGCAGGCGCCTGCGCCCTCTGTGCCTGCCAGGAAGGCCCCTGGGCTACAGGGCTCCCAATGTTCGGAGGAGAGTCACCCCACCAGACTTTGCTCCGACTTCGCTGGAAGTTGGACATATCTGCAAAAGAAAAAATATATTATTAAGCATGCGAAGAACAATATTAGTACAATATCTTAGTAGTAAAAAACGACAAATAAAAATTGCATCGATTTTTGCATTATAATTAAAGTCTTCTCATAGGCGACTTGGATGCTAGAAAACGTTACACCTTTACAAAAGATAAAAACTACGCTTGAGGCCGCTGTGAGGTAAAATATATTCCCAAACTATACATTTATATAAAGACCCCAAATACTATTTACTTCGATTCAAATATCGAACCATGTCTTGCTTTACCATGCGGAAATAACAAGAATTTTTCAATAAAAAAAATACTTTTCCTAGTTCTTCAAAAAAAAAATTCCATTTTAAATACGATCACGCAATATAAATGCATTAAATGATCTGTTATCATGCTATGAATATAAGAACAATAATATAAAACATTTTCAAATACATTTCTAAATCAAGCATTGCGATTCGTACTCGTACAATAAATATTTTTTATGCGGTTTTTCATTCGTAATATCAATTTTACAACTATCTTCCTTATTACTCAAAATGTTTCTACTTATATTTATTTACACGCAAACTAAAGATAATTTCATGATATTTTTATAATGTGCAAATGGATACGAAAATTTTATATTATATAAGTTACAAGACGAAGTTTTAAGTAAACACAAATCTCCGACAAATATGTAACTACCTTAAAGTATAATATTTGCTTTAAAAATAATTTAGCCATTCCTTATCTTCAAACGTAGGGATAGATTAAATGTGTACCTGTGTACAGTACAAATATATTTTTCATTGAAGCATAAAACCTGGTTGAAAAAATATTACATCGACATCGTTTATTTGCACATGCAAAGATATTCGAATCGAATTTCGCAGATGTGACGAATTTAAAAATATATTGGCTATTCAACTTTTCGTTTCCATGCCCACCTGTTTTTGTACATGGCAACATTTTATTTTATTTCTGTGAATTTATATAACATTGTTTTGAAGATACATATTTATAATTAAAGCTTATGACGCGTAATAATATGTATGGTTTTTTTAGTTGTGTTATTTCTATATTCACATTTCAGGAGAATACCGACAGATGGTGATAGTAATTCTGAAGTCTCTATCTGTGGAATTCTATGACGCTAACCATGGTGTATATGGCTAAGCGCTGCATGTGAAGTGTTGATCCGCCAACATCATAGACCATCATCCCGAGATTCACGCATCATCCTCATTATTACAGGAATTTACTATGAATGGGTGGTCTTCATGGGACGACTTTCGTCTACCACCAATTTTTAATAAATAGTCTATGGCTGGCCTTTTACGGGTGAGTGATCAAATTCACACCAACCGGGGGTATTTTATAGCTCAGAAATCGATTAAAAATCCTTTTTTTTTTAATCTCCATCGGGGATTGAACCCACGACCTTTGGCTTGCACCAGTTGTCCCGTGCACCAGACGTCCCACGTCTCAACCGATGATTCTGGGAACGCATTGTCTGGGGACGATAGGTCGTGACACCATTTATGTCTCACCGAATTTAAATTCTAATTGTATGAATAATATTTTGTATTATTGCTTAAGTTGGGCTTAAAAACATAATTTTGATCGTCAACAAAATTGCCAGGCTTATTTTTCAACCTACTTATAGTAATTACTCGATAAAATATGAATGTACGTCGGTAGGTGGTAAACTATTTTCTTGCGTAATTCCAATTAGGCGATAGGTATTTTAATGCGATTATGGCAACAATAATCCCATAAGAACTTCGCTTCTCACATTATAGGGAAATGAGGAAAAACAAACACGCCAGCCATAATACAATATATTATTTAAATACATTCCAAATGTTTTCCTCGCATTTAAAAGCAAATATTTTATATTTGAATCTAAGATAGAGATTTATTAATTTCATCAACATTAAAACGTTGAACATAGATATGACATGACAAATAATTAAAAATAATGTTGAGATTAAACAAATCTAAGAAAAAATAAGGTTATACAATCCAGTATGGTGACGGATATGAAAAAGTAGATAAAAAAGAGACGAAATAATAACAGTGGGATACCGAAAAATTACAAACATGGAGAGTAAATAGACGGGATTTGGTGTAAGTTAATTTAGGAGGTGCTTAACTAATTAGTTCCAAGTCTATTCTAAAATATGCCCAAAGAATTTTTAAGCAGGTATAACCATTTAACCATCCTATAAGATACACGTTTATAGAAGTATTTCATATAGCATTTGCGTTAGTTTTTTATAAAACGGTCCTCATATAAATCTTAGGGCTAAATGATACAGGCATCGAAAGCGTTGGGCTAACCTACCGATCTTTTTGAAAAATCGTAAGTAAAATGAATCTTACAAATCACATAAAATATGATTCAGATACAATAGTAGTCGTGTTTTCAAGTCCTAGGCTCCTTCCCTGATGGTCATCAGGAACCATATATGTTCCCAGATGCACATTCAAGTTTATATTACATTAAACTGAATAAAATAAATAAACCTAACCTAACATAACCTAACCTAAACTAACGTAACCTAAACTAACCACGAATTTTAGTTTCTCGTACACACTTTAGAAAAGCGTACGAGCGAAACACCACGCTACAAAAGCGTTGGCAGCACGTTTTATATACGCCATTGTCGTATCGTGCTCGATGCACTCTACCACTTCTAAAATAAATTTAATACCCCAAAAAGTAGCTTACAATACGTTTTTTACGCTTCAAATTTATTCCAAGTTTATTTGCGAGTATAATATGACAATCAGTTCCTTTTTTTAAAACGCAGACCGTTCAAATTTAGTGATGTGAATATAAATAACGGTCTCCTCAATCACTTGTACCGATTCACGTACCAGGTATGTACCTACTTAACTACGGGTAGGTATCTCTTTAAAGAGGTACTAAAATGTTCATACAGGTAGAGTATTTTGGTAGGTATTTAATTTTGCCGCATGCCTGGCGGGGACTTCACGTAGAAAAATAAAAGTAAACCATCCCACAACGGAAGCCCAACAAATGCTGACCATAATAAAGTAATAATAGTACCTTCTAGAAGTGCGGCCAAGCATAGCTTATAATATTTATTTAATGATTTGATTCCTACTTTCAAAAATATTAAAAAACAATGAATGAACAACCAAATACAGTACATTTTTCCGCTCTTCAATTTAAAAATAATTCTATAATTTGAATTATTGTTCTATTTCACAGGAATCCCGAATAGATTAGAGATAGTAAATTTCAGCTGTAAAAGTTTACAGTGAAAGACTGACCACACGAACAATACAAATTGCTTAATAACTCAATTATTGAAAAGAGACAAAGCTACATAATATTATAGGTATAACTCAATGGTTAAAGCGTTTGCTTAGCAAGCCAAAGGTCGTGGGTTCGATACCCGACGGAGATAAAAAAAATATTTTCAATCGATTTCTGAGCTCTTATACACCCCCGTTGGTGTCAATTTGATCCCTCACCCGTAAAATGGCAGTCATAGTCTATTAATTTAAATTGGTGGTCGATCCCGTGAATTATTATTCGTATTATATTTGTATTTGTATAGCGCTTTTTTATGACCGAATAATCATTCCAAAAGCGCTTCTTTGCCTCTCTGAGTAAAAAGGTGGGTCTTGAGTCTGCTTCTGAAGGATGCCTCCGCTTTAAGCTCTCTTATGCTTTCCGGTAGCAAGTTCCAGGCTATTGGTGCCGCGTAGCTAAAAGCCCGATTGCCAAAGATCGTGCTAGGACTACCTCCCGTCAGCTGCAAGGTGCTTCTATTTGCTCTAGCCGATCTGAGTGTCTCTCCACGCGCGCTTATTTCTGAAGGCGGTGATGACCTCATAGTAAATTCCTGTAATAATAAGGATGATGCGTGAATGTCGGGCTATAGTCTATGATGTTGGTGGATCAACACTCCACATGTAGCGCTTAACCATATGTCACATGGTAAGCGTCATAGAATTCCACACATGAGACTTCATAATCACTATCACCGTCTGTCAGTATTCTCTTGTATGTAATTAATTGATACACACGAACAAAACTACATCAAATATTATATTTTATGACATTTATCTCATTAATTTTTGGAGAAAATGAAGCGGCAGACGCTGGGATTCGAGCCACAAACTATGCACCTCAGTTTAGTTATATGACTATTCTCTGCCTATGATCGATTGCGCTGTGCATATAACAGAAGTGAAGTGCATAGTTCGTGGTTCAAATTCCAGCGTTTGCAGTTTCATTTCTCCAAAAATTGACGAGAGAAATTTCATTGAATGGTCGATTTAAAATCAAGTATGGCAACATTATTAAATAGTACTTTAATATTACAAGAGTTAACACGTCTTATACAAAAAGCGTAGTAAAATTCAACAATGATAAATTATTCGAATCGTGAAAAATAAATACGGTATGCTGTCAGAGTTTTCACACATGGATTGGTTCGCTTCCGTGCTAATAAAGTCGGTAGGTACAAAACTAAACTACTTACCATTCAGCAATGAAATACTGTTTTAAATCTAAAATGGCGCGAGTTCTATCGGAGTTTTTTTTCTTTTGACAGCAGCATATCACGATATTTAAATCACGAAGTTCAACGAATATTTTAATAATTATAAGCACTCCATAGTTGCAGCGTATGACCACAACTCGAATATTACAGTTGTCTTCATGCATGTGCCCTCGAGGTCATCGGGAGCCATATATGTTCCCAGGTGTACCTTCGGGTGCAGATATGTCTTGGTACGAAGCGCAATGGCAACTGACAGAAAAGAGTGGAGGAAATTTTTGGTGACCGAATGTTTAAGATATCGAACGGATATGTTCAGAAAAATAATATAACTTTATGATCTATTATCCTTTAAACGCCCAGTGGTTTCCTTACGGGACCGCAGATTTGCGTCGTTCAATGCCCTACGGTTCCATACAGGAGTGCCTTTGGTTCATTTCACAATCGGATTACATTAATTTGTAATAATGGTATTAAAGTAAGTTCATGGAAGAATCTATTGTGCGTCGAAACATTACAAACATTAGCCTGCTAGGGCATTGAACGACGCAAATTTGCAGTCCTCACTGGTCGTTAAAAGGTTATAATTCAGCTTTTTTGCAGCGACCTGCCTCCCTGACCGGTTGTGCTCTCCTGCATGTGATTACATAAAAAAAATAATAGTAAAAATGCATCTAGTCATGTTTTTTAAAGATCGTTTAAAACATAAAGAAACAATTGGGTCTCGACGTCCCAAGAGTAGCATTTTTTTACAATATTAGATCTACAAATCTTAAAAAAGCAATAGAATCAGAAAAATAAGGTGAAGTTGAAGAAGCACGTTGTATTTCCTATTTTAAAGTTGAATCAATCGTATTATTGACAATATAATACTATTACATTTAATAACAAAAGTATGAACAATATGGCCTTGTATATTTTTTACGTCAAGTTTCATAAACAATTTACTAGTTCCCTTACATTATATCAAAATAATATTGTTTATCATTACATAAAAACGTTTCCTTATTATTCTTCTGAGTAAAAACCTATTTTTTTTGTGGGAACCGTAATTTCCACATTTCAATATGGTTAAAATATTAAAAATTCCATGAAAACAATTGTTATTAACCTTTCCCCTGCCAGACCAATTGTGCAAGAAAGAACCTCATAGGCCAGCCATTTTCAATGTCAGAAAAGTCATTTAAGAAAATCAACAAGTGCTTAATATAATGTTATTTAATGTAAACTTACCAAATTTGGATGTTTTTCCCCTTTTCCATTAGAATAGACACACTTAATTGATAAATAATTTGGTGATAATTTATACGAACAGGGTTGTCACAAATTGTGTAGTTTAATAATGATCTGGCGAGTTAACTCGTCCGTGGCCTGGCGGGACCTAACGAGTTTGGCGAGTTAACTCGTCCGTGGCAGGGAAAGGGTTAAAAGTTGCTATTTTAACTAACATAAAAAACCAAATATGAATGAACACGCAAATTTAATATTTTAGCAAATAGCTTTTTTTATGTAAACACATACAGGAGAATACCGAAAGATTGTGATAGTGATTCTGAAGTCACATCTGTGAAATTCTATGACCCTTATAACCATGCTGCGTATGGCTAAGTGCTGTATGTGGAGTGTTGATCTGCCATCGTCATAGACTACAGCCCGACATTCACGCATCATCCTTATTGTTACAGAAATTCACTATGAATGGGTGGTCTTCACGGGACGACTTTCGTCTACCGCCAATTTTGATTAATATAATATGACTGACATTTAACGGGTGAGGGATCAAATTCACACCAAGCGGGGGTATTTTAGAGCTCAGAAATCGATTAAAAATATTTGATTTTTTTAAATCTCCGTCGGAGATCGAACTCACGACTTTTGGCTTGCCAAACAAACGCTTTAACCACTGAGCTATCCGCCGGCATATGTACGAGTACAATCTGGTCACCAGTTTTTTCATCTGCGGACAACATTAAATTGTCTATTTCTTTCGTGTATTATTCAAACAGAATAATAATAATTTTATTTAAAGTAAATTAAAGACAAAGATAATACATAAAAATGTAATAACTGTGTGCACCAACTAGTGAGCAGGTATAGTAAAATAATAATAAAACATGTATAATTTATTGACATCAGCATGATGTTGTTCTTGCTGACTGTTACCGAAAACCTCGATATACAATCTTTCGTCTCTTATTCCTGGTCGTTTGTCGTGCATTTATGTGCGCCATGTTGTCATTTTGGACGGGTCCGCTAACGGGTGTGTCAGTTATAAACACCACCGCTCGTGGAGCGAGCGGAAGCCGAGACCGAGCGCGGAGATCGGCAGTCGGTCCCCACCCTTTAGCGAGAGAAGGTTGCATTACGACCACAGCGGCATGTCATCCCGCTTGGCCGGAAGCTTGTAAAGTCTTAACGTAATTATAATCAATGTGCTTCTAAAAGAAAGTCTTTGTTTGCTGACCTGCTCCTCATCCTGCCCTCGCGCGTATTAACGCCCCTTTTTGAGAGAGAGGAGAATGTTATTATATTATAATTCTAAGACCATCCTACATTTTTTAAATTGAAAAAGAAAGAAAGTGTGATTCGATTTAAATATGACATTGCATTGCGTATTTTCTATCCGTTACACATAATATTCAAATAAAGAATCTTTTCAAATTTTTTCGTTCGATGCAGGAAGTGGAATAGAAATTGTTGGCGGGAAATTAATCAAAAGGGCGCCGAGAGTCTCGAAACAGGTTGGGAAACGTTCCAATAATGAAAATAAGTAATGGCGGCAAATTACTATATGGCCGCTTAACCGATGCACCGATCTAATACAATTTATCTCGGGAATTATAATACCTTTAAAATCGATACGGTTTTATAGTTTATTACATCCTGCTTAGCTTGCCGAGCGATATTTTGTAATTAATTTTATGTAGAGATTCTTGGTGCATTATGTTGTAATGTAATACAACAATTTTGTGAAAATGTAAAAGAAAATCAATGTTTTTCTTTTGGTTGTAATAATATTATAAAACCTCGACTTATTATGCTTAACCTGTTTGCATCGGTATCCTATAAATGCCGTGTCAGATTCCCCTACCGTTGACATTGGTAGCCGTGATATATCGTTTTGCTACATAGAATATTTTTTTGATGCATAATCTGATAGCTAAAGGGTACAATAACCAATGTGATATATAAAAATAAACCAGATAAGTAAATTTATGCTTGAAATACTAGTTTTATAATTGACATTGTAATTTGTATTCCACCGAGCCGTAAGGAAAGGGTTTATGAAGGAGTATTTGTCCATGATGCTTATTTCGTAATAATTCAAGAAAAGAAAAGAAAAATGGGACTGTATTTATTTGTTCAGTAACTAATTCAAGGCTTTTAGGAGTAAATTAAATGATTCGGCAGTAAATTAAATAAACTGGCAGTAGATTAAATTAATTGGTCCATGGTCCACTGTGTCAGTACAAACGTGTTGAGTAATAATATTAAAATGACCGTAATATACTCAGTATGGTCAATAATTTATGTAAATAATTCGATATTTCAATATTTTTTTAAATAACTGGCTAGTTTTAGCTTGATAGCTGGTCGTAACATGCAAATTTATAACTGGGACTATGTACATTTAGCTTAAAAAATGGAAACCTAACCTGTCAAAATAATTAATTGCCTTATTTTTAATTGAGTATCTAAGTTTATTTAAGAATTATCTTATTAAAATAAAAGTTACAGGTATTAAATGAGAAAAGTAATTTGATGTAATTTACTATACTTAATTCTGTATAAGTATACACAATTTAATTGAAATCAAAACTTTAAAAATATATATGTATTTTTAATTCACACTTCTGTAATCTAACTAAACGCGTTTCATCTACTTAGAAGACATTACCAACCTTAGTTTTACAATTTTTAAACATTAAAAATATTTTTAATTATTTATTATTTTACGTGCTTAGGCCGTCCCTTAGACCAAAAATGCCTAAATATTATTGGGTGCTGAAGCTGCTTTTTATTCAAACTCCGGGCTCTCGTCTTGGAGGCCATCGAGGACTATAGTATGCAAATATATATGTTCGGCGGAACTTTGGATGCAGAAATGACTTGGGACGACTTTAACGATAATGTCAACTACGGCGGTTATTTATGACGAATATATGTAACGTTTAATAACAATAGTAAATTTATTAATAATGTTATAAGCTCATTTATAAATCACTAGACATTTTTTACAAAAAGCAAACAAGCTACTCACTGAACTACGCGGATGAAGTTTTATTAAAACACTTGTTTCAGCTAACTTCACACAGGTGATGAGAATCACCAGAAAAATCACTTCACCAATTATATTCACACCAAACAATCATTCCATTAAAACATCTAACGATTATACAAATCGATCATTAAATACAATTACTTAAATGATCTTTACCAAAAGCACAAATTTTCAGCAGGAAGTTTCAATTAAATCACAGTTTTCTTTAACTTCCTTCGCCGGCGCAATCAGATTCAAACTGAAAAAGGAACAAGTCGAAATCCGTTATTTTTCCAACAATGGATGGAACTCCCCTTCCAACCCTACCTTAGGGAGGGGCCGCGGCTCGGGCAGATGTTTTCTCGAAACAAGAACCCCCCTCGTGATTTATATATTGAAATCCTTTCATTGTTATCCCTGCGTATAAATCACAGGCGTTTTGGCCAACGATAAAGTAATAACTAGCACATAAAAAAATTAACAAACTACTACGAGCGTAGAAAGCGAAATTCTCGCACTAATCTTACATTCAACGAAAAAATACTTTTTGCAATTTTCTCGCGTAAAAAGTGATGTTTTCCCAGTACTATATTGATGATAATGCATACATTTTCTTTCGAAGTTGTTTCTTTTATGTTGCTTTTTTTAAGTCTATGGATCTGTATGCTACATTTCTGTTACTGTTAATTGTATTAAATACGCAAAAAAAAGAACATGATACTTGAGTTTTTACCTAAATATTTTATATTAATTAGAATTTGTAATGTTTCACATGTTTCCCCAAATAATCTTAACTTTGTACCTCTACCTTCAGTAATTTAGTTATTTTAACATTTATAAATGCCCAAATTTTAGTATACACATTTTGTTAAATTTAATAGTGATTTGCTTCAGTTTCTTGATGTAGTTTCTTGTATAAACTATCAATCATTCCAAAGGAGAAAAAACGCCCAAAAGGTAAGGACATCTTGTGTCTAAAATTCCACCTACAATTAAATTTATTATTCTCAGTATTGGTGAAGATAAAGAGAAGAGTGAAACCTTTGGACGATTCAATGTCAATTTTTTAACACTAATCTATTCAATCGTACAAATATACTTCACAGTCTAAAAATTTTGTTTTCGTAATAATTGTACAGCAACAACGATCCTCAATTGACACAAATCTTGATTTAATTAATCAATTAGAAATAAACTGAAAAAAATGTACTGTTTGTTTAGGCGTTCTATATTCCAATCGAAACACAAACTAGCAGTTCAAAATTTCTATCAGAAAGATTGTCAAAAAAGTAAAAAAGTCACAAGTTAAAGAGTTGTCTTACTCAGGAATGATGTAACAAGTAAAAGAAGAATCTACATAATTAAGTTATCCAACATGAGAGATGCACGCTTATCCAATAATCAAAACGCATCCTTTGAAATTGACTCCATAATCCGTAGCCTCCCCGTTTGGTTTTTATGTCTTAGGAATGCAACAATGCATCTGAGAATCCGCCTGCATTCTTATAAATAAAAATCGCATCTGCATTTCTTTTCTTCGTGCAAAAAAATACTTCCCATGACGCTTGCAATAAAATTATACATGCTATCGCATCGAGAAAGTACTGTGAGATATCAAACAGTCGTAAGATAACATCTCGAACTATGCAAGCACGCAATATGCAAGAAAATTCGCTGCAAACACTTTAGGAAAAATCTTTGTTTCAAATTTTTAAAAACAGTGTAAGCTATAGAAGGGCTAACTGTATACGCAAAAAAACCTACTTCTTATACGCAGATCAGACCACGTCACGAACAATGAGGTTCTCAGGATAATCAAGGAAGATAAGCACCTAGTAAGAACCATCTCAGAGAGGCGAGCCCGATGAATCGGTCACATTATGCACCGCGATGGTCTTCTCCACGACATTGTGGAGATGGTTGAGGGTAGAAACTGTAAAGGGCGCCCTAGACGGGAGTATTTGTAGCAAGTGTTCAAGGACATGAGTTTTAGCTCTTATGCTGAGCTGAATAGGGTTGCGAAGGACCGAGAGGAGTTGAGATAGAGATGCAAGATTATGTTGCTGCAAACCAATCCAGCGACATCCAGCGGCAATCCAGCAAATTGATACTACGAAGAAGATACGCAGATACATGAACCCCACTAAACAGACTATTACAAGACTAAATAAAAAAATCGTAGAAGAACGAGAGTTGCCGACGTAGCGAGTGTAGTTGCCCGAAAAAAATGGAGAAGGCGAGTTAATATATCAAGATCAAAATATGAAAGGTGGAGAAGATTATATCAGGATTGGTGTCCAAGAAATGAATCCGCAGAATCATAGACAGACAACTGATGAGATAAGTTTACAGTTTGTGGTTGATGAAAGCCTTAAAACCTCAAGGAATGGTGAACCACGGCGAAGAAGAGTTCACCAAGAAAGTTAGTGGATATGAAGGATATTCGGTCTATCTTCATGTCTTCGCTGATGCAGCTGGGTCCACTCTCTTGCCTCGTCATTCCTTACAAAGTCATTCTAAGAACAAGCATAATAAATGAATGTTGCAATATAATAATAAAACAAGAAGTACTAGTACTTACAATATTACAGAACCGAGATCGCGGTCCTGAAATTACAACGTCAGCTAAATGGTGACGCTGGAATACCAAAGTTGCGGCACTGAGTCCAAAGACCGGAGTTGAATTGGTACTAATTTATTATTTACTATTTGATAATATACCCCTTTTTATATCTTAGTATACAACATGAGTAAGCATTTATAAAATTAATATTAATACATTGAATTCCTCGATACCTGTTGTTTTGGACCTTGATCCCCTCAATTTACATAGAGTGGCAAACTGTCCTGTGTCGTACCCGACTGTATGAATCGACAGATTCCATCTAAGATAGAGAGTTTGATTATAATAATTACTTTAAAGACTTTTGAATGCTTAATACAAAGTAATCATGTTCAAAATAACGTTTTGAACATTGAGATGAATAAAAGGAATACAAACGTTTCGTGATTATTGAACATTTACGAATGATCGGGAAAAATGTTTCCGATTTTTTTGTGTGTATCGATACAATTATCAGACAACCAACAAGCCTAGTCGTTTTATTGCAGCTAACAAGATTGTCATCTATTTGATACATGAATGCTTTTCCTTCCGCTTTCAAGGGTTTTTTTCTAAATGAGTTGATGTTGTTTCCTGTAGAAATTAGCTGCTTGAACGATATTAAACGAAGCATTTCAAAGTGTGTCAATCAAGATGGTGCATTGGAAAGTGCGCTGGTTTTAAAACGGAATATCACAAGATCAAAGAATTCTAATTTCCTTGATTCCTTATGAGATTAAATTTGTGACGATAATTTTACAAAATAATGTAATCACATACTTTTAATTTATTTATACTGACTCTTTAATGTAAGCACATACACGAGAATACCGACAGATGGTGATAGTAATTCTGAAGTCTCATATGTGGAGTTATACGACGCTTACCATGGAATATATGGCTAAACACTGCATGTGGAGTGTTGATCCGCCAATGTCATAGACTACAGCCCGAGATTCACGCATCATCCTTATTATTACAGGAATTTACTATGAATGGGTAGTCTTCGCAGTACGACTTTCGTATACCATCAATTTTAATTAATAGTCTATGACTGTCATTTTAAGAGGCATCAAATTCACACCAACCGGGGGTATTTTAGAGCGCATAAATCGATTAAAAATCCTTCTTTTTTTATTTCCGTCGAGGATCGAACCCACGACCTTTGGCTTGCAAAGCAAATGCTTTGACCATTGAGCTATGACCGCCAGGAGGGATAGAAACTTTGAACTATGATTTAGAATAACTTCTGAATGACAATTACCTTTGTTTCATTAAAGGCACGTGTGACTAGAGATACAGGTAAATGATCCCCAATTAAAATGTTAATCATAGCAATTAAAAAATATATTAAATCAGCATTGCTTATTTCAAAAACTACGTTAGCACATTCAATTGAGGAATGAATCATCTAAAAACAACAAGTTTACTTTGTCAAGATGCATTAAATCATCCATTAGAAGCCATTACCTATTAGAACACATGATAATTAACCAATTTCAGAGGTTAAAATATAATATAAAATGTAGAATTAATTATAATAATTAATTAGTTTTTAAAAACTCCACTAAATTATGTTTTTTATTAAAAAAAATATTATTTATATAGTAGTATAGTATTTTTTGTTCGATCGCATTCTGCGGATATTGATAGTTGATGGATGTATTTGTAATTATTTTTTTAAACTATCAAGAAGAGTATGATGTATTTTTTACTAAATAAATTTTGATCTAATCCAAAAAAATATATATTCAGTTATGTTGTCACGACCTATCTTTCCCAGATAATTCGTTCAACGACTTATCGGTAACGATGTAGGACGCAACGGACGTCTGGTGCACGGGAAATTAGGCAATCGGGTTAACTGGTGCACTGGCTGTCCCGTTAACCTTACCTAACCCTACCCTTAGGATTTGTTCAGTAATCGTAGAGTCCAGAAATCCATAGGTCTCGTTAACGAAATAGGTTAGGTTAGGTTTAATTAGGTTAACAAGAAAGCCAATGTACCAGTTGTCCCGTGTGCCAAATGTTCCGTACACCAGACGTCCAGTGCGCTCTACATCGTTACCGATAAGTCATTGAACGAATTGTCTGGGAACGAAATGTGGCGGAACCATTCAGTTACATATACAGATAGTATGTGATAAGTTAGAAGAGTAAAATATAGCTGTGATGTGAGAGTTTTAAAACCATTAGCTTATAACAACTATACACGTTAAAGGGTTAATAAATTTACTATTTTTCTTTCTCTATCCTAAGTATTATTTATTCACAAAATAAAAAAAGCAATAAAAATCACAATTATTATAGGCAACGGTTTTGAAGAATACATCGTTAATAAACGACCATCCTGCCAACTTTTTTTTTGTAAACTCAAAAAAATCATGCCCACTCAATCTTTACATTATACCTCTCTGGTCCTCCCCGTCTCAAGTCATTAGAGGACATTAAAACGAAGACGAATTTTTTTTTTTAAATTAACGACCGAGGTGTCCACATATCATTTGGCTTCTTGGGCACATCCATAATGGTTATTCGCAGCCAGTTACCGACTTCCTGTGACCGTAGATATGCGCATTGCCTAACTGTCGATGCTGTTTAACTGTTCCCATAATCGACACTTCTACATTCCTAACGCAGAGCGACTACTTTGACACAAACAAATAATTTAAACAGCTACTTTTGGCTACTTTTTTCTCTTAAAACGTACCAACAAAGCCTCTTTGAATAGGTGCACAGGTAGCAATCTAACAAACAATTATTGTGAAAAATAAGGTGCTAAATACATGACTCTCTTTCATACTATAACGTTATACCCAGATTTTAGTTTAAAATTTCAACTTCATATATTGCAAAAATATCTCACAAAGGCTATGGAATGCAAGGGATTTGTGTACATTTTTCATTACATTACCACACTCGCTACAATACTTCAATAATTAAATTCCTCTAGCTATTTTATCTATTATAATATTCGTAGTGTAGAAGTTTACAGTTCGACAGCAGATATGGGTATATATATATATATATATATATTTTAATGTTACTGCATTAAAATTTTTAAAATAACTTCGTTTTGAAAGTCAGTATATCCATAAATCTTTCGTTTGTCCCTTTTTATTTGGTTACATCGGTTACATGAAAAGTAGTATACATTTAATAAGAATAGTAGCTAGTTAAGTAGAAGACACAAATGGTCGGCAATCGTTATATAAATATTTGGTTAAAATAACAATTTGGAAATTAATATTGTAACATCCTCCTCTCTAAAAAGGTAGTTATTCAGTCGCGTGGTGGCAGGATGAGGAGCAGATTAACAACACAAAGACTTAGTTACTAATTTTGTGAAGCACATCGACATATATATTTCTATAACTTTACAAACTTATGGTCCGGACTTAGTCACAGCATTCAGGCCGGGCCAACTTCAATCGGACACTCGTCACGGTCGGGGGACAACTACTGACTCGGTACCGCGCCGTGGTTGGTGACACCCAGCGCCGCAAGTTGCGATCTCTATAACTAACGTCACTCCTGTGACCGGACTTGTCCAAAATGTCAATATCGCGACACATACATCTACGACAAGCGAACAGAAATAAGAAACGAAAGATTGTATATCGAGGTTGTCGGTACTAGCCAGCAAAGGCTATATCACGCTGATGTCACGCTGATAAAAATACAAGCACAGAAAGAGCCAGCTTTAAGAAGAAAAAAACAGAAAATAATATATTTAAAAGGCTCCAAAATCTACTTTATCAAGAAGTAGAGAGTTTCAAACAAGAGAAAATGCGTTAAAGGAACACGGTGGATAATATAACCTCGCAATGTCAACAATTATACTGGATGCATCGATAGCATTATTAGTGAATACTCAGTAAATGATATAGATAAGAATTTAAATATCACCTATTCAGGAGAGGCATCTAAAGTGTTAAATAATTAAATCGATAGCGATTGCATGGAGAGCAAGCCATGAATTCGACTGTTTCTATAACCTTAAAATTTTCATTTTGATACGAGAGTCTTACGTAGATTTTTTTAATTTCCAATATGACGTCCGTCGAGTTGTTTTTACATAAACAAACATGTATGTTAATTGTTATTACAGATAATTATGAGGTATAAATCTTAATTTACCAATTAGCTAATAACCAATGAATAAATCAAATTACACACTTTGTTGTTTTTGTTTCGCTTTATGTTTCGACCTTACCGACACGCTGTCGCGCAACACGAAAGTATCGTTAGAACTTTCCGATTAATTACGAGCGATTGTCTGTTCGGACACATACAAAAAAGCACTTGCAGGAAGTGTGAGAAAGTTGCTTCAAAGTCGCATTACTGCTCCAGCTCATTAACTTTTAGCATCTTGTATTGGTTTCTTACCAGGGGCGAATTCAGTAATTCTAGTCACCTAGAGTAAAATATGAATAGTTTAATAAACAAACTTATCTGCGTATTATGTAAATTGTCATACTGCGATGATTCTAAGCTAGAGGTAACGTTATTTTTAATGGAATCAATAAACCCATTATATTTAATCGTGTCGGAAACAACAGGGTCAGATCCTGTCTGCCCAGAAGTGGGTGACGTCGATGGCGTTACTCCCGGCCGTCATCAGGTCTTCCTGGGTGTGGCTACTCGGACACAGCGCATACTTCAGAAGGTGTGACAGGGTCTGCTCTACGCCGCAGAGGGTAGCAAAGAAGGAACCTCCGCGTGGTGCCCCCTGGAAACGGTGATTTACAATGCCGGTCAATCTTTCTACTACGGAAACAACAATAAACCTATAGTAGATGCTACTTTTAAATAGTTTAAAATTAAGAAAAACATTTTATTTCGTGTGGTACCTCGAAAATAAAAACAAGGTTGGACCACACGAAAATATAAAAAGACGTTACCTCGACTTGATTTAGTTTAACAACAAGGGATTGTCAGAACCAAAAAGCAGTTCAGGAAGGTCTTCTCAAGAAATGACTTAGACTCCCAGGCAACAGAGCAAAACATGTCTTCTGTTCTCATGGATGAAGCACTACATCAAAGAATGTCTGACAGTCTGTCGTTTGCTAGGATCACATGAATAGGCGTCAAAGAAGAGAGGCCAAACCTTTTAAGGAACTCTCTAAACATTACGTGTATAATGTTAACCCGAAGATCACCGTAAGCCCACCCGTGGGCGCTTCGCAATAATCGAAAGATGTATTTCAAAATCAATTCCGACTTTCTCACAGCGATATCTATGAACATTTTACAATTTAAACAAACGAAAAATTTCGATATTTTTTTATAGTTTGGGAGATATTCATGAGATGGTCAAGGGTTGGCACTAAATAAAAATAAAAAAAATCGCAAACAATTATATGGTATATATATCTTAAATATTTACAACAAACTTGATGCGTTGGAGGTACATGCGATGTAGGGAAACAGTTTTGTAAGTAGTTAGTCAAGAACAGTCGAAGCAAGCAGTCGAGTATTTGATCTATAATCTATTTTGTAGCAGCCCTAGTGAAAAAAAAGTGTTTTTTTTTTTCATGAAAATTTTATTTCAATCGATTGCAGTTCACTAATAATGTATGTTAAAAATATTAAAATAATTTAGTCATTAGTAAAGTAGTGTTTTTAGTTTTTGAAAACACGTGGCGATGAAGTGGTTAATATTATTCTATATACTCTGAAGTATCTCACAACTAAGATTTAATTACTCTCAGTTGTTTGTGTTATTGTTTTTTTATAGTAAATATATATGTTAATCTCTTATTACGTCCCTGCAGCTTCCTCAGGAAGTCGCGACTTTCTAGAATGTCCGCTTGCACATTGAACACATTGAATACATCATACACATGGGTGGTACAAATAGAAATGAAACAAACCAAAATAACTAAACAAATCATCGGTACAAGTTACCTGTAATTTTTAGTGATTGCTCTGGCAGTGGTGGGGTTGGCTGGCGCTTAATAACGTGGAACAAAAACCGAGCGTGTGAACTGAAGTTTACTATTTATTATTATTTCGTCATTCAATTACTGGGTATGTTTCCGGAATCAGGGCTACCAACGTGTTATGTAATAGATAATAATTTTGGCGGTTATTAAAGCGTCATTTTTAACGATTTATGAATCCATTTTTTTATGTTAACACATACAGCAGAATACCGACAGATATTGATTCTAAAGTTTCATCAGTAAATTCTATGACGCTTATCGTTCTACATATAGATAAGCGCTGCATGTGGAGTGTTGATCCGCCAACCTCAAAGACTACAGTCTCTACATCATCATTATTATTACAGAAATTGACTATCAATGGGTGGTCTCCACGGGACGACATTCATCTACCACCAATTTTGATTAATAAGCTACGACTGGCATTTTACGGGTGAGACTTCAAATTCACATCAATCGCAGGTATTTATAGCTTAGATATCAATTAGAAATAAAAAAAAATCATTTCCGTCGGGGATCGAACCCACGACCTTCGGTTTGACAAGCAACCGCTTTAACCGCCGACTTTAGGCATTTGGAGTGACTGTGTAGGTACGTTTAACCTGGTCAATATATATTAATACCAATACCAAGGGTACATTGAAAAAGAAGCCACGGAACTAGAGGTTACACTTATTTATTTCAAATAAAGGGAATACAAAAATTATTTTAAAACTAATGGTCTTGAGACTTTATGCGAAAAACAAAAACATTGCGGAAACATTTGAACATGATTGAAAAAAAAAAGATATTCGAAAACCAAAATTCAAATTTTGTTCAAAATATTGAAACTTAATATTACTTTGAATATTTTTGCGAGGCTTCTCGTTCCCATTGGTTAAGAGGTTCGTTGCCAACTTCACACGTGATGTCTGGTATCAGTAAATAATTAGGCGATACACTCTTTTACAATATAACCAATGATTTTTTTTATATATCGCACGAAGCAGTTTTGATTATAAGGCATCTCGATAGATAGTTCGTCAAATGGCCGAAATGTAGTCTGAGGACGCTGCGACACGGCCCGAGTCACTTTCTGCCCGGGTCCCGTCGGATAAATATCATTCATCGTTTGTGGCCCGGGCAGAATACCAAAGTATGTATATCTTTAAATTAAAAAAAAAAAATGCTTCTCGAAAGTTCTTTGTTTCGTGACCCATCCAATCTTAATTTATGGATTAATGTATGCGAGGTAAGCTTTACTTACACCAGGAATAATTTGAAGTTCAATGATTATATAATGTATAGCAAAGGTGTGTAAGATGGATATAGAACAAGAATTTCTTTAATGCGGATTGAAACATCATAACATCAGCGGTGATCCGGTGCTCCACTCACTGAGAGTCAGTAGTTGTTTAAAATTAAAATTATTAAGTGTTATCGATGACCCTACCTCACCTGTAGTGCTTGCAGTATGACACATGCCCCAATACCTTCAGACAGGTGCAGGAAAGATAACAGTGATTGTGTTAGTGATTATCATTTGGGTGAGGGAACGATAGCACATTACACTCAATATATGTAATGATAATGACAATTTTACCTGCAATAATTAAATTGCTGTACACCTTTCGTGAAAGATATTTACACTAGAGGCTTTACTGTTGGGCGCTACACGACTAAACCACGAATAATATATGAATTCCAGCGTGAATCACTGCACAATAATTATTGTATTGACGATATTTAAACCCTTTCATTACGGCACGGTTTGAATACAAATTATACTGTCAATTATAAAACGAGTATTTGAAGAATAAATGTGTTTATATGATCCATTTTCATATATTTCATAGGTTCTTGTATCATTTAGCTATCAGATGATGCATAAAAAAGTATTCTAAGAAAGTAGCAAAACAATATATCACGTCAACCGATGTCAACGGTCGGGGAATCTTATGACGGCATATGCCGACAACCGATGCGATAGGGTTAAATGTGACAGATTCATTTCAGAATCGCCAGTACGAAAAACATTATTATAAATACGGTTTGAAATACCTTACCTTAAAAAAGTATTGTTGTAAGAAAATAAAATATTGTTGTTTGCTGGCGGGCATAGCTTAGTGGTCACAGCGTTTGATTTCAAAATTGAAGGTCGTGGGTTCGATCCTCGACCGAGATTTAAAAAAAAATCTAAGCTCTAAAAATACCGCCAGTTTGTGTGAATTTGATCCCTCACCCGTAAAATGTCACTTTTAACCTATTAATCAAAATTGGTTGTAGACAAAATTCGTCTCGTGAAGACCACCCATTTATAGTGAATTCCTGTAATAATAAGAATCGTACGTAAATGTCGGGCTGAAGTCTATGACGTTGGCGTTTCAAAACTCTACATGCAGTGCTTATCCATTTGTAGAATGGTAAGCGCAATAGTCATGAATCATTATCACCATCTGTCTGTAATCTCCTGTATGTGTTTACATTAAAAAAATGTTATGTTAAAATATTATGAAACAATTTTATGTATTTCATTCCTGAAAAAATTTTAGTCTCACAATACCTCATATAAATTATTTTTAGCGATTCAACTGTAGCTTAACCGTTGCTATTTGGGTATTTCGAGTATAATTACATTATAAAATCTACATGACCTATTTCATTCTAAATGGTGACTCAATGATAGCGTTGTATACATCCATTGACGAGATTTCTTCACCACTATTTAGATGTATTCTTGAATAGTCTTGGTTATAATTTATGGATTAATGTATGCGGGGTAACAGCTTTACTTATAATGCAAATCATTTGAAGTTCATTGGTTATATAATATATAGCAAAGGTGTGTAAAATGGATATAGAACAAGTTTTTCTTCAATGCGGGTTGACAGGTGATACTATGAGACATCATAACATCAGCGGTGATCCGGTACTCCACTCACACACATTGAGAGTCAGTAGTTGCTTAAAATTAAAATTGTTAAATGTTATTGATTTTTGTTTTCTTTTTTTATGATCAACTTCAATGTTGATTTTTTCTTTACCTGGTTTCAAAATGTTTATGTACAATAAAAAATTTGGCTCTAGCGGCTGAATAAATAAATAATTATTTTTATTATGATACTAATTATTAAATCAACAAATAATTCATTAATTAACTTACTAAAATATAGACTTTTTAATTTAGTTTTTTTTGCTTAAACATAAAGGAGATTACCAACAAACGGTAATGAAGAATTCTTATCTGTGGATTCTACGACACATCTTCTTCTTCTTTGTGTCAGCAACGTTAAATTGTTTCCTCCCAATATCTGGCAATATCGATGGTCCGTGTGTTGCCCAGCATTATGTCTTGGGATGTGCAGCTTGGAGGGCACATGGAGCAGGATCTCAGGTGTGAGGCGGTCTGCAGGTCTCCACAGTCGCACAATGGTGGCTCTCTCCTTGCCGAAGAATTCCCCACCGCTCGAGGTTGTCCTTTGTTTCACGAACTCCGGTTCTTAATCTGTTCAGGGATTTCCAGGTCCGCCAGTCAGGGCTCTTGCCAGTTGGGAGGCCTTCCTTTGGAGAAATGAAATCCTCTGGTGCGACTTGTCGCCAGAGCTGGAGTCTCTCATTTTCAGGGGAGCATAAAAAGAACCAACACGCGATGCCCCCTGGAATCGGAATCTTGGACTTCCTCCTACGGCCGATTTTTGCAACTCAGCGACAACAAAAGTAAAAATTGTTGGCGTCTTGTTCTGGATGATTGCGATGGTTTTGTCGTGTGTCCATGCGTCGGTGTTCCCACATGAGGGTAGGTTAATGTTAAGTGACGTGCGGCACGCGCCCTTATAACTAACATCGCGGAGCATGTGTCGCCCATACACCACCGGCCGCCCACATGAGCGGCGGCCCGTAACGGAAATGCACGCAGGACAAACATCAAAAACAGTAGTCGTCAACTAGTTAGTAATATTTGTATTACGAGCAAATCCATATCAACATTACTTTAAAGTCCGCTCTACTAATTGAAGCATATGGTTGTTACGAATTGCCGCAATAATGGTCTTGTCAGCTGTCATGGTGATCGCTTCATCCCATATCAGCTCAGCCTCCCGTACATTCTGTGTATAGTTCTCGACCTTCCAGGACGGCAAGTGCCCGGAGGCTTTAATTTCACACAAGGGAGGCCTAGTTCAGGCACGAACTCCATGAATTAAAAAGTAAACATACAGGACTACTGTCGACAACAAAATCACAATACATACGACACAGATATACAAATAATATCATCATTTTCCGGCGGTCATAGGTCGTGGGTTCGATCCCCGACGGAGATTAACAAATATATTATTTTAATCGATTTATGAGCTCTAAAATACCCCCGGTTGGTGTGAATTTGATCCATCACCCGTTAAATGCCAGTCATAGCCTATTAATTAAAATTGGTGGTAGACGAAAGTCGTCCCGTGAAGACCACCCGTTCAAAGTAAATTCCTGTAATAATAAGGATGATGCGTGAATCTCGAGTCTACGACGTCGGCGGATCAACACTCGGATGTTTATAAAACGATACCTCGTAAAATATAATATAATATATACATAATTTTAATGTAATTTTTAATTTAATATTTAATTGTGTGTTGTCGATCCCTGGCGCTCCTTTCCCGATTGACAAATGTGTTGTGTTGTGAATATCGCTCCCGGACAATTTCAAATATTGCACCTGGACTAACGGACTTTGGCGCGTGCGGCGGTTATCTCAGGCACATGCCTCACAACAAAACATCGTTTCACTTATTATTTATTTATGTTAAAATACTTTTGAATAATTAAATTATATAAATTATTAAAATTTAAATAAAATGTTATGAAATAAGAAGAAACATGTATATATTTTATAGGAAAAGTATACTTTATGATTTTAAATTCGAATGGCATGTTTATTTATACAATGAAAATATAGTTTTTTCTTAATGTAACACATACAAGAGAATACTGACAGATGGTAATAGTAATTCTGAAATCTCATCTGTGGAATTCTATGACGCTTACCATGATGCATATTCCGCCAGCGTCATACACTACAGCCCGATATAAACGCATCATCCTTATTATTACCAGAATTTACTATGAATGGGTGGTCTTTTTTTTAATCTCCTTGGGGGATCGAACACACGACCTTTGGTTTGCAAAACAAACGCTTTGACCATTGAGCTATACCCGCCGGCAAATTCAATAATCCGCCGGCAGTTAGTAAGTCAATAATATAATAAAATTGATTACAAACCAACAATTTTTTCGAAGCTGTAAATAGTAAAATAATACAATACTTGCATTATAATACGTTTAGCTAATGCTTAATCCTAAAAATATGTATCCATAGGTATTTAAGTGTGAATTTAAGTTTAAAAATCCACATTCTATAATTCCTTAATACATAACGGGCAATATTTATTTTCAATATTGGCAATACTGACGCGACTGAAGCTGTCACATTTATATTTCAAATTTTAGAACATAATATGGTTCATATATTTTTATTTTTTATATTGCATTATTTTTAAGTATAATATATTCGTATATAATATTTTTAACACTTCTTATTTGTCGAAATTAAATAAAATTTAAGGCATTTATTTGTTTCGTTTCGACTGTCAGTGCTTTGTTCTACTGAGTTGTTCAATGAACGAAAAGCTTTTGGTTAAAACCAAGCAATATTTTATTTCGTATATTATATAGAATTTTTAGCATTGTCACGTTTTACTTTAAAATAAAAAAAAACATTATATTAAAACAGTGCATAGTTTAATAGCATGCAAAACAAAAAAACGCATCGCCGTCCATATAATAATGTTAACATTAAATTTAATTAAAAATTGTCGATGGAATTTTTATGTGAGGCTAAACAAATTATTTTATTACTCCCAATATCAATAACGTGCACTTTCTCCTTCCAAGTTACATTACATGTAATTGAAATTGTTTTTGAGAAAATATTAATTATATATCATTACTGAATAAGAAGAATTTAGAGTAATTGCTGGCATTAATATAAAGTGCGATTTGAGATACGTATCTATACAAGCACGTACGAAGTGAAAATAATTGATATGTGTTATTTATGTAGGAATCGTAACATACTATAAAGGTAGTGTTGTAATTTTTTAGTAGAATGCACTCTTCTACTATACAAGTATATTCCTTCATAAAATATATTTCAATTTCGATTATTTTTTTCCTACAATAACATTACAAATTCCAAAAATTCAATTCGTTACTGAAGTACAATCATAATTAATAATTCCATAAAAAAATTACAAATATAGGTATGTACTTATGATTAAGTACTAAGAACAAAGCAATAAAGACAAGCAACAGAAGGTCTCGATGCTCATCAAACAGACGACGCCAACAAATCATTCCTCTAAAGAAACTCGTGGAGTTCATGCCTGAATTGGGCCTCCCTTACTTGAAATATATCAACATTCAAAGCGATTTGGTTGAACAGTCTGATCCTTCATAACTTGGTAGTAGAAATTCAGTCAGAAAGGGCTATGCGGATATTAATTATAGATATTTACAATAATACTAAATACATTCATGCCTGAATTGGGCCTCCTTTACGTGAAATATATCAACATCCGAGGCTATTTAACAATTACATAATTTTTAGTTATTTTATTGTTATCTTTATTAACAATGAACAGTTATATTAATTTATAATATATTTAATGTCTGGATACTAATATTATTTATTGTATCATCATAAACGCATGATTTTTCCATGAAACACAACCTATCTCAAGTCATCAATATGGCATATATAAGTCACGATCTATGACTCTCGTCACTCAACATTATTATGACCTTGAAGCATTATTTATGATGATTTTTTTGTCTTCATATTATGTATTTTATAATGAATGCACAATACATATTGTCAGTATTATAATAGATGCGACCTTTGGTAGAATGTTACTACGAGTACAACTTCCGAGTTACTCCAAAATAATTGAAAAAATATACTAAGAAATCGCAGAATGTTAATGCAAATGTTTTTTAATAAAAATAATTGAAATTAACTATTCAGTACGTCATAAAACGCACAAAATAAAAATGTGCAGGATTCAAAAACCATTATGGAATTATTTAAATGCAATTTCAATAATACCAACATTTAAAAAAATCGATTGGACCATAGGCGTAATGCATCGCTCTATGGCGTTTTTTTTTAATTTTTGAAGGGTGCCGAATGCGCTGGGGTCGCAACCAGCCAGGTGGGCTGCAAGCGTGGCTTACCAGTTTACTGGTACGAATCGGTACGCAGCGGACCGACGAATCAACAGCTGATATCATCTATAAGAAATGAGTTTAAACCACCACACTTAATGCACACTTCTTACTCTTACAAGAAAAAAGAGCGTATTTTCAAAATATAACAAGCTTTTAAATTTTAACGCATTTTTTGTGTAAACTGAAACACATGTCATTACAAATCGTTTTACTATTAATATACTATTAATTATTGTGATTCGACTATGAATATATAGAGAGGCGACTTAATTTATCTACATTGGAGAGACGTAGCACAGTGACTGACTTGCTATTTATTGTTTATTTTTAAAATTATGAACTCCATAATCGATGACTCAATATTATTGCAGGAAATTACGTTCAATGTTCCCTCCCGGTTCACTAGCGACAGTAACCTGCTACATGTAAGGACATCCAAAACCAACTACGGTTTCTATTCTCCTATGTTGAGAATATGTAGACTAGTCAACTTCTCTAGTGACTTGGACATTTTTCGGGCAAGACCTTCCGGCATTTTGCAGATCCCTCTACTGATGTGCGTGATGTCTGTTTTATTTACTCATGTTTATGTTTTGTCCAAATGTATTGTCTTAGCTTCAATATTTATTCTGTATTACCATTCTGTAATCTAGTCCTAGTGGAGTAACCTAGTATGTTTTACTAGGCTTCTTTACTTTACTATACGAAATTTTCATTTAAGTAACGTAATAACAGTAGTGGCATTCACTATGATAAAAAAGATGGAAAGCTGTAAATGTAAACGCAATGAGGTTCGTGCTTCATCTTGAAAACCCTACTGGAGCGCAGCGTATCGCTTGTACGCTATGTGTGCCGTTATCATGATAACATATAAGTGAAAGTCACAAACTTATGTAATACGTAAAATCTCGCTCTGAGAGCTAACGGCACATAATTTTGCGGCGCAACGTCTCGCTCGTACGCTATCCGAAACTGTGCGTTAAAAACAGAAACGGTATCCTTCTTGCACGATATCGTTCCATGAGATTTTATTAATTGAACTCGAACTGAAAAAATCGATAGACTTTGTTTTGATTCAATTTAGATCAACAAACTTATGAAACAATAGTGTTTTATTTCAAAGAAACAAAAAATCCTTCAGAATTCGTCCGATAATTAAATAAAAATACAAAAGAATAATTAAATGAATTAGAACATTCCATTTACAATTTGAATTCAAATATCGAACATTATGACTTGAATATCTTATGTACTTATCTAATAAAAATCGATTTATTAGTATATTGTAACATTCTAAGCGTCGCGTCATAATAACGAATGGAAGTTATAGCAATAAGAATGTGACCATACTATTAATTTATTATACCCCAAATATATTGTAGTACGTGCATTATGTTCCTTGTTCAGTTCAGTGTGCAATATTGAGACATGAGCAGATGTTCCAAATTCGAATACATATTTGTAACGGAATTTCCGTTTTTTTTTGTGATCTTAATTCAGTTTCTCAAACATTTTTCTGTAGTGAATAATTAATATTTTTAAATAACTTCATTATTTCACATTCTACTTATGATTTGATTTAAAGTAAATAGATGTAAATAAAATATATCAATCCACTACTAAATTAAGTTTTTTAGGGTTCCGCCGCATTTCGGTCACAGACAATTCGTTCAACGACAATTCGTTCAACGACTCATCGGTAACGACGTGGGGCGCACTAAACGTCTGGTGCACGGGACATTTGACGCACGCGATAACTGGTGCACTGGGTCTCTCGAAAACCTAACCTAGCCAAATGTGCTTCTCGACGAGTTATTTTCCATAGTGACCTTGTCCTCATCCATCCACCACGTATCCCAATGACGATTCCGTGATCTAGATTTGCTGTATGAGACGGGAGATGTAACCACAAAAGTATGTATTTCTAACTATGTATTTTCTTATCTAGGAACTAAAATGATACTTAAATCATCACCATGATATAGCCCTTGCTGACTGGTACCGAAAACCTCGATATACAAATTTCGTCTCTTATTTATGTTCGCTTGTCGACATGCATGTGTCGCTGTATTGGCATTTTGGACTAGTTATATAGACCGCCGCTTGTGGCGCTGGGCGACAGCCCATCACGAGCGCACGGGAGTCGGGTGCCAATCGTCGGCGAGAGCATATTGTATTTTGACCCGTCCTGAATGCTGTGACTAGGTCCAGGCGTTAATTTTGTAAAGTTTATCGTAAATATATGTCACTGTGCTTCAGAAAAAGGCTTTGTATTATTAATCTGCTCCTTATCCTGCCACCACGTGACTGAATAACCTTTTAACACGTTCCACGCCACGTAGGTCACCGGTGACCTACGCTGTTGTTGAAAAGGGCGCAATGTAGGTTACCGGTGACCTACGTTTTTTTTCGAACAAACAGTCCCTGTTCGCCAGCGGTTACTCTGAGTCGAATGCATTAAAAATATTACGTTGGCGTTAAATGTGTTACAGAGAGGAGGACGTTAAAACAAAACAAATAACATTAATATAAAACCGAAATTAATACAGCAGGTATCATATTCATATAAAGCTCGCATATTCATGATAAGCACTAAATATGATATCTGGACAATTATCTCTGTCATTCTTTGAAATGAAAAGAAGAATGGCGATAGCATAAAGAAGTGTCGGGTTGCTTTACTCGGGTTGATATTACAGTTGTCGCCACGGTGCGGTGGGCGTGCCGCGTGTGCCATATGCCACGCGCGGCACGCGTGCCCACTAACGACATAACTACCAGCACGTGGCGAACTATTCACAAAGACGTGTTGCGTATCGTCGGTATGTCACCGGAAGACAGGATGCTAACAGTTTAAATTGAGGACGCTAAAGAATGCCATTACCTGGACATTGTGAATTTTCTGAGCAGAACGTGTTTAACACCTGTTGTGTTTTTTTTATACTGTTCGTTCTTCTTTAACCTCGCCATTTCCCATCATCTGGGGTCGGCTCTCCTTGTCTCGGTCAAGCCCAGAGTTTTCAGATCCTTGCTTACAGTTGCAGTCCAGGTTGCCTGTGGTCTTCCAGGTCTTCTTCTCAGCGCGGGTATGTTGAGGGCTCTCTTCACCATGTCGTCCTCATCTCTCCGTGTCATATGCCCATACTATTTTTTATACTAATCATAATAAAAAATATTCGCATCAAGAGATTAATCAATTATTTATTGTATTGGGTTTGTCAATAAGTAAGATATAATATTAATTAACATATTATAGCGCCCATATTTTAAAAATAATCTTACATATAAAACCGAAATACAAATTTTTTGCTTGTGTGTTATGCCCGTTATTATGATAGATAGGTATGAAACAGCTGACTTGGTACCGAAAACCTCGATGTACAGTCTTTAGTCTCTTATTTCTGTTCGCTTGTCGTACATTTATGTGTCGCCATATTGGCGTTTTGGACAAGTCCGATCACGGGTGTGACGTCTGTTACATAGATCGCCACTTGCGGCGCTGGGTGTCACCGATCACGACGCCCGGTCAGTTGTGTGCCGACGGCGGCGACATCGCATTGTCGTTGGCCCGACCTGGATGATGTGAATAGGTCCGGACCAGAAGTTTGTAATGTTTTCGAAATATATATGTCAATGAGCTTCAGAAAAAGTCTTTGTGTTGTTGATCTGCTCCTCATCCTGCCACCACGCAATTCAATAACTAACTTATAGAGATGAGGATGTCAATCTATCATAGATATGTACGATAGGTAGTATGATAGGTAGATATGATAGGTATGTATGATAGGTAGATATGGTTGATAATTATGTAAGGAAGGTATGATAGGTAGGTATAATAGGAAGTTAACATAGGTTGTTTTATAGGAAGAAAAAAATTTTTTTAAGCATTCTAATTTACCAAAAATATAAATTCGATTCGATTAATGTATTAAAATCGTTGTTAACTTTTGTCGCAATGGCAATAATGGTGGTATTATTTTATAGCCATCGGAAAAAGAAGAAAGAGCGAAGCCTGGTAGCAATACAAGTACATATATGATGTTACGAAAACTATATGATTTATATGTTGTTTTGATACACTTATGTCATGACACTACGGCCTGACATTTATACATCGTCTATTTTCACTAATATTCGAAAATAATAATTATTACAAACTTAATTATGATGATGATTCAAAAGCAATAAATTTGCATATAAGTATTGCCTATAAACTCGGATAATAAATCACAGAATTCTGAGAAATATTTCAAAAACAAAAATATTCCATAAATTTCAAAATTTTCGCATAGACAAAAATTACAAAAAATATGTATACAAAACATACCTACTGGTGTGAATTGCAGAAGCTTTTTTATTGCCAAGCTGTCAGTTCATGATTCCTGGAACAAAATAAATAAAACATTAATTCCAAGAAATGAGATTTATGAAATAGTAAACATAATATATAATAAATAACCCAATCTTTTAAGCCACAAAAAACAAAATGCTACGTTCAAAAGTTTTTTTTTACATCAATTTTAAAAGCGATTTTAAATCGTGATTTTATTATTTTGTAAACAACCTAAATTACGCATGTTTTTATTTTAATTACATGCCATTTTTTGTTAATGTATCGTGATAAATTAATTGTTTGTAACTTACGTGTAAATAAGAGTACCTATTTGGTACACATAGATAATTGATTGTAAAAGTATTTCAAGAACATGTTGGTACATTATAATTACATTAATCACATTAAATACGTAGGTATTAACATTATTACAATACTTAACTATTACTCGTATTAGAATTACTAAGAACTATTTTGTTTGAAATCCTAGATATATTTATAATAGATTAATACGCTTCTTACAAGGGTGAGGTTGTATCTTCTATTTTATCTCCCATATCAGCGCACACTACATGAAGTATATGGTCGCCACAACTCTCCATCAATGAGGTTCTCAGGATAATCAAGGAAGATAGGCACCTAGTATGAACCATCTCAGAGAGGCGAACCCGATGGATCGCTCACATTATCTTCTTCGCGACGTTGAGGAAGGGGTGGTTGAGATGAGAAACTTCGACTAGACGGGAGTATTTACAGCAAGTGTTCAAGGACATCAGTTGCAGTTCTTTTGCTAAAGAGGGTTGTAGAAGATCGAGAAGTGGAGATCAAGATGCAAGATTATGTTGCTGCAAACCAATCTACCGGATTGCTAATACGAAGAAGAAGTCTCCATCATAAGCCTTTAGTTTTGCAAACGTTAAATTTTTTATCAAAGTGCATTAATTATAATAAAACGGTTCACTTCGTTTAAAAAATCATTTTTTATTTATATTTTTTATATTTTGTTTTTTTTTATCATTTTGAAGGACTACCACTAACGTCGATGGAAGAGATATAGCGTCGTAGTTTGTGAGTCGATCGTAATGCCATTGCACCTCGAGAGCTGCGTCGCGACTGCTCTCTGTTAGTCGTTCTGCGTTGGGGTGCTCCGTCAGGGTGATGTTGCCACACCATAAATTACAAGTACCAGGGCATGACATGAGTCATTCAATATAAACAATAAGTCCTGGACTAATGTGATTAATTCGTTTCGAAGGTTTCGTTTCAGTCGAACCAATTGTTAATTCAATATATTTATGAAACGGTTTGTGTTTATTTCAAAGTATAAGTGAAAATAAAATTTATCTTCATATATTTAGTATATTTAAGAAATCATTATTATTTATTATAATACATATGTAAAATTGTAAATATTTATTTCTGCGTACATTGTTTTATTTAATTACAAACTATAAAAATAATACTGATCTAGTTTTTCAATTTATTTTATTTTTTCCCCTTACAGAAACATTACAAATTTGAACAACTCAATTCGTTTCTGAAGTACAATAAGAATTAATCATAAAATAAAAAAATACAATTTATAAAAATATTTATAGGTACTTATGATTAAGTACTAAGAACAAAGCAATAAAGACAAGCAACAGAAGCTTCCAATGCTCATCAAACAGACCACTCCAACAAATTATTCCTCCAAAGAAACTCGTGGAGTTCATGTCTGAATTGGGCCTCCCTTACGTGAAATATACCAACATCCGAGAATGCTGTTTGTCTTGTAGCCCTATTAGTTTTTTCGTACGAGTAAAAAACACCATTCACTACTTTTAACTCGCATAAAATCGAGGACTTTCTTTACTTCGTTTTTTTTATACTGTACCATTCTGTTTCATGTCCATATTTAAAATAACAAAAAAACACATAAAATCGTGAAGAGAATGCTCCACATTCAAAATAATTTTCATTCAAAATATGTCGTATTACGAAATAGACCATGTGTCCAATCGTCATTGTCGTCAAAACGTCATTGTGCTTCTTTTGTGGTGAAGGTGGTTGGTATACCAGAGGTGAATCGACAAAGAATATAACCCACTGCGAAGGTCACAGTTGGTAACATCATTTTTACGGAGAGCGGTTCTTCGTGCATCTGTTATTGCCATCGTCACGAATGGCGATGTTTCCAAAACAGGTTTATCAGCTGAGGACGTCAGAGCTATGGAACTCTTAAGCACGCAGAATATTCCAGCTGACATCATGGAACCCGGAATTTTATCGTGCAGATTTATACGTACGGCTTAATATAAAAAGCTTATTGATATCATCATTGCATAAAAAGTCCACGCTATTCATTCATGCTAAACAATAAACGTACGAGTCAATGAGTCATCTATGAAGTATTCTTCGATTTAAGATTTGTACTTTGTTTTTGTAGATTCAAGCACGTATATACATTTGGTTTACAACTCTAAGTTACGTGTCGAATCAATCGATTAAATTGAACAAAAAAATCCCGATAAACAATGGCTCAGGAATATCTGATATCCAAGTATATTTTCCATTCACTATCACTGGTACTGCTTTTCAGAATTTTCTCAATTGATCCCGCATACATAAACGACGTCATGTCGTGAAAACTTAATTTTGGAACAACGAGCTTCTGATTTTAAAAATATTTTTTATTTATAATTAGTTATGTTTACTTCCTGTATATCGTATTTTGAATACGTATTAAATGTGACATTACAGAAATGATTACACTTTGAGTAATAAATGTAGAATAACAAAAGTGTCAGTGTTCTTAAATGTCAAAACATACGAGTACATATATATTTTGCTGTACGATTCTTTACAACGGATTTGCTATATTAATATTTTTTTAACGACAGACTTTCGGGATCTGGTGGAAACCTTAGGATAACCACTGCGTAGAACCATTTCCAAAAAAAATCAACACGATTAACAAATTATGTTGAATCAGGAAAAATGTTTTACCTATCTCCCTCACAACAGTTAGGCTTTCGAATGCTCTCCCAACATCAGTGCTTCCCTCTATCTTACATTCTTGCAACCTCATCATCATCATCAGCCTGTTTCCATCCACTGTTGAACATATGACTCTCCATCCTCTTTGACCCTCCGCCTTTCGCCTCCAGACTACTCCCGCTATTCAACTAATATCGTCGGTCCATCTTGCATCGGCCAATGCTTCGTTTGCTAATTCTTGGGTACCGCTCTTAACACGTTTCTTCCCCATCGACCGTTGTCTCTTCGACAGATATGTCCTGCTTTTTCCACTTGAGTGTGCCTATTCGTTGGGTAGTTTCCACTACCACTCTTGCAAACCTATTCAACCCCAACAGCTACAATACCCGGCTGAGTGTTATTATGGCCACTTTACATGCAAAACCTTTAGCAGATACTCTTTTTTATTTACAAAAGTCTTGGCACCTTAAACTACACCAGTCAGCACGAAATTAATAATAGTTCACATTAGTGTCATATTAAATGCGCATAAAAACATCGATTATTGCATCTCATCGATGTCGCACTCAGTCTCACCTCGTGTGATTCATAGCTCACCGGGGCGAGGCTCAGAGGTGAGGTCTCTAGCTACAAGTCGGACTGTTCCACCACTCCGCTCACCTTCGCCAGGTGTGTCTCACTCTCGCAGTCAGGTTCTTGGAATCTCGACCACTCATCGACTGGATCATCATCATCATCATGCCGGTCGGAAACATCAGCAACTGCCGCAATTACGCGCGAATCATTTATTGTTACTTCAATTACGTCACGTGCATGGCTACCTCGTATTTCTTATTGCAAAGAGATGCCCAGACATTTTTTTATAATATATATTATACAAGCTCGTTATAAATAATGAAAGAATATATACGCACATTATACAAAATAACATTTACGTGTATATTATAATTATAATGTTTTATTCGGGTATCAGGTAACTAACAGGTTTTTTGTCTAATTTCATATTGTTAATATTTCATTAATTAACAAGACGAAGTTCGTGGATACGATGCCTAACAGAAAATTAAAAAAAACGATATCTGAGCTCTAAAATACCCCAGGTGTGAATTCGATCTCTCACCCGTAAAATGACAGTCATAGCCTATTAATAAAATTATTGGTTGAAGAAAGCCATCCCGTGAAGACCACCCATTCATAGTAAATTCCTGTAATAATAAGGATAATGAGTGAATGTCCTGTAGACGAACCCGCGACCTTCGGTTTGCCAAGCAAACGCATTAACAATCGAGCTATACCCAATCATATCATACTATATATAGTATGATATGATTGTTTTGAAGAATATATTAACTTGAAGAATATATTTACTTGAAGAAATGTTTTAAAAATGCATCTTAAATTTATTTATTTATTTCACAAAACCGAAGTTCCAATATATAAATTTTAAGAAACATAGAGTATACATAAATATACAATATATATATAAGATAATAAAAAAAATCATAAAAGAAGAAGAAGATGACACGTGTCAAAGATCACAGAGATCTAGGAGTACAAAACCATCGACAAAAAGGGGATAAGGATGTAATATAATGATCGAGGTGTGCTGGTAGGCTATTTAGGAGCACCATTGCCGTTGTACTAAATTGAGTGCTCGAAGCTCCACAAGTATCAACTGGGATCAAAAACAATGGATGGCTACTAACACGGGTGTACATATCTGCAACATAGAAGTTAAAACATTCAAGAATCCCAGGGTTGTGAATTGCACCACGAAGAAGGAATGGATGTTTGAGAGCAGCAATTTTCCTCCGGGACTCTAACGAATGGAAAGAAAGCATCCCTAGAAGAAAAAGAGTTAGTTAGGTAATGTTCTGAATTTATTGAATTGAATGGATAGTTACCGTAAATATAAAAATAGAGACGTCAAAGATTTTTTTATAATTTTTTCGAGCATGATAATATATTTGGATTTATTGGGATTCCAAACTAAGCTCCCATATTCCAGAACAGATAGAACAAGTGAAGAATAGAGGGTACGTAAAGGGTAAATTAAGCAATATAGTATAATAAGATTGTTTTGAAGAATATATTTACTTTAGCATTTAAAGAAATGTTATAAAAATGCATCCACGACTTCTGTATACAAATTAATGCATTTCAAATAAGCCGATGTAATCATTTCAATATATTGACTCACATGTAATATACATTAGATTTTTTACTAGCATAATTACATACAATGGCAACAATAATTGCGTAAAAATGTCGATCTACTTAGTTGAAGGGAAAAATACGAACGAAAAGACTGAAACTATTGGAAAAACATGGTCTTGGAGGGAAACAATGGAGCAAAGTATCACACAGCAGGTAGTGAGGTGGTGATTTAGTATCACTCGCAGATGATTCCGTTCATAAGTATGCAATCGACATCCGCTGGGTTTTTTCATACTGTAACAGCCTACGAGAAAATAATCAATTTTGTATAAAAATTCATGGAAGTAGGAATCTATAATAACATAGTAGAGTATGCATCTATGTATGCCATTTCTTCAAACGGATATCAGAATTTTATAATGACGATTCGAATGTGAATCAGAAGTGGATACTGAATTTTTTGTAATTCGAAACGGAACTAGTTTTTCGTAATTCTGATATACTCGTAATTAAATCCGAATGCAAAGAGAGCAGCATAAAATCAACTTGTCGGTGAGTATAGCTCAATGGTCAAAGCGTTTGCTTTGCAAGCCAAAGGTAGTGGGTTTTTTTTTTTATGTAAACGCATGCAGGAGAGCACAACCGGTCAAGACCAGTGCACTCTATGACGCTCAGCCAGGGAGGCTGGAGGCTGCATGCGGGAAACGTGTGTTGTGTTCGTGTTTGTGTGTGGGTTGGGGAGATTGCAAGTGTATATTTATCTGTTTCTTGAAGAGATCCAGATTGTAGGAAGGAGGAAACACAGACGCTGGAAGAGCATTCCATAGCTTACCGGTGGCATTAAGGAAGGAACTTTGGAAGCTGCCAGTTCTTGGTCGACATATATTAACCGTGTATGGATGTTCGGCAAGTGTAAGACGAGTTTGTCGGCTGTGGGTGGGTGCAGGAGGAATTAGTTCTTTAAGTTCCGAAGAGCAGCGACCGTGGTAATAACGGTAGAAAAGACTAAGAGAACCAACCTTACGTCTGTGTTCCATTGATTGTAGATTAGACGTAAGGGTGTCATTGTTTATCAAACGAATTGCTCTTCTTTGAACTGAGTCAATTAAGTTTAGAAGGTATTTTGGGGCTCCAATCCAAAGGTGACTGCCGTATTCAAGGATAGGTCGGATTTGTCCTTTATATAGAAGAAGAAGTTGTTTATCGTTGAAATACCGAAGTGATCTATATAATACACCTAGTTTTTTGGAAACGAGACCGGCTTTACACTTAATTGACTCGTAATATTTGACATTATTCGATATTGATAATCCAAGCATGTTGATGGAGCTTGCTTTCGGAAGAGAACAACCGTTGAAAGATACAGGATCCATAGCAGTCTTCTTGGTGGAGAAAGTACATGATTGGGTTTTTGAAATGTTGAAACTGACGAGGTTGAGGTCGCCCCATCGTGAAACCCTTTCAAGAGACATGTTCATCTTCTCCACCAGAGATTTCCTAGCAGCAGATAGTTCCGAATGTTTCGGAGGTTTATGGAAGATTATACTCTCATGGACAGTGCTGTCGTCGGCATAACAGTGAATGTTTGCGCATTGAAGCAAATCATTCACATGCAGAAGGAAAAGAGTGGGCGACAGCACAGAGCCCTGTGGACTCCTGAGTTGATTTTATGGCAGGAAGAAGAAAAGCCATCTACGACAGTGATGATGCTTCGATCACTCAAGAAGTTTTCAATCCAGGAGCACAGGGAGGGAGTTAGTCCATAAGACGGTAATTTATTCACCAGACCGCGATGCCAGACTCTATCGAACGCCTTGGAGATATCCAGGGCAACAGCTTGCGTTTCTCCATAGCATTCGATGGATTTCCCCCAAACAATCGGGTGCGATCGCCGACGGAGATAAAAAAAATGTAATCGATTTCTGAGCACTAAAATACTCCGGTTGGTGTGAATTTGATCCCTCAAGCGTAAAATGCCAGTCATAGCCTAATAATTAAAATTGATGGTAGACGAAAGTCGTCCCGTGAAGACCACAATAGTAAATTCCTGTAATAATAAAGATGATGCGTGAATCTCGGGCTGTAGTCTATGACGTTGTCGGAGCAACACTCGACATGCAGCGCTTAGCCATATACAACATGGTATGCGTCATAGAATTCCACAGATGAGAGATCAGAATTACTATCTATCGGTATTCTCCTGTATGTGTTTACATAAATAAAAAAAACTGTTTCTAAAAATTAAAAAGTTTCACATCTAATGCGCAGATGTTTTTTTTGGTAATCTCTATTTATCGTTTAAGTATAAGCAATTATTGCTCGCTAAGTTACTATTATAAAACATTTCACAAGCGACATCATAAGTACCAACATAAAGCTACATTCTGTATGAATAATCTACAGATATTCAACTCCTTTTGTTATATACTTATGTCCAATAGTTTTTGTCCTACAAATATGGGACATAGATATGCGGCATACTCCATTTCTGGAGAGACACAATGCGCAATGTCCAGGTGATATTTTGAGTCATAAACTTGGACTTTGTGCAATGAATAGATCATAATATATTGTCTGTGGCTTGTGGTGATCATGAATTAATACTAATTAGTAATGAAAAACATGTCTCAATTCCATAAACAATGATGCAGTGGCCATTGTAAGTGGACGTGCTTTATCTTTGTTTTATAGATACACATGATCTTATTTAGCTTCTCTAAAATAATATTGTTTTGTAAACATTAACTTGTCGCCATGTATGGACATCCTCCTCTATAAGTTCGTTATTGAATTGCGTGGTGGCAGGATGAGGAGCAGATTAACAACACAAAGACTTTTTCTGAAGCACATTGACATATATATTTCGATAATTTTACAAACTTCTGGCCCGGACCTAGTATACAATATGACCGCGCCGCCGTTGGCACACGACTGACTACCCCGGGCCCCACGCTCGGTGACACCCAGCGCCGCAAGTAGCGATACATAACTAACGTTACAACCGTGACCGGATTTGTCCAAAATGCCAATATGGTGACACATACATCTACGACAAGCGAACAGAAATAAGAGACAAAAGATTGTATAGCGATGTTTTCGGTACCAGTCAGCAAGGGCTATATCATGCTGATGTCAACGTATACTGTTATTGGATTATTTTTTTATTGAAATTTTCAATTACTTTTAAAGACTTATAGAAAGTTATCACATAGTCTTGGTTTAGCTTCTTAATATTTTAATTGAAATAAATAATAGTATTCATTGTTCGAGCTTGTGTTCAGTGCCGGTTTTAAGGGGTGGCGTAGTGGGTCGGCTGCCCAGGGCGCCGAATGAGCTAAGGGCGCTAAGGGCGGCCTTAGCTCCTACAATGGGGTGTTTTCTGAAGATTTTCCCTCCCACCCAAAAAAAAGCAGGAGGCGCCAGATTTTTTTTGCCTAAGGCGCCGCAACGCCTAAAGCCGGCGCTGCTTGTGTTTGATGATTGCAATTCTTTCTCCTCCATCATCTTCAACGTGCTTATTAATGGCGGCTCTGTGACGCCAAACTCATAAAGATCAAGCAAGTCTCACGAGGAGATGAGTTACAGCGCCTGCATCTTGAGTTATTGTGAATAATTGCGAACGTTTGCAAATACCAGCTGACTTAACTTAAAGAAACTCTCTCCTCGCAAGAGATGTATCGCAAAATTATGTAAACATTATCTTAATATTTTAATGCAAATCTCTAAAATAGAGACGAAAGTGAAATAATTTTTGTAAGCGTCAAGCTTTTTTAGCTAATACCAAAAAATAACAATTAGATGCTAAATTATTTATATAAGGTTTCAAACAAATCAGAGCATTAACAGTTAACCTTGTATGTACGTTTTTAAATTTGCGTATCAATCAATACTAACTGAAACTTTCATTGAAAAAAAACCTCCGGTTTGTAGAGCATTATTTATGGCTTATATAAGTACGCATACCGTAAGGAAAACCGCTTCAAGGTATACAGAGAGATAGCATATGCTAATACTCGTTAATATATCACGCTAGTCTTGTGAAGGTAGCTACAGGTGGTATAATATCAATATTTTTTGCGGACGAAGAACAACCCAAGGACGACCGGTTTGCAAATTATTTGAGCCATTTCCAATCGGCGTTTGCGAAATATGATAATGGTATTCATGCACTCGTGATCTTCAATTATTGTGAATTACGTTGGCCAATGGCTTTTTCAGTAACGTACACGTATTTTTTTATATGAAATATTATAATTTTTTTAAACAGTAAAATATGTAAATTTGTTCAATGCGTACCGATTATCTTATTGTTACGCATTACTTTTAAGCGTCGATTTCAGTGAGTTTTGAGCGGCTCCGCTGCATTTCGTTCCCAGATAATATGTACGTTCAACGACTCATCAGTAACGACCTGTGGCGCACGGACGTCTGGTGTACAAAACATTTGGTGCACGGGACAATTGGTGCAATGGATGTCTCGCTAACCTAACCTAAGGAATGTCCAGTGATTGTAGAGTCCAGACATCCATTGATCTCGTTAACGAAATAACTTAGGTTAGGTTAGTGAGACATCCAGGGTACCACTTGTCCTGTGCTCCAAATGTCTTGTGCACCAGACATACAGAGCGCCCCACGTCGTTAACAATGAGTAACTGAACGAATTATCTGTGAACGAAATGCGGCGGAACCATCTTCGACTAATTTATGAGAGAAATACATAGAATAATGTTTTCTTTGAATTTTTATACGTATCCATAGTTAAATGCATAGCTTCTATGATCTTTGAAACATCCATCTTATCGCAGTGTTACGCCTATGAAAAGGCATAATATATAGTATATACTTGAGAGTTCTACCTTATAATCTCCTAGTGAGGAAAGTGGCAACTTTTCGCCATTCACTTATAGCATTTAATATTACGTACTTCTTGTAATAAACGTGCAGTTTGGATGCGTGCGCAGTACATAACATTATGACTGCGTAATCGGGTATTTTTATTCAAAATTATATACCAAATTGTATAACTTATAAAAAAAAAATCACGACTTTATTACGTAATTTTTATTTGAATATTGCGTATAAATTTATAATACTGATATCAGCTCGATATAGCCATTGCAGACTGATACAGAAAACCTCAATATACAATCTTTTTTTTTGTCGGCGGGTAATAGCTCAATGGTCAAAGCGTTTGCTTTGCCAGCCAAAGGTCGTGGCTTGGATCGCCGACGGAGATTAAAAAAAATAAAAAATAATATATATCATTTCTGAACTCTAAAATACCCCAGGTTGGTGTGAATTTGATCCCTCATCCGTGAAATCCCAGTCATAGCCTATTAATTAAAATTGGTGGTAGACGAAAGTCGTTTCGTGAAGACCACCCCATTCATAGTAAATTCCTGTAATAATAAGGATCATGCGTGAATCTCTTGACAAAAGATGCCTTCTTGACAAAAAGGCAGAAAATTGGAAACGTAGAATAGACTGAATGATATTGACTGAAGAAATAAATGTTTGGTTTTATTTTTATTAAAAAAAAAACATAATTTTTAAATTTAATACCATACCAATTTACTATCCATCTTAACCTTATTACTTACATGTCCCCTAACCCTATTATTTACATGTTGAGATAGCCTCGTTTAGCGCTGTTTCGCATTACGCTCTACTTTGATGGAACGTATCCACTGTATTACTGTATTCTAAAAGTTTAATTTGTAGGTGGAATGACCATTGCTGGATGGTCAGTCACGGATATTGAGTGACTCCCGTGAATCAGAACTCCGCAATGTGTGACTCACAAGTCAAACATTCACGACCTGCGCCAAGCAAGACACAAGTCACCAACCACTAAGACGCCGAACTCGCTTTTGGTGAATCAGGTAATTGAGGTCATTATCCCATATCATACCGAGAAACTAGATTTTTATGTTTTTTTTATGTTTATAATAATATTTCATGATATTTTTTATTGTTCTTTTGACATAATTTGAATATTGTTCTAAGCACGGCGTACTTGTATCAACACAAATTATGCATATTTAATTATACGTAATTACTGGTTTGCTCGACTAATTGTTTTCTTTTTAATGTAAACACATACAGGAGAATACCGACAGATGGTGATAGTAATTCTGAAGTTTTTCATCTGTGTATCCTATATGACGCTTCCTATTTTCACATACGGATAAGCGCTGCATGTGGAGTGTTGATCCGCCAACGTCACAGACCACAGCCTGGCATTCACGCATCATCCTTTTTATTGCAGGAATTCACTATGAATGGGTGGTCTTCACGGGACGACGTTCGTCTACCGCCAATTCTGAATAATAGGCTGCCACTTTCATTTTACGAGTGAGGGATCAAATTCACACCAACCGGGGGTATTTTAGAGCTCCGAAATATGTAGTTTCTTAATCTCCGTCGGGAATCGTACGCACGACATTCGGCTTGCCAAGCAAACGCGTTAACCACTGAGCTATACCCGCCGGGGTTATTTACTTCTTATGATTTCTCTAGGACTAAAGCATTAGATTTTATTATTTTATATAGCTCTATACCTCTTTTAAAGTTAAAAAATCTTACGATTCGTGTATCTTATGTTATTGTACTAGTAAGTAAAAAAAATCCAAAACATTAAGAAATACTAAAAGGAATGATATTGTTGAAGTGGGTTAAACCTGCTGACATCCTCATCTCTACGGGAGAAAACGACTTCACGTCGCCGGGATAATGATGGGATCGCGTGGTGGAAGTATGAGGAGCAGATTAACAACACACAGACTTTTTCCGAAGCGCATTGACATACCTGTATATTTTTCGATAAAGACTTGATTCCCCGCTCGACCGTAACATGACGTTACTTTCGCCTCGGTCGAACGGGACTTGACTGGCGACTAAGCGCGCTCGTAATGGGCTGTCACCTATCGCCGCAATTGGCGATCTACATAATCAATGGCGCACCAATTACAGCAGCCATGTACATAAAGAACGTCACACCCGTGACCGGACTTGTCCAAAATGTCAATATGGCGACTCATACATGTACGACAAGCGAACAGAAATAAAAGACGAAATATTGTATATCGAGGTTTTCGGTACCAGTCAGCAAGGGCTATATCATGTTGATGGCACTGCATTGTTTTTTTTTATTTCATTGGTTATAAGTGATTAGAAATGTATTACTCCTTGAAATAACCGTGATACAGGTACGTGTTGAAACATTAAACCAACGAGGTGATGATAACTAACGTTATCAATTTAATAACCTATTTTAAACGGTTTGACATAATCTGGCCTCGCACTGTCACTGTGTCAACAAAAATGACTTGTAAAAGTGTGTAATGAAACTATTATTTTACTATGAACTAACATTAGATTACGTGGAACTGGTGAGAACATCCTGAAAAACAAGGTTTTACTATCGTTTTCAGTTTAATAGCATGTCAGTACCGGTTTTAGACCCAGCGGCGCCCTGGGGCAATTTTTTCTAGTGCCCCATTTTGTTTATATTTTAAAAGATATAAGAAAGATTAGTTACCCTCAGCGCCCCTAGCTTATTCGACGCCCTGGAGCATCGACCCACTTCGCCACCCCCTAAAACCGGCAATGTAGCATAAGGAAAAATCCGACCTATCCTTGAATACGGCAGTCACCTTTGGATTGGAGCCCCAAAATACCTTCTAAACTTAATTGACTCAGTTCAAAGAAGAGCAATTCGTTTGATAAACAATGACACTCTTACGCCTAAACCTGCAATCAATGGAACACAGGCGTAAGATTGGTTCTCTTAGTCTTTTCTACCGTTATTACCACGGTCGCTGTTCTTTGAAACTAAAAGAACTAATTCCTCCTGCACCCAACCACAGCCGACAAACTCGTCTTACACTTACCGAACAGCCATACACGGTTAATATAATAGGTCGACCAAGAACAGGCAGTTTCCAAAGCTCCTTCCTTAATACCACAGGTAAGCTATGGAATGCTCTTCCAGTGTCTGTGTTTCCTCCTTCCTACAATCTGGATCTCTTCAAGAAACATACACTTGCAATCTCCCGAACCCACACACAAACACAAACACAACACACGTTTCCCGCATGCAGCGTCCAGCCTCCCTGGCTGAGAGTCATAGAGTGCACTGGTCTTGGCCGGGTGTACTCTCCTGCATGCGTTTTCATAAAAAAAATATACGGTCTACTATCTTCTTCGTAGTATCAATCCGGTGGATTGGTTTGTGGCAACATAATCTTGCATCGTAGCCGGCGGGTTTAGCTCAATGGTTTAAGTGTTTGCTTGGCAAGCCGAAGGTCGTGGGTTCGATCCCCGACAGAGATAAAAATGAAGCATCAGCATATCAATCAGTATGTATCAATTTATTAAAAATATAGGTTTGTATCTTCAATTTTCTATAAAGCATTACAAAAACAAAAACAATTTATGATCGAAATGTTTAATATTCACCTGGAGTACTGCTACCTGTAAACTGTTTACACAAATTAAGCGGGAAAATAATACGTCCCGTCGTAGAAATGTTTTAATACACTTATTCAAAGTGTGAGCAGGTATTGTTCATGAACATTGAGTGTCGTTGTTACATGAAAATTCATATCGGTTAAATGAATGCTTCTTCTATGGGTACATGCGCGTCCGCGGGTACATGCCTTCATGGGTACATGTCAACATGGACGCATGCGTCACGAGGTCCTCACAATGGTCCATTATCGTCACAACACCACAAGTCGTGTTCAACTTCTTTTTCAAACTTTTTTGACGTCAATTTTAAAACGCCAATGCTTTCGCATTAAATAAATAATTACTTTTTTGACTTGTAGGGTATTTTTGTATTTATGTCATTAAAAACAAGAAAACATAACGCAAGAGAGCATAAACTATTCATTTAAAGTTAAATATTATTGATACAATTATTATACATACAGATGAAAGTACTCTTCGACGTCTTTTCTGTTTTAATTTCCCAAATATTTTAAAAAAAAAATTGACAGAAGAAGAAGTTGTGTAAGTCTACAATTATGTTAATTTGGAAACCTTATTTCTTCCACTATATATACCTACTTGTTTTTTAATTATTATATGTATTTTTATTAGTGGCAACACAGACACGTCGTGTTCACTCTCCGTTACTGGATTTTGAAGTTATCGCTGAAATGGACAATTAACTGTATTGATTAGAAGTCGGCTTCCATGCAAAATGCATTATACGTTTTATTTCACATTTTCAATACGTATTAGCGCTTTACCTAGCGTTAAATACACTACAAAAACCCATATAAACATCTCTAAAAACCGAGCGAATTCGTTTTTCTTAACCCTTTCATTACGGTTCGGTTTAAATACAAATTATATTATCAATTATAAAACTGGTATTTGAAGAATAAATGTACTTATCTGGTTTATTTTCACATATTACATTGGTTCTTGTATCCTTTAGCTATCAGATAATGCATAAAAAACTATTCTAAGAAAGTAGCAAAACGATATATCACGTCAACCGATGTCAACGGTCGGGGAATCTTATGACGGCATATGCCGACAACCGATACAAGAGGAATAGCGAAACCTCTAATAAAATGCATAAATACCAAGTGTTGAAATGTAAGGGTGTGTCAAAAAAACTAAGCATTTTAAGTAATATAAGATCAACGCTGAAAATATATTTAAAATAGTTGTCTCTTGACAGTGACGGATTGAGAAAGGCTACGAGTTAATCGAAGCTGCAGTCTCCTAACCAGAGGCCATATTCGACGTGATTCATGTAAAAACGAGGTAAATAAATAAATATACATTCTATAAAATGGATCTCAAAATGAATGCTGATAACGTTGAAAAAATTGTAAAGTTAAGGTTCATTTCCACTCGCTACCTGACCAGGCCTGGCCTCTTCAGACATTCCTCTCCGTACAATTCAATCTACGTGTTTTGCTTACAACAATGGGTGTTTTCCACTCGATACCCAGTGCAGGTCAGACGAATGCGATGCCGTTAAAGCTTTATGGGAGGCGACTACATTATAGTATAACCCGGACGAACGTCAACGCTGGTCAATTTATTACGTACCTAAGAAAAGTGGTGCAAACAAGTACACAGTACTATTACGGTTGAAAGTCTGATGATTGAAAGACGTTCAAAGAACTCGTAAATCTCATATAAAAGTAAAGTACTGAGAGTAAAAGGGTCTAATCGAAGAGCTTGAAAATATATTCAGACTAAAGATAGTTTACTTGTGTTGAGCTCTATCTTAGGAGCAAATGGTACAGATCTTTAGAGGGTCTGATTTAGAAACTTATATCATTAAAAACAGACAATAAAATAACGAAATATATCTCGGAAACTAATTTTGCATTGATATCCTCCTATCTAAGTTGGATATCGAATTACTGGGTGACAGGATGTAGGAGCAGATAATTAACGCAAAGAACTTATTTTCGAGGCACAATTAGCGTTTATTTTAAATAAAGACTTGATTTCTACGCCCGACCGGTATGGCATTTCGCCGGCCGAACGCCAGTTAATTGACAACGCGGGACACCGTGACGTGCCGCGCCACCAATCATCGCGGCAAAAAATAAAATTAAAGATGATAATTGCACCAACATGAAATGGAGCAACTGTCGTAACAAATAAAATGAGGTATGCAAATGCCTGCGTAATATTATATAATTAAAACTAAAATTATTAGATGTGCATGTCAGGCGAGCGAACAAAAATAAGAGAGAAAAGATCGTTTTTCGAGGCTTTACGGTATCAGCCTAAAAGATCTATATCAAGCTGATATCAGCATTTACTTCATACATAGATTGTATACTCGCGGTGTAACGATGACTTGGGACGAGACAATGATCTGACATCCCCCGTCTACTTAAGGCAAATCCTGATCGCTGGGATCGCCATCGGAACGCGTGATTGATGGATGAGGAGCAGATCGCAAAAACAAATAACTCGTCTAGAAGCACATTGACATTTATTTTACGTTGAAAGACTGACAAAATTCGTTCCTCTGCCCGGCACAAAACAAGCTGGTTTACTTCACAACACCCAGGCAGAGACTCCTAGTCGGTGGCAGTGAGAGTCACTGCCCCTGAAAACTATTAGCGGCTATTTGGCGAACTATGCCCCACCCACGTAACCTGGAGCGACTATCAAAACAATAAGAAAAATGGCGCATGCAAACGTGGCGTCTTATAACGGCGCGGTACCATATATTTTGACTCCTTAAATCTAAACCTTAGAATAACATTTTTATTTGTGCGTGTCAGACGATCGAACAAAAATAAAGGATTGTATATTAAGGTTTTTCAGCACCAGCCTGCAAGGGCTATATCGAGCTGATATCAACTTTAATGGCATTGCGAATTGTAATTAATTAAATTGAAATACACGATGTAAAATTAACATTCACGATTAATTTTTACATCCATGTAAATTCCAGAGATTAGCATATAAAAATGATACAGAATTAGTTATGTTTCAAAGAATGAGTAACAAATTAACTGGTTTTTACTTGTTCACCCTTGAATTATGGAACTACGTCGAGAATTATTATAGTTGATTAAAACCTCGAAGGAGACCTGTGTTCGTACATCAATCCGTGTCACGACAAGCATACTGATGGATCAACAGTCGCATGTGAAGAATTTAAAGAGATTCTTTAATGATATTCAAATGCAACATAGAAATCAGTAGTGGTTATGTAAAAACGACTTTATATGACGAAGAGTTTTACCTAATTGAAATGCATGCTTATAGTTATATTATTCATTTAATGGTTATGTGTGATTATTATATGTTATTATATAAGCTATACCCGCCGAAGGGTATAGCTCAATGGTCAAAGCGTGGGATTGAAAAAAAAGGATTTTTAATTGATTTCTGAGATCTAAATTAACCCCAGTTGGTATAAATTTGATCCCTTACCCGTAAAATTCCAGTCATAGCCTATTAATTAAAATTGGTGGTAGACGAAAGTCGTCCCGTGTAGACCACCCATTCATAGTAAATTCCTGTAATAAAAAAGATGATGCGTGAATCTCGGGCTGTAGTCAATGACGTTGGCGGATCAACGCTCCACATGCAGCGCTTAGCCATATGCAGCATGGTGAGCGTCATAGAATTCCACAGATGAGACTTCAGAATCACTATCACCATCTGTCGGTATTCTCCTGTATGTGTTTACATAAAAAAACACTTCTTTTAAGATATCACCAGAAGGAATCCAAATAGTAATGTATCGGAGATATATACAGAAGCACCCTGCAGCTGACGGGAGGTAGTCCTAACACGGTCTTTGGCAATCGGGCTTTCAGCTACGCTGCGCCAATGGCCTGGAACTCACTACCGGAAAGCATAAGAGAGCTTAAAGCAGAGGCATCCTTCAGAAGCAGACTCAAGACCCACCTTTTTACTCAGAGAGGCAAAGAAGCGCTTTTGGAATGATCATTCGGTCATAAAAGAGCGCTATACAAATACTAATATAATAATAATAATCGGTGATTGATGGAAAAGGCCACCAAAGAACTTACTCACTGTCAAACTTTGATGAACAACAAGAAGAGTTGACTTTTGACACTGACGGATTGAAGAAGGCTACAAATTAGTCGAAACTGCAGTCTCATAAACAGAGGTCATACTTAACGTGATCCATGTAAAAACGAGGTAAATAAATATTTTTTATTTATAATGGATCTTAAAGTGAATGCTGAAAACATTGAAAAAAATAAAATTATTTGATCCTAAAAATACCTTCCGAACATTTCGACATCCCAATAGTGCGCGTCACGTTCAATCACTGATGACCAATCCTTGTAAGAATGAGGAATATGATCAAGATACGGTTGGATTAACGATCTGAAATTACAGGTATGTCCCAAACACCTGGGTGGTCATTCCTTGAATTCAGTTATGTACTGTAGTTAAAACAACGAATAAAAAAGCTCCGACATCTAATGGTGAAACAGTATTGAAGCGACTTACGTTAATCCTTATAGTACAAGGTATTTCTAGGGTCTTGACCTCTCTTAATAGTAAGTAACCGATTAATATTGTGAAGAAGTTTGAATTAACTATTGACACAAGTATGATCGAGATGCTTGTGTGGTCATTTTTTGAACCTTGTGCGTCCAAAATAAAAATAAAACAAAAAATAAGAAAAAACAAGATTTGGTGATGGAAATCATGTAAATATCTGACGCTAAAAATATATGTATACAAGACCATGATTTAAAATATTCTTTTTAGTAGTATCAATCCGGTGGATTGGTTTGCAGCAACAAAATCTTTTATTTCGATATCCAGTCTTTTTGATCCTCTGCAATCCTCTATAGCTCACCATAAGAGCCACAACTCATGTCCTCGAACACTTGCTGCAAATACTCCCGTTTAGGACGCCCTCTGAAGTTTCTACCCTCAACCATCCCTTCCACAATGTCGTGAAGAAGACCTTCGTGGCGCATGATGTGACCGATCGCCTCTCTGAGATTGTTCTTACTAGGTGCCTATCTTCCTTGATTATGCTGAGAACCTCAATATTAATTATAGTATTATATCCCACTAGTAAACGAAAATGTTTCATGTCAAATATTTTTATAATTATGTATAAAAAAACTATAACTAGGCTGCTTCTTGTAATAAAACCGGACTATAAACATGTTAAACACGAGAGTTCTAAGCTTATAAAGTATTTTATTACCTATTAAAAAAATATATAACAATAAAAATCAGTTATTTACAATGACACATGTTCAAATATTTATAGAACATTCTGCGCATAATATTCTTGTTTATTGTATTTTTTATTACATTAAATACATTAGGACATGTTTAAAAAGCACTATTTTATATTATTGTTTAACTTCCTATTTCAATAATCTTAATGTTTATTACACTACACGCCTTCTATGAAAAAGGTCAATAGTATTTCTCTATAGCGAACCATTTATATATATTTTTTAATTATCTTTCAGACTGAATCATAGACAATTTATACTGCTCGGTTTTAACTTTGATGTGTCGACTTGTTCGAATAAAAATCGATATTATCTTTGTTTTAAGAATGTTGTACAATTCAAAACGCTACTATAAAATCCATATAAGATGTAATAAAAAAATATAATTGTTAAATAAATTAATAAATTATATAACTGGTAGGTATACAATTTAAACGCAATGGAAAATCATGAGAAGAAAAAAAAAAGAATAGCGATCATTCCAAATTCAAGATATTTTTTAAATAATAATCGTTGAATCTCGCATTGTGTTTTGCAAGATTCTGCCGCATTTCGTTCACAAAGAATTCGCTCAACGACTCATCGTCTGGTGCACGTGACGTTTGGCGCACGGGACAACTGGTGGACTGAATGTCTCGCTAACCTAACCTAACCTAACCTTAGTTATTTAGTTAACGAGACATATGGATCTCTAGACTCTACGATCACTAGACGAATCCTTAGGTTAGGTTAGGTTAGTTTAGCGAGACAGCCCGTGCACCAGACGTCCAGTGCGCCCCACGTCGTTACCGATGAGTCGTTGAACGAATCGTCTGTGAACGATAGATCGTGACTCCGTTGCCCAAGGCATTTCAAGCTGTGTATAAGCTTGAAAGGGACAATGGAATTATCAATAAAAAAAATTATGATATCCATAAAAAAGTTACATACAATATTTAATTATAATTGATATGTGAAACATAATTAATTAAAGATTCATTTTCGTAATAAAGCATTTAAAGAATTAATTCAGAAGCTGACATATTTATAATGTTATTTAAATATATGCAAAGCTTGTTCGTGTGCGACCAAATTACACGTATTCATGGATGCATCATCGCTACCGAGTTGGTCTGTCGTCTACAATGGCATGTGATGTGACTACTGATAGTCCAGGAGCACCAGGGCTCGGTTCCAACAATGATAGTCATCATCAGCACATAAGGAATTCATGAGACTATCATTCGTGAGTCCAACAGCTCAATGCCATCGAGGAGTCTTCGACGAGATTTAAGCGGAAACGTAAATTTCAATGTTTTTAAGAGTTCTTAGAATTATCAGATGCGAGTCGAATAATACATTAAAAAATACAATAAAAATCAGAAAGCAACAAAAGTATTTTAATTTAAGATCCCCTTCACTTAGGGGAAGACGACTTCACGTCGCCGGGATAGTTATCAGATCGCGTGGTGGCGGAATGAGGAGCAGATGAACAACACACAGACTTTTTCAGAAGCACATATATTTTCGATAAACTTGATTTTCACCCCAAACTTGACTACATGCTTTTAGGCACCGGGCCGATCACAACCAGACACTCGTCGCGGTCAGGGGACAACTGAACTGGCCACCGGGCGCCGCAAGTGGCGATCTACAGAATTAATGGCGCACCAATGACAAACAACCATGTACATAACTTATGTCACACCCGTGACCGGACTTGTCATAAAACCAATATGGTGACACATACATGTCCGACGAGCGAACAAAAAGAGACACAAGATCGCATATCGAGGTTTTTGGCACTAGCCTGCAACGGCTATACTTTACTTTATTACTTTGATATCAAGCTAACATCTTAGTAATAAATATTAATAATACTTATTTTAAGGTTCATCGGAGATCGAACTCAGTCTTCGGCTTGCAACAGCTCAAAATTGATAAATACATTAAACGCTTATGTGCGTGCGGGAATGGTTCAAAAGTGGTTCAACATCCTACTAATCGTGCACCAAATAACGGGTTCAAGACTCCAATTCTCGAACACGTAAACGCGTGTTGTACTAGGATAGAATTCCTGACGATTATCTTCGTACGTTCGAAACATAATTCCAAAGGAATTTTAATTCCGGCCATTACCCTGGATGGGATATCGGGTTTTGAAGTACGCGTGCTTGGAGTGTAATAGGATTAAAAACCTTCAAACCGGATTAACATCTACCCATCCTAGAGAAGGTTTATTTATTATGTAATAAAGTATAGTGTTTTAAATGCCCGACGAAATAGAAGAACATTGAACACGATCGATTTTTTGAAAGCTCCACTTGAGATTTGTTATAGTAAATACAAATAATACGCAAGTTTCGGTCAAAGTTCGACGTTTCGATTTAATATGACTAAATAAAGACTTTCTCACATTGTTCTCTAGGTCTGTAGCAAACAGTCATCAAAAAATGATACTATCAGCTCCTATGACTCTTGTATTGCCCCAATTTATCTTTACACCCGAAGTTCTACTGAGTACATACTGATATCCTCCTCTCTTATTTGATATCGATTTACTGGATGATGGATGCAGGCTCAGGTTCACAATATAAAGAACTTGTATTTGTTTCACTATACGCGTTTATTTTTCAAAAATTGTCGCCCGTTAAAGCGAACGCCCTTAGGCGCGCGCGCTATAACGGTCGCGAGTCAAACTTCAACTGCCGGCGCACTGACATCTCGACGCTGCAAATCGTTGCTCAGAAAAAGCGAATTCAAGATGACAGCGGTACCAACAGAATATGGGCCAACTGTTATAACAAATATTTTCGCGTATGCAAACACCGTTTAACATTATACAATTAAAACTAACATTAGATGTGCATGTCAGGCGAGCGAACAAAAATAAGAGACAAAAGATCGTTTTTCGACGCTTTACGGCATCAGCCTAAAGGAGCTACATCAAGCTGATATCAATACCCTTTAATGGTCCTTCAGCAGCTTAAAAGCGCAGTACCTTAAAAAGAAGGGATTTTTTTTACAGATTTTGGAATTTAATGATTTGCCCGGTTCCTTTGAGGCCTGCACCATTTAGTCAAAGGGGCTATAAGGGGAATAAAGATTTATAAAAAAAAAAAAAAAAAAAAGTCAAAGGGGCTGCCCAATCCAATGGAAATATTACAATAATGTAATTATATTCGAGTATGGTTCGATTAAACATGTCAACAAATATTCTTACTTTCTATAGCACAGTCAATTATTGCTTTATTCCTGGGTCTTATTTAAATAACAAGGATTAGAAAGTTTTCAAATATGTTCTAATGATCTCCTTATAATTAGAAATTTAATCCTTCCTGTGAGGTTCTAATTACAATATAATGTGGCATAACAGCTGTTTTTAAGTTATTATATTATTAAGTAAGCAGTAAATAAAGAGCTATTATTACTACTCGTACATTTCACCCAATTTAAAACCTGTATTATTTGTAAAAGAATCCTTACAATTTGGAATGACGATCTATATTTTATTACGCGTATTTAGTGACATCAGCATGATATAGCCCTTACTGACTGGTACCGAAAACCTCGAAATACAATCTTTCGTCTCTTATTTCTGTTCGCTTGTCGTACATGTATGTGTCGCCATATTCCCATTTTGGACAAGTCCGGTCACGGGATAGGACGTTAGTTATATATATATACATATATCGCCACATGTGGCGCTGGACGACAGCCCGTCACGAGGCGCGCAGTTTTGTGCCGACGGCGGCGAGATCGCATTGTCCTGATCGATTGAGGCGAAAGTAACGCCATGTTACGATCGATCGGGAAAACCATGTCTTTATCGAAAATATATGTCACTGTGCTTCTTAAAAAAGTCTTTGTGTTGTTAATCAGCTCCTCATCCTGCCACCACGCGATTGAATAACAACCTTTAAATTAAAGAGGTTAAAAAAAACAACAAAAAAAACTACCTATTGTACAAATCTTTTTAATGATTTTGTATATTAAAAAAACCGGGTCAGTAATTACTTTGTTTGCAAGTTGAGACAGGAATAATTGAAAATAATAAAAAAACGATTTAATGTGCTGTAAAGTGAGATAAAATACAACAGAATAAATTTAATTTATTCTAAATTTCAAATAACAAAACATAAAATAGGTTCTCATGCAAAGCGGATGGTATCTTCATACCTATCGTTGCTTTTTGCCTACCTAGCAAAAAATAATAAAACGCAAATATTTTGAGTGCGTAAACACTGAGAATGCTACCAAATTGTTGAAAAAATCACGGAAAATATTACGTAATATTTTTTATTATTATATGAGCTTCCTTACGCGAAATGGAGAAAAAAATACGATTCTCAAGAATCAAGGCCATTGTTTATTGTTACCGCCAAATTCATTTCAAAGTCATGGCATATCCGAGTAAGAATATTATTGGTTGCGAGAATAGCCAACGAGGCGTGGCCATTTTTACAACAAGCGGTCGACATTTATGCCACTTCTTGGATAGGTGACCGCAAATTAAACAAGCTTCGTGGTACAATAAATGTGAACCGGTACGCACCCAGATTACAATTGCTTGTAATTATATTTATTGTGTAAACTTTGACATCAGCATGATGTAGCCCTTGCTGACTGGTACCGAAAACCTCGATATACAATATTCCGTCTCTTATTTCTGTTCGCTTGTCATACATTTATGTGTCCGCCATATTGGAACTAGTTATATAGACCGCCACTGTGGCGCCGGTGCGACAGCCCATCACGCCAGTTGTGTCCCGAGAGCATATTGTATTGTGGCTCGGCCTAATGCTGTGACTAGGTCGAGCCCTAAATTTGTAAAGTTTTATAGTGAATATATGTCAACGTGCTTCTGAAAAAGTCTGTGTTATCCATCTGCTCCTAATCCTGCCATCACGCGACTGAATAACAACCTTTTGAGAGAGAAGAGGATGTTAACTTGTAGAAAAGTACCTTTGAACCAGTTGTGGGTGACGTTAAGTTGGGTTGAATTGACTCTAGATACTAAAGTATTGCAAGAATTTAATCGGATAAATGAGGAAATAAGTGGTGGAGCATTTCAAATTGTAACTATAGTATTTAATGAGTTAAATAAACCGCTCGTTCTAAGACATATTTCAACTGGGCTGGATACTTTAAAAAAGGTTTCACGGGCTTAACGGTTAAGTGTAAGTGCCTGCGTAGAATACTGGGAGTGCGATGCCTTGACTTTGTGAGGAATAACGAGGTGATAGAACTGACAATTCCATTCCACAGTCAATCAAGAGGCGAAGGAGGCTGGTTAGGATACGTATTAAGAATGCCGCAGGAGAGCATAAACTATAGATGCCTTTTCTTCAAGCCCCCGGGCTCGCGCATTCCTGGAAGGCCGTCGGCAAATATACACAAAATGTACTCGGCGAAGCTGCAGGAGGCAGAGCTGACATGGGACGAGGCGAAGACCAAAGCGGCTGACAGAGCTTTGTGGTGGTGGCTCGTATATGTTCCAGTTGAGAGAACGGTCATGGACTAATGAATGAATGCAATAAAATCATGATACAAGAATTATTGGAGCCCCAACCATCTGATTTCCACCGGTAAATTGCGTTATCTTATTCATGGTCCAAGTTCGGACCTGACTGGCAATGTCTGCGACATTTTTTTTTAATTGGTTAGTCAAATCAATGGGTGTTGCCTTTCAACTTTTTATCGACTGCCAATGCGACTTTCGAGTCTACAGTTTCTCAGTCCAACTGAGACATTATGTTTCATTATTCTTTCCCACGAATATAAATCACCGCGCTTTGAGGTTGAAACAAGAGCCTTTCGAAGAAAAAAGAAACAGGAGAGCTCGGTTTAAATTTAAAGTCATTTTTCAATCCTACTTAGCACTTTTTGTAACACTCAAATATCCAAAGATGGAGGTTTTTCACACGGAACTCAAACATAAGCATTTAATACTAAAATAATATTAATTATCATTCTGATTATATTACTTCATTATCAGGATGTTTTAAAACGAAAACGCAAACACTTCACACAATTCATAGGAAATACTAAACATTTTTTACTCAAGTCTTCGAATTGCGGCTTTAGTTCTACATTTTTAACTTTCTTAGTTGTATAACGTTGCCGGCGGGTATAACTCAATGTTCAAAGCGTTTGTATTGCAAACCAAAGATCGTGGGTTCAATCCCCAACGGAGATTAAAAAAAAAATTAATCGATTTCTGAACTCTAAAATACCCCCGGTTGGTGTAAATTTGATCCCTCACTCGTAAAATACCAGTCATAGCCTATTAATTAAAATTGGTGATAGACGAAAGTCGTCCCGTGAAAACCACCCATTCATAGTAAATTCCTGTAATAATAAGGATGATGCGTGAATCTAGGGCTGTAGTCGTTGACGTTGGCGGATCAGCACTCCACATGCAGCGCTTAGCCATATGCAGAATGGTAAGCGTCATAGAATTCCACAGATGAAACTTCAGAATTACTATCACTATCTGTATTCGGTAAAAAAAACTCATTAGAAAAATAATAGCTAAATAAGATAATGGTTACTATTGGTGATGATTTGATAGATTAAAATGAAGTTAAAAACATACGCACATAACAAAACAACATTGTAAATCAAATGGTTAAAATTTCTAGAAACTTCTATGTAATTACTTTCGAAATCTGTGAACAGTTGTGAGTAGTAACTCAATCTAGGACCACTCAAATGGATGTGTGATTTGTTGGGTGCTTAAGTTAATCTGTTAGAGGCCTAGAGGCTTTACATAATAAGGGATATACATAAAAGAATGTTATTATGATCTCTATCACGTGAATAGTCCATTTTCCTGAGTCCATATACAGTTACCTATCTAAGTACGTGAGAGACTTAACTAAATTGTGTTTGGGCTTAATTTTTTCATGACTTAAGTGAGACTTTATATTACGAGCATTATATATTGAGCTGTAAATGCTATGTGCCATGCGATTAATTTTCGTGTTAGATGAGTGTGTGATGGCTTGGAATAAAATTCAAAAATAAGAACGCGCATTTTTTAAATTTGAAAAATAATAAAACAAATGCATGAATGGAAAAAAAAACACGTTTCAATTAAAATTCAAATAAACGCTTACAATCAATTGAATGAGTTTTTCATTCCTTTTAATTCTGTTTGAACAAATTTTACTACATAATTTCAAAAGGGCCTTCACTTACGCTTAATTGCGCTAATTAAAGTAATTTTTTAATTCAATGAAACATTGATTATTTTGGAAATTAGTGTAGGAGTAAGTATTTACAAAAATACTTTATTTGTTCATAAAAAATATTAGATAATTGTTATCTTCTTCGTCGTATCATCTCTTGCGACGCCCTGGGCAAAAAAAATCTGGCGCCCCATGTTTTTTTTGGGTGCTAGGAGAAATCTTTAGAAAATACGCACTGTAGGAGCAAAGGCCGCCCTTAGCGCCCTTAATTCATTCGGAGCCCTGGACAGCCGACCCACTACGTCAACCCCTAAAACCGGCACTGTCTCTTTATGACACTTCCTAGTCAGAAAGACTAATCTAAAAGACTGAATTTGATCCCTCAACCGTGAAAATGACAATGTCCCGTAAAGGCCACCCATTCATAGTAAATTTCTGTAATAACAAGGATGATGCGTGAATCTCGAGCTGTAGCCTATTACATTGGCGGATCAACACGCCACATATAGCGCTTAGCCATATACATCATGGTAAGCGTCATAGAATTCCACAGATGAGTCTTCAGAATTACTGTCACCATCTGTCGGTATTCTCCTGTATGTGTTTACATAAAAAAAAAGTTGGTTATCAAAGTGCCATATAGGGAGAGATCGAATACTATTATACATACCTTTTTTGAGACGTTTAAATCCAAATATGTTATCAAATATGTAGTAATTTAATAATACAATATCGTTGATTTACAAAATATAAATGTTAAAAAATCACATAATTTAAATGATACATCTTCAAATCGTGTTGTCGTTCAATGCAAAGACGTTCATAAATATGCATTCTTACTTTTTAATAAATATGATTTCCATAGATGCCATGAATACCAACACAAAAATATGTGTAGTCTGCATAATGGCGCCGTCGATTACAAATCCCAAATGTTTCAATATTAATTCATCGACATTTACGACAGTTTAATTTAATGTTACTGCATGACATTTTTAAAATAACTTCGTTTTAAAAGTCAGATCATCCATAAGTCTTTCCATTTGTCCCTTTTTATTTGGTTACATTGGTTACACGAAAAATAGTATACATATAATAAGAATAGTTGCTAGTCTAGTAGAAGACACGAATGGTCGGCAATCGTTTGAAATATTTGGTTAAAATAACAATTTGAAAATTAATATTGTAATTACTTAAAAAGATTTTTTTTATGATTACATATATTTCTTATTGACAAGTATCCCGTTATTAACTTTTAATACGATTCTTTTAACCCTTTCATTACGGCTCGGTGGCATACAAATTATACTGTCGATTATAAAACTAGTATTTGAAGCATAAATGTACTTATCTGGTCTATTTTCATATATCACATTGGTTCTTGTATCCTTTAGCTATCAGATGATGCATAAAAAACTATTCTAAGAAAGTAGCAAAACGATATATCACGGCTACCGATGTCAACGGTAGGGGAATCTTACACGGCATATATCGGGTACTGATGTGAACAAGTTAAATTAGCTAGTGTGTTATTATGACCGTTAATATTTTAATACGACCAAAATATTAACCAATAAGTGATACATGCAAACATTAAATTTCTCTCATCAATCTGAGGAGAAACATAAACGTCAGACGCAGGGATTTGAACCACCAACTATACACCTTAGTTCTGTTATTTGCACTGCGCAATCGACCATGACTATTCTCTACCTGAATCGAGTGGAGAGATTTAACGTATTTATATTATTGTTACTTTCGAATCCCAGCGTCTGCCGTTTCTTTTTCTCTACAGATTGATGAGAGAAATTTGATGTAGATATGTATGCATGTCTCACTTATTAAAATATTGGTATATATCAATTATCTGTAAAGAATTAGAGCACGGGTCGTCAACCTAGTTCGTACTGCCCACTAGTGGGCGATACGAGCTTCTATGGTGGGCGGTGGGCAATTTTTGTAGATTTTCAAATCTTCTTCATTCCTTCTAGAATTTTTTCCACCCATATACTGAATTGAAGTATAGCGAGGTTGGTGGGCGGTAGGGAAAGTTTACCATGAAAAATAGGCAAAAGTGGGCGCTAGGCATAAAAAGGTTGACGACCCCTGAATTAGAGTATTAAAAATAATCCGAATAAAATATTAACTTGTTAAATATCGATAAACGAATTAATGTTTGTCTGCCTAGTTCTGATCATTTATAAAAATATAAAAATTATTTATAAAAATACTTTTCAATAAAATATCTTTCAAAAATATATATATTATATATAAGAAGGTGGAAGACTCACTTAAGAAATATTAATAATGTATTTGTTCGGACTTGAAATGTGCCCTTCTGATCGTGACGAACATATATGCTTCAAAAATGGAGAGGTTGCCTCAGAAGATCATATATTTCTATGGCAGTATTTTAGTACAAAAAAAATAACAAAATTTTAGTCTCGTAATTAATATTTTGTAAAATACGCTAACACAACAAATTAAATTATCGAACATGTGAGACGGTTGTGAAATGTTTTCCCGCGGTAAAACGACCATAAAGCTCTGAGAATCTTACAAATAATATTAAATACAAGATGTCGGCTCAATTTATTTGACAGTTAATTCTGTTAATTTACGCTGCGTGTAGGTTGATACTTTGATTTAGACATTTCAATTCTAGCATTTACAATGATGTAGCGGTCTCCATTTTGTTTAACTAAGCCGCTAACAGTAATGTTTTTGGTATTTAAATGTCAATAAACAATTAGCAAGTGTGATTTATAAGTGTGTCTAATCTTTCTATATTTTATCGCCATTTTTGTTTAACGGCATTTTTGATAGAGAAATGATAAATCTGACAATGGTTTTCACGTCATGAACAATGAGGTTCTCAGGATAATCAAGAAAGATAGGCACCTAGTAAGATCCATCTCAGAGAGGCGAACCCGATGGATCGGTCACATTATGCGCGACGATGATCTTCTTCACGACATTGTGGAGGAGATGGTTGAAGGTAGAAACTGTAGAGGGCGCCCTAGACGGGAGTATTTGCAGCAAGTGTTCGAAGACATGAGTTGTAGATATTATGCTGATTTGAAGAGGGTTGCGTAGGACCGAGAGGAGTGGAGAGATCGAGATACAAGAATTTGTTGCTGCAAACCAATCCACCGGGCTGATACTACGAAGAAGAAGGTACACAACCCTTAAGTTATAACATACTATTTATTTTATAAAAGCTTGATAAACAAAATTGAAGTGAATCTGAAAATGAACAATGTTTTTTGCTAGAATTTAAATCGATGTTAATTATAGATGAAATTCTATTCCACTCCTAAATTGTATTAAAATAGGATTTGTAAAAATATTCTAATATTACAATGCACATGTTCATATTATTCACTTCACTACGAAGCCGAAACTGAAAAATTTATTCTAAAATATAATTTTCATTTAAATCATTGAATGCTACTCGTATTTTAGACGTCACAACACATTTTTTTTTTTATAAAACAAGTTAAGCTCTTTATAAAAAATGTGTTGAATCTAATCATAATCTAAAAAAAATATTAATTTCAAACGTTTCGCATTATAATCTAACTTTTCGCGCTACATATTTTGAGCAGAAGATTCTTTTATATCTTTATGGCTGATCTAGTTTGTTCCTCGGATATCCGCCGCGGAGATACGCTCACAGCGGGTCGGCAACAGCAAACACATAAATGGCGATAACTCAAAAGTCGATTGACTGGTCGGGCGGATCGTGAGAGAGAAAAGTGAAAACAAGATGCCTTATATGCGAAAACGCCCCGTGGGCCAGTGCCATTGACCGATACCTGCCCTGGGCGATGCGTCAATGCGCCATGACAGCTCAAAATAACAATATGTACAATAACTAACTTTGACGCAAGGAAACAATTTATTACACGGTCATCAAAGGTAATTTAATATTCATTTGTTCGTATTCATAATTGCATTTAGAATTTCCGTAGTGATCCATATCATTTTCTGGGTTATCTTACTTATTGATATTTAGTATTTGTAGGTTGTTGTCTAGCTATTACCTTCTACATTTTAACGTAAGATATGTTTTTCTTCTTGTTTTGTAGTATTCATTCATTTGATGACGGGTTTAGGTTCGCCGTGGAGTACAAGAAAATATATGAAAATTGTTTGTAGTACGTATGTGTAGTGGTTATGTGTGTGTATGAATTGAGGTATCCGCAACTGTTTATCAGGTATAATATTCCTTAAAGATTAAAGATATTCAGTTTGTATGTGAAATGAAACACAGATACTGGAATAGCATTTAAAAGACTACTTGTAGTGTTGAAAGATGGAACTGGAAAAGCTTTTCATCTTTATTCGTTATATTTTAACCATAAAGAAATGCTCGAAATTGGTTCCACGAATCTGACGTTTATGAAAAGGTGCATCAAATGCAAATGTTTTAAAGAGCAGTGACCATAATAGTAACGATAAAATTGGCTTGGTGAACCGACTTTACATCTGTGATCTAAATATACAGCTTTTATACATTAGTATGCTATTGTTTATCAGAGGCTATTTTTTTAATTATTGCACCAATCATCACGATTAAATGACTTTTATCAGAAGCCTAAACAACATTCAAATGAAATTAAAATTAAAACAATTAAAATTTTTTTATAACCACTTGGCTTACAGTTTATTGCCTACTTTAGTTTCGGTAGCACGCTCTACCATCTTCAGGACAACACTTACAACAGTTGTAAGTGGTAGAGTACGCTACGTCTACCGAAACTAGTAGACAATAAACTGTTAACCAAGTGGTTATAAACAAATTTTAATTGTTTTAATTTTAATCATGTCTGACCACAAAGTTAATGCTTTTTATAGAAATTAAAATTGTTTTACGAGTATATCATCTATCTAAGTAAGAAGAGTGTATTTTCTACTGGTAGTATAAAGCTTCAAGTCGTAGGAAATGTTGCCTGAATGGCGTTTATTAGTCGATAATTTAAATGGACCAGTTTCTCTCATTAAGGCTCATTTGTAGGCACGATCCATAGTTAGGCGAGATGGACGAGGCCTATAAGAGTACATATAAGCCATTACTGAAATAATTATTTAAACGTTTAACATTAAAAAAACACATAACGACCTGGCACTTAACTTTAATAAGCCGCCTTGCATGCCATAATAGAAAAACTATCTTGAGAATTAACCTATACATTATATTACTGTTGATTACTGTAATAAAGTGTGTTATAATTATAGTCAAATAAATCCGTAGAGAAAAGCGTAAATGAAGAATGTTTCCTTTTGTTGAAGAAGAATGAAAACTAACAAATTACGAGTATCATGATAATTTTCAAATATATTATTTTCACCCTGTACTTGAGACATTGCTAATGGTTCCGCCGAATTTCGTCCACAGACAATTCGTTCAACGACTCGTCGGTAGCGACGTGGGGCGCACTGGATGTCTGTTGCACGGGACATTTGGTCCCCGTACAACTTGTGCGCTGGATGTCTAGCTAACCTAACCTTAGTTATTTCGTTAACGAGACCTATGTACTTCTGGAATCTACGATCACTGGAAAAATCATTAGGTTAGGTTAGGTTATGTTAGCGAAACAGCCAGTGCACCAGTTGACCCGTGCACCAGCTGTCCAGTGCGCCCTACGTCTTAACCGATGAGTCTGGAAACGAATTGTCTGGGCACGATAGGTCATGACACCATTTATGTCTCACCGAATTTTAAATCTAATTGGATGAATAATATTTTTTATTTAGTCTCACTAACCTAACCTAAGTTATTTCGTTAACGAGATCTATGGATCTCTGGACTTTACGATCACTGGACAAATTAAAAGTTATTTGGGATACTGACATCTTGTATTCTATATTTATGCAGGTATTTTATAAATTAATAGCCAACGAGCCTTCTGTTAAATGAAAAAATAAATCATAATCGATTTTAATGTTAACTTAACCCTTTATTTACTGACGGGACTTATAAGTCCCATACCACAAAATACAATATTGATCGTGCATTTTGCTGCAGTTGCCTTGACGGAACTTATGAGTCGGATTTATAAAACTATGAAATAAATGGTTATTTTAGAAGATTTTTTTTTCTTATTTTTTCTCATATCCTATCAACACATATTCGTGTAAAAAGAATCTGTAAAGTAAATACGTTATTTTATAATTCAGTAAATAAAGGGTTAAATAGATTTTACCGTTAGTTTTCCTAAATTGTCAGTGCGTTTTATTATATTTTGAAACTCCCATTTCATGCATTCGTTATGTAACAACGAAACATAAAACCCACGTTATATCATCAGTTGTAGCTTATCAGTCTGAGAGAAAAATTCGATACTTTTATAACCAGATAAATTCAGTGATTTATGTCTCTTTTCAAAATGGCGCGATAAACACTTCATACAAATATAAAGAGTCGCTTCCGCCCAAGTGTAATCCCACGGCGATTTTACTGTATATTTTGTAACGTAGACATAAAAAAAACTGCATGTTTATTCTCTAACTCTTGACAGTTGATAGATAAACGAAATAACACACAATGTAGAACCTGTATGTGTTCGAATACCTAATCTATAAGTGGCATTCGATATCGGTACATTAAAACCCTTTTATAAGTAGGTTATACCGATAAATAGGTAGGTAATAAGTAAATTCAAAAATATAAGAAAATAATTTAGTGATTTTTCTGCCTTGAATGATGTTAACGGATTTTAAAATTATTTAATTTTCTTGGATTATTATTATGCACAAAAAACATATCTGAATACATACTTTCTTTTTATGTCATAATTATCTATTTATCAGTGGCTGATACCGTTGATAATAATCTGAATAAACGCATCGTCAAGAAGACCTTATTGTCCTCCGATTTGAAACGGGAAATGTTCAGTCATTTATATGTTTTTTTTTATTACATCAATATAAAAAACGTTTTTCCCTGGATATAAATAAGATATTGAGAACTAATAGAAGAGATGTGTGCTTGAGTATGCATTTCTTTCGGCTAGTGCGCGGCGTGTTCACAAATCCTGACATTTTGTTAGAAATCGGTTTATTTGTCCCTGACAATTATTTAAGGATAAGGAGGCACAGATTGTTTGTTCTTCCTAGAGGTAATACAAACCTGCCAGATACTATGCCTCTTGGGAGAGTAATCAGACTGTTCAACCATATTGCCTCGAATATTGATATATTCCACTTGAGAGAAGTCCACTTTCGACATGAGCTCACGAATTTATTTATCAAAGTAATTTCGTGGAGTCTTCTGTTAAGCGAGTTTCGGGAGTTTTTAATAATTATTGTTAATAATTGTAAATACCTAATTGTTTCTCTTGTATTTTACCTTATTTCGTAATGTTTTTGAAAGAAATAAATAAATAAAATTTTAAATTTTTAAAAAATATTATATTAAATATATACGAGTATAATATGTAATGTAAAATGCACAGTTTTTTTTTGTCGATCGATAATTCCTGATAGAATTCCATGATTACTCTTGAGAATGGCGTCATGAAGAAGACGAAACATTTTGTTAAAAAATTGGATTTGAAACATTATATATATGTACAATTGATATTAAAACAAAAATACAAATTCGATAGTAAGTTAATTAAATCATTTCTATCTTCGACATGGATCAAGAAGTAAACAAGAAGACTGAAGCTGCGCACTTTATAACCTTAAACACGTCGGCAGAGATTAAATTATCACGTAAGATAGACGTAACATAGACCTGTGATAAACATGTCGGGATAATTTAGACACGTAGGTACGTAAAAGTGAAAGATGTTACCTACTGATTGATGCTGCGGTGAGATGCTACGTGATCAGACACTTTTATTACAATGTTGAGCAGCTCGTACGAAAGTAATCAAATAAGTAACCGATACCAATCTAGTCTTCCTAATACGAACAGTGCTATTATCAAACTTAATAGAAATGTTGTAAAAAACAGGCAATATGCAATTATATACATGCATGTGATTGTTCTGATGTGCAAAAGAAATTGGTACATTATTTAGAAATTTAATACGTATAATCTTATACCGCAGAGTTAGTTATATTAAAACATTAATTGAAATTAGCGTTCCAGCCCCTAAGATGCGCTGATAACTGATTCTCTGACCGTGGCCGGGGGATTCACGCGGGACAGCGTGACGCGCGGTTCGTGTGCAACCGGCCAACCCGCTAAGCCGATCTGTCTCAAATTTTTCTCGTATTTCAAAGCAAAATTATCGTTCGCTCTACGGCCCGTATCTCAAAAAACTCGTATGCTGGGACACTCGTATGTCAATATGCCACTCTATAAACTTATTGAGCAACATTATTCGATGAATTAGCAATAAAACGTGTCATAAATTAATCGGTGTAGGGAGAAGGTCGAATGGACGATGCTATATCAGATATTTCGGCGAAGTTTTTTGTATATATGTGGAATAGCAATATATATTTAAAATATTCAAAGAATTAAAAGTCATCGAATTCGTACGAATTGATTGCCTGTTTTTTTTTGAGCAGTCTAATGTTTTTTTATATATTGTAATATTTCAATGTAAGCAGATTTCATTTCTTACAAAAATAAGTAGGTACATATCTAAAGAGGCGTACAGACTAGCGATACGAATTTTGTGACGACTCAATTATCAGAAAGAGACACGTCAGTACAAGCGCAATTAACTGTATCGATGTGATCGTTTTCAAACAGTTATGCCATAGGAGCAAACAATACTTAGTGAAATAGTCATTATTCGTGTATAGGCATCTCTTTTCCAGACGTTTTGCTTGTTTCAAAATTATGAAAAAATCTGAAAAAGTGAATAATCGTTTAAAAAAATAATAAAATCTTTTTTTTATACATTATTTATTGATATTTACTTAGGTAAATATGTTTTTAAGTCACGTACGGAAATATTTGCTTATTAGTAATTATAATTGCCAGCGCAATACATAAATATAATATCAGGTAGGTACCGTAAAAAATGTTTTGAACGAAAGAAGACGAAAACAAAATAATGCTTATATTTAGATATATTAGGTAAAATATTTAGTTGATTAATGTGCTGTTTTTATTATTGTTGTATAAAATGTTACAATCGCTCGAAATGACTACCTTTAAAACGTGATTTGATTTCAATTTGTTACGAAATAATGTTTGTTTTTCATCATAATTTATACAATGTTACTTTGACTTTTATTTGTTGTCATTCTGATAATAATCATAGGAATACAATTAATAAATTAGATTCCGACGAGAAACCCATTCGATTTTTCTTAACGTTACGTTATGACTGAGGATCGCGACCCCGAGAATCCTTACATCTTTGTCGATCCTTCTCCATAGATATCTGCATTCCTAAGATCATAAGGTCTCCACCTTTGACATTCCACATTTCGAAACACCATCGGCCTCTAACAGTTGTCATCTTCTCAAGGTGTATTTAATACACCTAAAGAACTGCTACAGCTAGACAAATTGAAGATACTAGTATGTAGTTATTAAAATTATTATATTATGGCCGAGATTATGTACTCGTATGTAATTCTAGTGGTCATTGTTAATGGATAAATAGTTTTCTTATCTTTCTCCTTAAGCCTATTCCTAAAAAGAGCATATGTTAGCCGCAGATCTGCACCACACAGTTCTGTAAGCTCGTCATATTTTGTCTTGTTCTAAAATTTAAGCCATATGCGTTCCCAAAAGTTTACTAAACACATCTATGGGCTAATTTTTGCCGACATTCATGACGAGAACCAGAAGCCTGCTATAGCAACCGAAGCATATTTTCGTGTTTGTTAATCAGTTTCTTTAAGGTTATCAGCTGATAAGCCCGACGCTCATAGACCATTATTTAATGCGTTTTGACTTAAAAGGGTTAAATTGGCAAAATATTCCAAGGCTCAAGAGTAGAATCTGAAAAATATTACCAACCACAGACCTAAGCTATCCTAGGGATTCGTAATTTTTTCAATCTTACTGGATAGAATGAAAATGACGTACGTGAATCTAGGTAAATCTACGCATCTATACAAGTTAAAATTGGAAATTTATACCCCATTAACGACCTGCCAATACTATATATTAGAGCTCCGCAACCTTTTCTCATCTACGGCACACCAAAGTACTTCTTTGGATTCTACGGCACACCAAAGTAAAAATAGATATTAATTTGATCAATTTCACTTTTTTTAAATTTCATTTAGAACGTAATAAAGCAAGTACCTCGTTGTTTGTCTACATAAATAGGCGATAGGCGCTGGGAGCTTGAGGACATTTGTAAAATTATTTATTTTTAACATTGCCTTATTTGATCGCGGCATATTTTGGTTAAAAATAATATGCTATAAAAATCAGTAATAACCCATGCATATATTTTGGTTAAAAAATAATATTGACTAAATGTAATAAATCATCATAAGCAAAAATATAATTTCAATGATACGACTAATTTTAAACACGTTTAAATACATACAATGAATGTATAAATGTTTTATATTTTTATAACAATTACAAATGTAAATTAAATTATTTCAAATTATAATTCTTTTAACGTCGGAATCGTATGATAATGTTATTGATTTTTGTTTAATAACACCATTCAGTGTTTTCACCGAGGTATAAAAAATCAAACCATATAAATTATATTATTCTAATAAAAACAATTCACATAATGTCAATAATAAGCAATAAATAGATTCATTTTATTGCTCAAGTAAATAAAGAAATAATAAACGTTATTTAAAGTTGTAAATAAACGCGTAAATAAAAATGAAATAATAATGTTACATACCTTGGTAAACGTCGGAATTCAATGTTGATCAATTTACACTAGGAAACTGTTAGTTAATGTTTCTTCACTTATTGAATTGAGTTTATAAAAGCACACTTAAATTTCTGACACATTAAAATATATCAATGGTTTTTATTCACACAATTAAACTAGATAAATGTTATTCAATCACACATTAAATCTTATTGATTAAACACACAAATAATATAAATGTATCGAATAATGTGAGCGCGATATCGGAAACGTTTTCCTATAGTGTTCACGGTGCGTTTAAGTCCACAGCACATTTAGTACTGAGAATGTTTCACGTGTGATTCAAAATACCCTATGGAATTTTGAGTCACCGCCGAGTGATAGCGCGGCAAATCTTTGATCTCTGATTGGCCGAAGCTAAGTTTCCGGCTAAGACATTTCACGGAAACGGCCGAATAGGAATCGGTAACATTCGGGTATTTAACGGAGAATATTTATATTTTTATAAACTGGTTTAACAGGAATCTGTAATAAAATGACAGTTGATAAATATATTGACAGATGCCTACACAATATATTATGTACAATTCATATACGTACGTAATTTAAAAATAAAATTATTTTCTAACGGCATTGGTTATGTATTATTTTTACTAATTATGAACGTAGGTTACTCATTGGAGCAATATAAATTGGGAAAACTGCTCGATTTTCGGTACAATTATAAAGAGTATTATATATGATTTTGTTTTAATAGCTTTATTATTTAAAAAAATAACAGTTTTACAATTCACTTTGCTTAAATGGGTAGATTTTGTGTATATTTCTTGGAGACCATATAATATTATGTATGAATAATATTTTTATTTATTACAACATTCGAATCTAACATAAAAGCAAAGTAAGATAAATAGTCATATTTCAGAATAAGATTCATAATTATATTAAAATTAAGCATTTTGCTGAAATGGAGTAATCATTTTGGTTTTTTAAATTACCTATTGTTGACATTAAACTGTTCTTTATTTAATAAGATTTATTGGAATAATTCAGAAATGAATATGAATACGTTCTAAAAGAAATAATATAATTTAAACGATTTTTCTTTTCTTCGCGATACAAAAATTAATGTAAACACTAAAAAAATCAATTCAAACTTATTTTTTTTTAAACAAAAAAAATATTCATTCGTTTCTTGAAATAGTAATACCTATCTAATATGTGATACATTTAAAAATATTTATATTTCCATTTAGTTTTTGAAAATATATTTTATTTAAAGATATCATTTAAATGTAAGCATATAATATTATCGTCTTCATTATCAGAGCTAAAATGATTATTTGAGTCCATAAAGTAAAATTTAACAGTTATTACATGTATAATGAATATACCTACATAATGTCCCATTATGTATATTTTTATGTCTATGGACACCATAAAGTTAGAAATTCTCCGCTTCTGTTTCCTTCCAAACCAAGATGTCGGCCGCCCCTAAGGTTAGCTTCGGAGCGCCTTAATATTTCATATAAAATACCTCCAAATTCATCAAAATTAGTCATCATAACTAACGTGTAATGTTCTCTGCTTTCAGCCCAAGCGTGAGCCCCTACAGGCCGTCCAGGTCTTCGGCAAGAAGGTAAGAAATACAACAATAATTCTATCCACGTGTTCTTCATACTTCGGGCGTTAACACACGGTTCTTGCTTTTTATAACCTATAAGTATTATTTTAGTATATACGCATTTAAAATTTTACGGGTTTTTTCCGTTCGTCCCAACGTGATTTTTCATTGATTTATTTTAACATGATATGTCATTTTTTGAAAACTTGTCCTGTCAATAATGTCAGTTGTGTTTAGGTTCTCACAATTTTTTTGTGCAATCCTATGATAAAAATCATATTTAATTCTTATAAATTATGCAGTTATTACTAAGTGGGGTGTAGAGTTTGTAATTCACAGTGATATTTGTAAAATACTAGACGGACTAGTATAGTATTGTGAGCTTCGATACCTTCCTCATCAAATGTCATTGTATTGTAAGGTTAATTTAATGTAGTATAACGAGCCTTTACCGTAGTCTAATAAGCTTTAATATAAATATATGCTTTATGCAACCAAAACTACAACATAACTGACGGATTGTGATCCTTAGTATATAATCTTCATGTTATATCAACTATTTTATAAGTAGAAATGCAATTTTTCGCTCATTTCTTGCCACTTTTGATTACCTATCGGCAACAACAAAAACATATATTTCGGCAAGACTTGTCACCATGTAGATTTAATTGATTATAACCTACCTTAAACCAAGCAATTAACTATTTAAAAACACTAAGTCTTCAATCAACATATAATAATCAATAGTTTTACATGACTACGATTGTTTGTTTCTCTTACAGAGAAGAAAACCCTCCAAAAGAATATTTTCAAACACTGAAACATAACCTAATAGCTGCAATAAATTCTGCGTGTAAGTTTACTCGTGTACAAGTTTACTCGTGTGTGTGCGGCTGAATTCAGAGTGACAGAACATTTGCGAAACCGTGTATGTGTCTGGACAACAAATTTGTCAGTGTGCGTGGTTCTATCCCCAATTATTCCACATATGATTTATATCCATCGCTTCAAATGAATAACTATACATTATTATAATTTGATTTAATACTTAATAATATTACGGAGGAATACAAAAATTGTTCACTCAGTATCTTTTATATTTTATATGGATATTCTTTTTATTAGAACCGAGTTGTAGATAGTACATATCATCGTAAAGCATGGGTTAATATTGTAATGGATCTCAAAGTTAATGCTAAAAATATTAAATAACATATTTTTCATTTTGTTTCAGAAAACCGCTACCGCAGTAGCTTACTGCAAACGCGGACGCTGAACACTCCGTGTCAATGGCCGCCCCCTGGACATGGTGGAGCCCAAGCTGCTGCAGTACAAACTGCAGGAGCCCCTGCTGCTCCTGGGAAAGGTAACAACACCTCTTATTAAATGCATATTAACTAGTTATTTCTAAGTTTTCACCTTCGGATTTTATGATGATTACCATTCTACATATCGATAAGCGCTGCATATGGAGTGTTGATACGCCAACATCACAGACTCTAGCCCGACATTCACGCATCATACTTTTTATTACAAGAATTCACTATGGAAGGTTGGTCTTCACAGGACAACTTTTGTCTTTTTTCTCACCAATTTTGATTAGTAAGCTATGATTGGCATTTTATGGGTTAGGGATCAAATTCACACCAACCGGCAGTATTTATAGAGTTGTTATAAATTTATTGAAAATTCATTGGAGATCAAACCCACGATCTTCAGTTTGGCAAGCAAATGCTTTAAATTTAAACACTAAGCTATGCCCCCCCAAAAGTTTACAAATATGACAGAATTTGTAGGTTTTCACAGCCAGATTTGGTATTGTGTATTTTGAGATTGTTTTTAGCCGTTTGTGGAGAATTTCTTTCCACCAATATTTTAACTAGTTGACGATTTTATGTGGTTTTTTTTCGAAATATTGCTGCAAAGAATTTTTGCCACACAAAAGCCACAATACCAGTTTTACAAGTCTAAAATGATTCAATGATACATTGTTACTCACATTATTACACATTTGAAAATGGGTCTCAAAATGGATGCAAAAATATAAACAACAACCTTTTTGATACACACACCTTTAAATGCACAGATTGATGCAATATTGCATATAATTGATTATGATTTCATCAAATTTTATCAGATCGAGAATGGTTTCTCATTCCTACACCAATCTGCTTGTGAGAGGAAAATACTTTTTAGTATCAGCACTTTTCAATAATGTAGGTATATAGAAATATACTGAACAAAGGTATTAGCGGTGAATTCAAATTAATAGTTCTTTTGTAAAAGTATCACATTGATATTGTGGTTTTTGGGTTTAGCCGTGTGTGGTGAATTACTCTTTTCCAATATTTCGACCGCAATTGCAGGGGTCTTCTTCAGGGTTGATGAGTTGTCAATTATGTCCTTGATTATACACTATTATAATTGTGTAATGTGTAAATGAATTATAGATATTTCATAATATTTGATGTACCTTGTTGATCATTTATAAATGGATTAAGTTTTTATTTTATTTGTTTTAACAGGAAAAGTTCGCTCGCGTTGACATCCGCGTGCGTGTGAATGGAGGTGGCCACGTGTCCCAGGTGTACGCCATCAGACAGGCCGTCTCCAAGGCCCTGGTGGCATACTACCAGAAACGTAAGAAAACTCTTATTACTGCTAATTCATACTACAATCATGCAATGGAGATATATCAATAATTGAATAGTTAAGTTATTCTCCAAATGTCTTCTTTCCTTGAGAAATATACAACACTAAATCCAACATATTTTTCAAGAAATAAAGACACATTCAGGTTATATACAGTATTTTTCTCTGTATTTACAATTGCAGCAACAATATTGTATGCAACATGCAATTTTTATCATATATTAATGTAAATGTTACACACGGTAATGTAAAATATAATATTCTATTGATGTATTCTAAATTAGTTCACTTATTATTTTATGTTAACACATTCGCATCGGGAACGGTATTAATACCCGTTACGTCGATTGCTGGTTAATTACGGGAAGGGTATTTTTACCTTTTACGCACTCTGATCTTTAAAGTCTGGTAGGGTAAGTATTTGACTTTTTCTTACTTATAAGGTTCGACATTATCAATTTTACAAAAATAAACGCATATTTAAGACACTAGGTCACTAAAAATTCCTTTCAATTTTTAGAATAAATAATGTTTGTTTATTTTGTAAAATCAACATATATTTTTAATTTTAATGAATAATCGCTAGTATTTTATGTATATTTTTTGTGATAATACCCTTTATAAGGGTTATTATTACCATGAATATCATATTCTAAATCTTAAAAAATATTTATAACCCTAAAAAACGTACCCTTAAAAGTTTTAATGTGTATTTTCAAGTTGTGGACATAATTTAAATTTATTGTTAGAAGTTCTACAACTTTTCGATAATTTTGCTGGTGTTCCTATAATTGTTGAGTTGTTGGATATTTTAAAAGTTATTTCAGTTTATGTAGAAACATATTTTTTACGTGCGACATCGATTTATCGCCCGTATTAGAATAACAGCTGAGTGCAAATGTCACCCGATGCGAATGTGTTAAGTTTACTTGATTTATTTAACATTTCTTTAACCCTTTACGTACGTGCGAAATAAAATTTCATAAAAAATCACGAAATAAGTTAATTAGTCAATGAAAAATAAAGTTAAATATTTAAGGATGTTCTTTTAAGTGTTTTGCATCTCGCACTTAAGAGCAGTGCAAGTTGGTGCGGATATATCCGCACCTCGCACGTGAAGGGTTAATCAATTACAAAACAGAAATTTTGTTATGCAAATCAAAGTTAAATTTTCATGGCATATTGTGTAATATTATTTTAGCATCCCAAATTTCAACTTTTTTTTTTGTGATTAATTTTTTATTTCATGGAATTTTTTTACTGATCCACCATGTATAAATAACCTTGCTTATGAACTAATAGATTAGAATTTATCAGCTTTTTCAATCTAAAACTATTATTTAATAATGTTTTTTCCTTTAGTATTCAAGAAGAAATCTGTTTAAAAAATTGTCAGTGATGATATTTTTTATCCCGAATATGAGCATCTAGAGAGATGTGATATGAAAACTAAATATCTGAAAAACAATAAATAATTCCTCTCGCTCCTCACTAACTTTCGATCGATTAATCACAACAACAACAAAATATATCATTCCAGACGTTGATGAGGCGTCCAAGAACGAGATCCGCGACATCTTTGTCCAGTACGACAGGACGCTGCTGGTCGCCGACCCCAGGAGATGCGAACCCAAGAAGTTCGGAGGACCGGGCGCCCGCGCTCGCTACCAGAAGTCCTATCGTTAAGCTTCAGCTTGTATTCTCAAGGGATCTGCTCCGCTGCAGCATTCACCGTCTCCGTAACACTCGGAGAATGGTGCAGTGGAGCAGCTCGCATAACCGGCCACCTGTACATTCTATTTTAATAATATAAGTAAAAAAATATACAAACACTTTTTTATTGATTATTTTTTTGAAAACGCCCACTTGCCTCCCTGCATGTATGTATTTTTAGTACATAACTATACCTTTCTATTATTCCGTGTATTTTTCCTTTTTTAAGACTTTATTTATGATTCTGCAGAACATTGGTAGTTGAGAATATCTTCAGAGTCCTAAACATGTAATCATTTAAATACGCAAAAATAAATGTGAAATCAAAAGTGTATATTTTTTTTTTTTATAACTTTAGAAAAGAGAGATGAGAAGGCCTTGCAAATATTATTATTCATCATGTTAATATACTTGTAATTGAAACCACCACACTATGAAGGTATTTAATTAACTGTTTAAATATGTTAGGCATCACATAGTTAATCTTTTCATTATGGCTCGGTGAAATATAAATTATACTATCAATTATAAAACTAGTATTTGAAGCATAAATGTACTTATCTGATCTATTTTCATATCACATTGGTTATTGTATCCTTTAGCTATCAGATGATGCATAAAAAACTATTCTAAGAAAGTAGCAAAATGATATATCACAGCTACTGATGTCAACGGAATCTTACATGGCATTTATCAGGTACCGATGCCAACAGGTTAAATTGGTTAAAGGGTTAAAATTAAGTGAATTGAAATAAGGTAAAGTAAAAGGTATTAGTCATCATTTATGTTGTTTGTGACAAGGTTATATCAATATTATTTTGATTCTTCAAATCGTCATTTATCTCTGAATAATATTGTGATGTTTTCTCTGTTCCACACAATTTGTCTCTTAATATGCTCTATTGAACAGGGATGAGAAGTTTTTGAATAACAGGTGTTCCTGTCAAATAATTGGTATTCAACTTCGTAACTTCAAATTAAATAATTACTGCCTGTCTGATTGGGCTGCAGTTTTGCATGTCAACTTCATTAGATGACAATGTAGTCTTCGGAAATATTTTCAACAGTTGTAGTATCCCCACCACAAATAAACTCTGCAGCTTAAGTGATTGGGGTTAAAAGAAAAAAAAGGCAAAGTGAACATTTGAAATAACGTAAGTAATATACATATAGTACAGCTTTTATGAGAGAAATTATTTTCTATAAACCCCTATATGAAAATATACTTTTTTTGCAAATAAATTATGGCCATTGTAATTCTGATAACCTTATCAAAAAAAATCATAAACTTAAGTCATACTAGATAGTGGGTTGTTCAATTTTATTTATTTTATTCCTTTCAGAAACATTACAAATTTTATTTAATAGGATCCTGAAATAAGATAAAATACAAACAACTTATAAATATAGGTATTTATGATTATTAACAACAATTATTACAAAGTCCCGAAGCTCGCTAAACAGAAGACTCCACGAAATTAATTTGATAAATAAATTCATGGTGATAATGTCGAAACTGGACTTCTTATAAGTGGAATATATCAATATTTGAAGAGATATGATTGAATAGTTAGATCACTCTCCCAAGAAGCATAGTCTCTGGCAGGTTAGTATGAACAAACAATCTGTGCCTCCTTATCCTTAAATAATTGTCAATGATAACACCCTAAAAAAACTTGCGGAATGACTACAATTTCAATTATATTTTCGGCAATCTCATTGAGATTCATTTTAAGCATTAAATATATAATAATTTACCTCATTATATAATTAATATGCATTCCCTAAAAGTATAACCTACTTTACTTTACGTTGTTCTTCTAAAATTAATGGGATTTGAATTTTCCTAGGAATACAATGAGATATTATAATATTTACTAAATATTTTTTAATATTACATAGAGTCCTATTATAGACATAATATTTTATCAACTACTAACAAGACATTTTCTTTTCACAAATAATTTCAATATTCATTGTAGATAGCTTCTTAGGTTTTCACGGCCAGATTTGGTAGTTCAGCCGTCATCCTAACATGCATGGAACATGGAAACATACACGCCTAGTATAAGAAGCCATTGAAATCAAAAGACATCCCATTAACTGGGATGACGCTTTGATTCTCAAAACAGCATGGCTTCCACCTCTAGCACATACTCATAAACTTTCACAGACAAACAAGGATAACCACAGTCCGACATGAGTTAGTGGAGTTATGCTGCTTAGAACATACTCATTATGACGCTTGTGGAGGTACGTTAGGCTGACGGCTGAACTACCTCAAGACATCAACTCATCAGAAAGTCGTTAATCCTGAAGAAGACCCCTGGTCGAAATATTGGTACAAAATAATTCGCCACATGTTAAAAATCCACAACATTTAAATTGGATTGCGAATCCATTATTATTTACACTGAATGCTACAGGATGGACTTTTATATGAAATTGCTTTTATAAAGCTTCATATAATATTTTTAAAATTTGCGTTTTCTTGATTTTATAATGATGAAAATTTCGGTATTGTTTTTCTGAAATTATATGTGAAACACCATTTTTATTGAAATTTGTATTTCCATCAAAAGTCTGACTATATACACACTGCCTTAAATAACTTCAAAGATATATGTATATATTGATAATAAATCTGCCGTCATTCCATTACATGTCAGCCTCTAATTAAGTCCCTGAGAGAGCGAAAAGCTATATTAATTATTGTATGTGAAATTGTGGCTCTTAGATTGATTCGTGTGTATCGAATTTCTTCTGGTCGATATGTCCACCGCCGTTACAAGGCTCCACCCAAAAGCCACAATTCTAAATCTGGCTGAGAAATCCTACAGTTATTTTTCGTTTTTTTTTTATATATTTTGATATTCTAATACTTTATATATAATTTAGCTACACTGATATTTAATAAATTGATACACACATACAAATCTGCATCAAATATTGTATTTTATGACATTTCTGTTCTCAATTTCGGACAGAAAGAAACGGCAGACGCTGGATTCGAACCTTGAACTATTTTATCCGCATCTTAGTTTTATTCTATACACAGCGCGGTCCACCGAAGTTGTTTGACGGTAAGTGAATTAATAAAATTTATAATTCACAAAATAATATTCACTAACAAAATACATATTATAGCGAAAAATAATGAAATAAATGAGTCATTTTGACGACTCCTATGAAATTACAAACATTCATGAAATACTCGCATAATCATTATAATTTTAGGTTAATGTAAATGCTCATATTTTTAGATAAATTACGATTATTTAAAATTATTTGTAATAAAAAAAGTATACATCCCTGGTGGGGATCGAACCCACGACCTTTGGATTAGAAGTCCAACGCGCTATCCTCTGCGCCACAGGGACAGGCGGAGGGAAGGCCAAAACAAATGCATTTAAGCAAAATACATTTACAAGATACGAGATGTCATACCGGTAGATATATTTTTTTTCTGATCGATAATGTTTATTTCTTTGATTAAATCAATTTAATAAATTGATGTTACAAATTAAAACGAAATATTTTTTTAAAAGTTCATTTCTTTTTACAAGACATAAAATACATATTGGAAAAAACAACCAAATAGTGTAGCTACGTCTCTTGTCAAAACTAGTGTTTTTAAATGACCTGTAAAGATTATTATTCGTGTATATATGTATTTGTGTATTTGATTTTATTTCACTAGTTAAGACTATTGTCACTAGCAGTTTGTATCGCTTGTCTTTTTTAATTATAGATAAAACTTCCAAAAGGAAGACACTTTTGTAAGGAGGACAAATCAAAAAAGAAGTATCATATACCTTTCGAAATGCGTAGTCTGTTTAAAAAAATACTGACAAAAAAAGATTTTTTATTGTAATATTATATACTTATAAAATAATGTCTTTTCATGTTTTTTTTTTCAGAATTTTATAATTTTCTAAAATAATATATTTTTCTAGGTATTCGAAAATAAAACGAGTTTTTGAGCATTACTGTGTCACAAACTATTGGCAGTTCAAGATAAATACGATTACGATCGAGACGATACATAAAAATGCCAATCATATAATTTAATTATTTTAAGAAATATTAGCAAAATTATTTTTTGCTTAATACATGTGGGCCTGGCGGTTTTTTTTTGACTTTCTGAAAATTTTAAAGACGAAATATTTCGTAAAAAACTAAAAATTGTGAAGATCGCTCAGATTATTAAATTAATTAATGATTTAACTGTTCGTATTTTATCTAGCGGTGATTAAAATAACTAATTACAATTAAATTATCTTGTTTACTGCCATCTAGCGTCGAATAGTAAGACTACTGTATTCAAATTAAAGCTAAACGCCAGCCATTAAACATTAATTATATATACATCTACATAAATCATTCTCTTATTTACTGCATAATGAAATCACTTTGAAAAATTCCAAAGCCTGTCAATACTTATATTCTTACACATTCTAGCACTTTTTGATTGTAAAAGCAGACATCAAAATACCAAAATCATTAAGATTTAATTTTATCATAAAAATGAAATTTATTTGACTATTGATTATTATATATGTTTTATTCATAATTATTTGACGCATGTCACCATATTCATTTTGTCATCCACTAAAATCCCTCGAGATTCAAAAGCAATATTATATCATTTTAACAGAACCTAAAAAATTTTGTTACATTAAGTATATTTTATGATGTACAAAATAATATTTTATTCTGATAATGGTGGATACACCATTAGTTATTTAAGAATGAAATATTTGAAATGATCTGCGAACAGTGTTTTTATTTTGTCCATCAAAAATGTAGGGCCTAGTTTCTGTCAGCGGCCCGGTCATGAAGCTTCTTTTAGGGTAAGAAACTTTTTTTAAGCCCGAAAATTAGTTTTAATTGGGAACATTGGTATTTCCTAGTACAGTGGTGCCTCGCATAACGAACGCCTCGCACAGCGAACGCTGCACACAACGAACTTCCTTTTCGTTCATTTCACGATTCATACAACGAACTTCGCTTCACACAACGAACTTCGCTTCACACAACGAAGTCGCCCACTTCACACGATCACTGCCGATTTATTGCATCCTTCCGCGCAGGCAGTCGTTAGTCACTGAGCAGTACGCTTAACTTACGCACGTGTCGCAGCAATCGTTCATCATTACAACGAAGTCGCCCGATCTTCTACGATCACTGCCGATTAATTGCATCCTCCCGCGCAGGCAGTCGTTAGACTCGTTAGTCACTGCGTAGTACGCTTAACTTACGCACGTATCGCAGCAATCGTTCTTCATTACGAATTAAATCGCACACGTATCACGGCAGTCGTCCTTTTAAGATAAACTCAACATTTTTTTTTATATGATGGGTTCTAAAAAAGCAGGAAGGTGATTTCTCTTGAAATGAAACAGGCAATAATTAGAAGGAGTGAATGTGGGGTAAAACAGTGTGACCTCGTCAAAGAGTTTGGCCTCAACAAGACCACCATTTTCACCATTTTGACAAACAAGGATGCAATAAAATCAGCCAAAGTAGCCAAAGGAGTATCAAAACTATTTAATGAAAACATAGATCTTCAATCCACGAGGAAATGGAGAGGCTATTAGCGATTTGGATTAAGGACAGGCAGGTGAAAGGTGACGTAACAACCCAAGATATTATCTGTCACAAGGCCAAGATAATTTATGAAGATCTAAAGAAAAACATCCCTGGAAGTAGCAGCAATCAAGATAATATAGATAATAAAGAAGATTTCAAAGCCAGCAGGGGGTGGTTTTTTAGATTTAAGAAAAGGTATGGAATCCACAGCGTTAATATGCATGGTGAGGCTGGCAGTGCTGATAAAAAAGAAGCAGAAAAGTTCTCTATTAATTTTCAAAAATTTATTATGGATGAAGGATACTGCCCACAACAAGTGTTCAATGCCGATGAAACGGGTCTTTTCTGGAAAAGAATGCCAAAAAAAAATTAAAAAAACTCTACACTAGAGCCCTCTTTAATAAGGTGTTTGAAGAATGCGAGTTTGGTGGAGACAATATGACTATCCGAATGTTTTGGAAGGAGAAATTTGATATCCTTTTGGCAATACGACTTATACAGAAGGCCTGGGAAGAAGTGTCACAAAGGACCCTCATTTCTGCTTGGAAGATGCTTGTGCCTTCGTGGATTCAGGAAGAAGCAGTAGTTGATGACACAGAAGTGGTGAAGGACATCATCACAGTGGCCCAAAGGTTGGAATTAGAGGTAGAGGAAGAGGATGTAGAGGAGCTTATTGAGGAACACAAAGAAGAGCTGACAACTGAAGAGCTCCAAACACTTCTGGCCCAACAACAGGACAATGCTCAAAGGGAAGCGTCATCTGATAACGAGGAGCAACAATCAAACAATCAACCAATTCCAACTGCTGACATCAAGAACATCCTGGTCAAATGGAAAGCAGTTCAGGAGTTTACCAATGCCCACTATCCGGATTCCGCTGAAGCAAACAGGATCAACGACCTGTACCCGATACTCTTGTCCGTTATTTCCGGCAGATGTTGAAGAAAATTTAGAAACAAACGACTTTGGACAGGTTTTTCACTGCACCATCGGCCAAAAGCGGAAAAAATGGATGAAGATGTGCAAGATTCGATTATTTCTTAAAATTAAAAAATGTGTGTTTTTTCATTATGTTTTTAGATGTATCTAAATAAAAATAATAACAAAAAATTTATCTTTTTTTTATGTCATCTTACCATATTTTATGCTACAGAACCAATTATTTTTTTTAACATGTATTGTTATGGGAAAACGCGTTTCACATAACGAACTTTTCGCATAACGAACTTGCTCCTGGAACGAATTAAGTTCGTTGTGTGAGGCACCACTGTACTATAAATATACATTATTCTAATCATCTATTGTAAGACGAGATAAGGACTAAAAGGTCGCTGTGAAGAATTATTAAACATTTTTCAAAGGGTTTTAATAAATAAATAAAGACAAATATTTATAATATATTTTATTAATTGCAAAATTGACATAAAAAGTATAAAATGCAAACAATAAAAATAAACATAAAGTCTAAAAATCATTTGGCATTCAAATAGGGATTAAATAAACATTTTTTTTTTTAAATAAATACACAAGGGTACAAATAATATCAATAAAGTAAATAATTGTTTTTAATGACACTTTTGTAGTCATTACAAATAAAGAAAAATAAAATAATAATACATCTCTATTATATTTTTTATTCCTATAACTAAGGTGACATTATTTAAATAATTTGTGCAATGAAATAATTAATACATATATACGTATATATATATAGATCTATAAGAGGAATAAATTTTAAAACGGGTTTCAAGGACCTCATAAACATTCAATAAAAGTTACAATATTGCTGGATGGAAAAAAACTGAGCAGAGTGATGAAGACACTTACACAAGTTAATTTAATGATAAATTATAATTAGTGAAATAAAAAAAATTCAGCAACATAAAATTTTCATTGCCCATTTATGAATTCCTTTAAGTACAATTATTTTTTAATTTATAATTCATCAATTATTATATGTTTTATTAAATGGGGGGTGTAGACATTCATTTTGATAGCTATTTATAGCTGCTATTGTCACTGAAGAGACATTGATCTAAGTGAAATGAAAAATTTAAACCAATGCAATATTTTCTTTCTCTTTTAAAATTACATAATACACAAAAAAAAATGTCTAGAAATATTTTTCCTCTAAAAAGTTTTTTGTTGTTTAATGTAGTCTTTTAAATGCATTACACACACAAAAAATGTTAGTAATTATAATCAAAGAAAGATATGTCTTTTAAATACTTAGGATAAATTAAAGTGTTACAATTTGTAAAATAAATAAATCAATAAAATATAATCATATTATTAAGTCTTAAAGTATATAAGGAATCATGTTATGTTTCTGAAATGGATCTCATTCTCTGATTGGCACTTTACTACAATATTTGCAATTTTTCATTACTTTTAACTTCATTAATCAATCAGTAATACTAAAAATCATTACCTAAGTCATTCAGCATTTGTCCTAAGTTTTCTTTAAATATATTTAATTACTGAAGTTTTTACTTTGCATCTTCTTCACCAAGTGAATTGAGCAATTTTTATGACATTTGAATTGGCATACAAATAAAAATACAGGTAAATTCTTTTAATTAGCTTATTTTTGTATAGATCTAGAAAGTCACGTTCAGATCAAGCTTTACACTTTCCTTAAGAGATTCGTTATTTACAAATGCAATGAAAAGTATTCATATAACTTTAAATTTGAATGGCAGACAGCTATGATAGTATTATATTAAGATACAGATAATTACACTTGCAATATGAGCCAATAAGATAATAATCAATAGTCGGTAACTGAAAAAATGACCTTAATTTAAATGGAACGATAAATATCATAGATGACAAATATTTTAAATAACATTTTCTAAGGGAACAGTTATGAGATGGAGTACAATCTAAACTTAACAATAATATTATCAAATCCATAAACATTTAATTTATTACATTTGAAATTACAGAATACTGACTGAAGGAAGGAATCTAAACACTTTTTATGCTAATTAGGAATAACTTTTTTTTAACTGTATAAAATTATTTAGAAATTGAATCAACCCACCGATCTAGGCTTAAATATGACTTACAAAAATGTAAATATGTAACATTTTACTACAAGTATATGGATTGTTTTTATATTGGTGACATTCATATTAAATATTGTTCCAGTAAATATTATCTACAATAAAAAAAAAAAACACTTATTATTAGAGACAGGATAATCTTTTTTTTTAAATTTATTCTTACAAAACATAAGATTGCTTTTTGCTATTATTTTATAGATGTAAAATATTAGTGAATCAATTATCCTATGTGCATAAATAAAGTAAGCATCTATATATTTGATATAAAATAATATTCCACAATAGTTGACAAAAAAATATAACATATTTTTTTTTAAGATAATTCTGCAATGTCATTTAAATATGTCTCTAGTAAACTGAAATAAAGCAACCTTGCAGAGGGCGCCTAGACAGTAGTATTTGCAGCAAATGTTCGAGGACATGAGTTGTAGCTCTTATGCTGAGCTAAAGAGGGTTGCAGAGAATCGAGAAAAGTGGAGATCGAGATGCAAGGTTTTGTTGCTGCAAACCAATCTACAGGATTGATACTACGAAGAAGAGAAAACAATCTTGTCTCTAATAACAATGACAATAATGTTTATAAAAGTATATTAATATTTAAAGAAGTTTCCAAATTAATCATTATTCAAGGATTAAATACAAAATGGATTCCATTTATAAATTCAAAAATATTAATCAAATTTTCAAAAAAATTTTTACACATAATGTAGTACAATAGTAACTATCATAAAATGAGTGGTTGAAATTCATAATCATAACAACTCATCACCATTAAATATATGAAAAGATAATTATCAGAACAAGCATGTAAACTTTCACTTCGCTCCTTATCATTTTAACTAATCACTGAAAAATTAGTGCTAGTCAATGTTTTGCAATTTTTTGAAAGATTACATAACGAAGTAATCGATGCAAGGAATTATTGTGGAATAGTGTTGGGTTACGGTGATACACAAGGTTGGGAGTCACTTGGAACCGATGGAAGATGGGGGGTGAAACCTGCATTGCAGAATTTGGTAATGGGTAGGACAATATTAGACACACTTCATGCAAAATGTGTAGGAATTGTAAGAAGGGAATGTTTTTCAATTATTTTTGTTATTATTTTCACTCGCGATTTCAAAATACAAATGGATGCTAACAATCAAAGTGTTTAATTGATTATTGTGTAAAGCAAAAGAATGGAAATCAACATTTTAACAGTAGTTTTGATATGAATTCTTAAGACGAGTTAGTGTGCTCAAAGTAAATGTTGAATGATATTTTTTTTAAATAACTCCACAAGCTATTACCATCTATACTTATATAATGTAGTAAATAGCAAAAGGAGTAGAATAATATTTAAACTTCCGTTTTGACTACAACTACTGATGTTGAAGAAATAAGAGTTTGAAGGCCCTTACAAAGATCCCCATACTATCAATGAAGATACAAGTGGACCAAGAAGTTACGATACAATAAAATGTTTTTCCTTTGGTTAGAAAGAAAATCAAGCATATTTTTTTAATCCTTAGAATTTCTAAATGAGACAAACAAATGTGACATTAATTAATTAGAATTGTAACTTTTCGGTTAAGCCGTGTGTGTCGAATTTCTTCCGACCAATATTTTGACCGCCATTGCAGGGTTCGTCAACAATCATCAACCCCTGCATTAACAGCTTGAAATATTGGGCAGAAAAAATTGCAACACATAAACGCTTCAACCCAAAAGCCACAATGCCAAATTTGGCGGTGAAAACCTACCAAGTGGTTCATTAATTGAATTGATTCATTTATTGAATCATCGTAAATAAAGAAAATCATATTCAGTTTACTCAAAACATTTATTAACATAAAATAATACTTTGGCTTTTGGGTTTAGCCGTGTGTAGCGAATTACTCCTTTCCAATATTTCGACCGCCATTGCAGGGCTCTTCTTCAGGGTTAATGACTTAGATAACACTAAGTCATCAACCCTGCAATTAAGCAACCCTCACACGGCTAAACCTAAAAACCACAATATCAAATCTGGCCGTGAAAACCTAAGAAGTTATTTATAAAATAATACCTTCGCCTACTTGCATCTTCAATTTTTGCCTCACTTTTTAAGAAACAAACATTAATTTCCAATCCTTTTGCTTCAGACAACTCCTAATGTGACCATTAACATACCCCCTCTCTCATCTTCCCCCCCCTGTTCAGTGGACCGTGTTGCTGCGGCCGATGGCGTACCTTCACTTCTTCTTGCTCTTGCCGAGAGTGAGCGTGTGGTGGCTTTGAGTCATCTGTTGCTTGCGGCGGTTGAACTCGATCAGATCGTCCTCCAGCTTCTTGCGCAGATCCTCGAGTTTCTTCTTCTCGTCTGTGTGATCTTTCTTCAGCTTGTCGAATTTCAGGTGCAACTGGAATGGGAATCATCAGTTTTTATCATTATGAATACCGTTGTACACTTGGTAATAATGAGCATAAGGAATATACAATTTTGACAGATTGTCACCTTAGGGATTTAATTGAAAATACTATTAAAGTAACTCTCATTCTTCATGATATATTCTTTTCTATGAAATTCAAATTGGCGTTTATCACATACAGGAGAATACCAACAGATGGTGACAGTAATTCTGAAGTCTCATCTGTGGAATTCTATGACGTTTACCATGGTGCATATGGCTAAGCTCTGCGTGTGGAGTGTTGATCCGCAACGTCATAGATTACAGCCCGAGATTCACGCTTCGTCCTTATTATTACAGGAATTTACTATGAATATGTGGTCTTCACGGGACGACTTTCGCCTACCACAAATATTAATTAATAGGCTATGACTGGCATTTTACGGGTGAGGGATCAAATTCACGCCAACCGGGGGTATTTTAGAGCTCAGAAATTGATTAAAAATCCTTTTTTTTAATCTCCGTTAGGTATCGAACCCACGACCTTTCGCTTACAAAGCAAACGCTTTGACCATTGAGCTATAGCCGCCAACTATATCTTAATATCGATGTACAACTAAAGTCTATAGTGATGTTTTCTTCTTCTTCGTAGTATCAATCCGGTGGATTGGTTTGCAGCAACAGAATCTTGCATCTCGATCTCCATTCCTCTCGGTCCTCCGCAACCCTTTTCAGCTCAGCATAAGCTCTACAATTCATGTCCTCGAATACTTGCTGCAAATACTCCCGTCTAGGGCGCCCTCTACAGTTTCTACCCTCAACCATCCCTTCCACAATATCGTGAAGAAGACCATCGTGGCGCATGATGTGACCAATCCAACGAACTCGCCTCTGAGATGTTTCTTATTAGGTGCCTATCTTCCTTGATTTTCCTGAGAACCTCATTGTTCGTGACGTGGTCTCTCCAGTAAATTCCGAGAATCAATGTGATGTTTATAACAGCTTAAATGTATAAATATCTTCATAGGTCTTACATCTTTCTCCGCTTCCTTGAGCTCGGCCTCCTTCTCCTTGACCCTCAGCACAAACATCTGCCGCATCTCGTCTTCCTTCTGCTGCAGCTCCTGCAGGTGGTTGCTCCTCTTCTGCTCAAATGTCTGCTGGAAACTGACCTGGAAATTAGATTAAAAACATTTATCATTGCACTGAAATCTTTAGCAAGTCAACGAACTACAGAGCTGCCATCCGATGGTTTGTTTGGAAATAAATTGTCTATCTTGTCGGCGTCGAATATTCGACGGTCGATTCTCTTGCGAAAAAGACGAAGCGTCGAATATTATATTCGACGCACACCTAGGTTTATATATCCAACACCTATTGGTTTTTTTTTAGTATTCCATAAAAAAGGTTTGTACCTTTGATATTTAAATAATATTAGTTTGTAACATACCATACGTATTCATGCTTTTAAAATGTGTTATATAAATATGCTCCTCCATAACATTATTTTATTTGATTTTTTTAGATTTTTTGAGTTTTTTTGAGTTTGTTTTTCTATATTTATATAGTATGTATATGATTTTTACTAACAATTTTCATCAAGTTGACAGTAATAAAGAATGATTATTTACATCAAATATGATCTCAAAATCAAAATTAGATTTTGGATATTTAATTTTTTGATGTTTATATTTTTTATTGGCAAATATAATTATTACTGATTAAATTTTTATTTGCTTAATCTGAAGTATGAACTGTTGCTACAATCTAGCGTTGTAGTACTAATAAATGCTCTAAAATCGCTTCGTTTTTTTCGTAAGTTCGCTAATAAAAGTCTTCGTAACCAAAGGGTTAATCATTGCCACCAGAAATATCAAAAAATTATGTACGCTCTGATGTAGGGAACTTGAATGACTGCAGTCGTATTGGTGCTAATATTAAATGGAAGGACCGAGAGGAATGGAGATCGAGATGCAAGATTCTGTTGCTGCAAACCAATCCACCGGATTGATACTACGAAGAAGATTAAATGGAATAATAATACAAGTTTTCCCCAAGCCACATTTAATGTGAGTATCTAGCTGACAATGAATGATCGCCGATAAAGAATATACAATTCAAATGCATTGTTATTTGAAATTAAAAATATATACAAAAGATGCAATACGAGCAACAAAAAGTCCCAATGTTCACTAAATGGGGTATGTTGAGATACAATGAGTTGAGAACTAGAAGAGATGTGTGCTTGAGTATGTATTTCTTTCGGCTAGTGCGTGGCGTGTTCAGAAATCCTGATATTTTGTTAGAAATCGGTTTGTTTGTCCCTGAAAATTATTTAAGGATAAGGAGGCACAGATTGTTTGTTCTTTTTAGAGGTAATACTAACCTGCCAGAGACTATGCCTCTTGGGAGAGTGATCTGACTGTTCAACCACATTGCTTTGAATATTGATATATGAAGCCCAGTTTCGACATGAGCTTCACGAATTTATTTATCAAAGTAATTTCATGGAGTCTTCTATTTAGCGAGCTCCGGGACTTTTTAATAATTATTGTTAATAATCATAAATACCTATATTTACAAATTGTTTATATTATATCTCATTTCAGGATCTTATTAAATATATGTGTAATTTTTCTGAAAGAAATAAAATTGAAAAAAAAAAACCGAATCAAACTAATTATTTCTCCAAACAAATTCGTGGAGCTCAAGTATGAACAGGGCCTCCCTCGCATGGAATATATCATCATTTGAGGCGATGTGGTTGAACAGTCTGTTCCTTCTCCTAAGAGGTAGTCTCTGGCAAGTTAAGTGTTACTCTTTAGGTGAGAACGAACAATCCGTGCCTCCTTATTCACAGATAATTATCCTTGACAATATAACATGAGATATGCAACCACATTACATCAAATGTTCTAATGCATGAATAATGTCTGACCGGATTAACAGCAAAAAATTGTTAGTACAATTAATTTAAGACAAGTTTTTAAAATATTCCGACGTATTCCAAAATCTCATGTCGATTGACGGAATGGTCAGTTACCGGCTTGTTGTCCGAGTCCACGTCGGAGAAGCCCATCTGCTGCAGGCGGCGCTTGCGGTACAGCTCGTAGTGGCGCGCGTGCGTCTTCTCGCGCATGTCCTCCATGTTGGTGCGGATCAACATCTCCCGCAGCTTCACAAAGTCGCAGTGCGTCTCGTTCTCCACTGAAATATTCAAAAATATAATTTCATATCGCAGTTCTATTTAGGTTTGTAAGACATTGATGTTGTACAGCGAGAATTTGAAAATTGTATGATAATAAATAATTCAAAACATGTTTTTTTTATTTAACTGTTTACGCTGTAAATTAGACTAAGTTTACAAAAAAATGTATGGGGATTACAAATGGATGAGAGGCTAAATAATTTCTTTGAATATTAACCAGTAAAAGTAATGGAAGTCTAAAAAATTGATTTTCTCCCTTCAATGGATATGTTTGACATAATGCTCAATGAGGTATTTAACTATTTTCTAAACACAACGTATATTTCTCAGTTCTTCACCTTGCACCGTCCCCCAGGGGTACTGCCTGGAGCGCACCATCTTGTTCCCGAGGCGGGCAAAGTCGGTGCTGCCGACCACAGCAAAGGGCACGTGGGAGTTCATGGAGCCGTTGGTCTCGGCCACGGTCTCGTCGTCCACAGGGAACTGGTAGATCTCCACGCCGTTGGCCTGCAGCTCAGAGATGATCTTTGCCTGAAATCAACAATCATATTATAAATATCTATACAAATTTTATTTAATTCTATAAGTATCAAAAACCTAAAGGTATTTTAAATTTCCTGAAAATCTTTTTAGATTTTTTAAAAAATAAAATAAAATACCTCTTAAAAAAATTATACACTTATTTCAAAATGAAATTAACTAGAGCAACCATAAGATGGCAAGAATAAAATAAGATAAGAATATTTTTTCTAATATTCTTATTACTTAACCCTTTGGTTACTAAGAATTTTCTTAGCGAACTTGCGAAAAAACGAAGCGATTGTAGAGCATTTTTTACTTTAGAGTACTTTAAAAATATAACAATTTTTATCTTTTTTACGCTAGATTGTAAAAATAAAAATAATATTCATTCCAAACAGTTCATACTTCACTTCAGATTAAGCAAATAAAAATTTAATCAATAATAATTATATTTGCCAATAAAAAAATATAAACATCAAAAATAAAATATCCAAACTCAAATTTTGGTTTTGAGATCATATATGATGTAAATAATAAATCTTTATTGCTGTCAACTTGTGTTTAGATGAGACGAGAATATTTGATGCTTCGTCTTTTTCGCAAGAGGATCAACCATCGAATATTGGACGCTTAGTAACCAAAGGATCCAATTTATGCATTAGTTATTTATGATGACTTTCTAACAACACATTTTAAAAGCTACAGTATGAATACGTATGATATGCTTTTAACTAATATTATTAAGATATCAAAGGTCCAAATCTTTTTTATGGAATACCAAAAAAAAATCCATAGGTGGTTGATATATAAACATTAAGAAAAATGTTTAGATGAGCGTTGATTATTTGACGGTTCATATTTTGGCACCAGAATCGATCGTTGAGTATTCGATGCTTAGTCATCACAGCTTTTATATTTGTTGATTATATGACTGATTTATTGTATTGAAATGCCTTACCTTGAACTTTTTGTAATTCAGTTTTAGAGATGGTGTCCGCTTTAGCTATGATGGGGATAATGTTGACTTTGGTATCCAGTTTCTTCATGCACACGAGATCAATGGATTTCAATCCGTGACCTGAAAATAGAAATGAACATTTAATAATACCAGTTGATTCTATATAATTAAGTCGACAAATAAAAATGAGAAAAAAATCATTTTAAGACAACAGTATCTGTGAATATCATCTAACTGCAATTTGATATTGAATTAAGAGTCATCCCATGAAGACCACCAATTCAATGTCAGTCAATATTTATAGTGTAGTCTTTTAATTATTTAGATTTTTTCGATTGATAATTCTTGGTGGAATTCCATAATATGAGATATACATAAAATAGTAATTAGAATTTATCTCACAATATATTTGTAGACGATATGTTTCGGCCACGTCGAGTGGGCATTTTCAAGTCAATTAGTAAAGTGAGTGTTGGCTCTATATAAAGCAAAGAGTGAGTGAGAAGGTGGATATGAATTATACATATTATTTTGTTGTTTTCATCAATGAATTCCCTTATACATTATTGATTTCCAAAACACATATACCCATCACACAACTCATGATGCACATCAGATGCACATGAGACACAACTCATTCCACAGATGAGATTTCTCAATAATTCTGTTAGTTCTTGTATGCGTTAACCTCTAAAGGAATGAGATTTTGCAGACAAAACAGTATCTCTAATAATTTTCAACCCCTGAGCACAAGAAAAGTACAGTTTTAGAAAGAAATGGACCGATCTTTAGTCTTGTCCGTGTACGCCCATAATCCTTTGAGGGAAGCCTTTATATTTTGTACTCCTGGACAGGTTAACGTAAAAATAATAATTTAAACCACTATTTATGGGCAATATATGGGTAAGTGTATTGCGTTGACTAGGCGAGTGTTTGATCTAGAACTAATGATACCTGTGGGGCAGATGAAGTAGAGGCAGACATGTGTGCGGCTGTCGTGGTAGGTCGCCAGCGAGCGTTTGATCTTCAGCTCCTCCTGCAGGAAGGTCTCGAACTGGGCGTCGATGTAGTCCACCACGGCCTTGAAGCTGTCGTCCTTGTTTATCTGGTCTCCGTAGCCAACCGTGTCGCAGATGGTTAACTGGAATCATTTATGAAAAAACAGCTTTAAATATTGATTGAAGTAATTAATATTTTCAAACAATTTGTCGTTCGCAGCTCCGAGAATTAAATGGTTCAGACTTCGGCAGCGTCAGATTAATCATTAGAACAACACTGACACACATATATACATTCTAGATACAGCAACTGCTTTTTTTGTAATGTTTTATTTCTGATATTATGCTAATTAGAAATCTCCATCAAAATTAAATTATCTACTGCTTATTATCTAAGCTTAATGGATTTTTCTTAACTCCTTCACCGTGGATAAATTATTTTTTAACCTCTTATTACAGCTGTATTTTACTACTGTAATGTTCAAAATTGGCTGAATGTAATACTGAATATTTGTTATATTGGATTCTAGATTAAAACTTAAAACAACTAATAACTCACATATATATTCCCGGGAAAATATATTAAAATAATTAATTGTCTAAAAATCTATTAACAAATCCACCAAAAAAGTTAATTCATTCCAATCTTGTTAATCTGTCAAAACAGGTTATGTACCTGGTGGGGCAGACTACAAGTATTCCAAAAGAATCTATTTCATTTTATATTACTTCTATTTCTTTTTTGATGTTATTATTATATTTCAAATATCATTTTTAATAATGTACAAGATTAATATTAATTAATAAAGCACTATCATTATTGTTGTTATCCAATACACAGACATGCATAAGAAATACACTACACCCGTACCTCGCTTTACTGCCTAGATATGTTCCACAAAACATGGCCGCAAAGCAAAAAGCCGTACAAGGAATCAATTATTCTAATACAAACTCATACAAACTTTTTCCTGGATAGTCATTTGACTCATTGGCATTCTCTGTTTGTTATTGTTATTGTCCTCAATCCATATAATCAATAGTTTTCAATTTTTTCCATAATTTTAGGCCGAAAATCGAAAACGTGCCTTAATTGAAGAGAGCCGTCATAGCAAAATTCTGTATAAAGAGCGGCCGTATAGCGAGGTATGGGTGTACAATACTATTCATTGGGGACACTATACTATATGTATATTTAGTTTACTGAGTAAAAGGGCCACATTGCCATTACCTTCAACCTGACGTTGCTCTCCTGCAGCTCGTAAGTGTGGGCCTTCAGCTTCACAGTGGGCAGAGAGTGAGGACTCGGAGTGGACTCGAAGCTAGTGTTGAACAGAGAGTCCATGAGCGTGGACTTGCCCAAGCCAGTCTCTCCTGGAAACAGAAACACATTATGGTAAGCTCATAACGAGTTTGACAGTGATAAACCATAAAAAAATATATTATGTATTTAAACTTTAAACGCCCAGTGGTTTCCTTACGGGACTGCAGATTTGCGTCGTTCAATGCCCTACGGTCCCATACAGGAAGTGCTTATGCTTCATTTCACAATCGGATTACATTCATTTGTAATCATAGTATTAAAGTAAGTTCATGGAAGAATCTATTGTGCGACGAAACATTACAGACATTGGCCTGCTAGGTCATTGAACGACGCAAATTTGCGGTCCCGTATGGCACCACTGGGCGTTTAAAGGTTAAGTGTGAACTCAAAGTATAATTACAAGTAATAATATTTCCTAAAATGCAAGTACAAATAAAATATATGTAATGTATCAAACTAATTTGTCAACAGTATTATTTGTTACCAAAGTTTTCATATTTAGATGCTTATACAGTGGTACCTCCACACACGAGTTTACTTTGTTCTGCAACCTTGCTCAAATTTCCCCATTGAAATTAATAGCGAACACAATTTATCAAAGATGTTTTGACAGCGAGAGCACACTGATAACTGATTCTCTGACCGTCGCCGGGAGATTCACGCGGGAAAGCGTGACCTGCGGTTAGTATGCAACCGGAATGTATCTGAAATATTAACTCACCAATGCAAAGAATATTGAAGACGAATCCATTCTGCACACTTTTGTTCACCAGCTGGTCCGGGAGACTGTCGAAGCCGACGTGACCGGATAGTTTCAAATTGCGGATGTTCGCCTCAACCTGAAATTAAAAAAAAAACTTTATCATTATAAAATTATATCAAAAATGGAGAGAATGAGAGCGCCATATTTTTTTGTGGGTTTACGTTTTTAATGATTACGTGCCTATTTATTTATCAATATATTTTTTTAAAAGTCAGATGTATTTTATATTAGAAAGCCATTTATTAAGTCTGTGTGATTGATTATGCATATTTTTTGCAGCACTTTCAACTTTCTAAATAACCATTAATGGCGTATTCTGATGTATGTGTAACAGTCGAGGAACAAATTACATTACATTTGATGTTAAGCTGACATTACAGTTGGCACATATGAAACACATTAGTGAAGTAATTGTTTGAATAAGCGATAATTGTAGCAACTAGAACAAACCATTTTTTATTTGAATTTCTGTAGTATCATGCTAATTTTCATAATGTCTGCAGCATTGCACAATATTACAAGCAAATAAATCCAATAAAAATAATAAAAAATTGAACCCAGAATATATAGCTAACAAAAGAATGTGATAAATAGAGCCTCTCTGTATAGGTGAAATTTGGACTCTTAGGAATGTGTAAATTGTGTGTAAATTATACCACAATAGTGTGAATACCACAATGCACCAAAGAGTTAAGCATAGTTCCTGTTAACCTACAAGATTAACCCATTCAGACGGATTAACGAGTCAGACTCGTAATGTGTAGCAGCGACCAAAAATAAAAAAGTATAAAATCATTCAAACTATTAGTTTATAAAAGTAATAAAGTTGATTACATTACATGCAGAAAATAATATAAAAAACTTATTTTTCCCACTTTTGGTTTGGTTTTTTATCTGTTCACAAACATTGCCTTTGTGGAATTCGAGCGTACATGATTTTTTTCGTACTTCTCGTCCTCATATTCTTATCAGTTTTTGAAATATTATCCCTTTTTATGTCTAGCCCTTGAATTTTGGCGTAGTAATAAAAATATTGTTTACCTATAATTTTACCTTAACTAACGCTGTTCCTGAATTAAATTTTATTTTGCTTCAAACTTTCGATTGATTGAAACATTCCAAAAAAAATATTCCTTCAAAATTAATCGAGAAAACATAAATTTAATCAATTATGCACTTTGAAAAAAGAAAATACCGGCTGAATGGGTTAAGCCTTGAGACTTAAAAAGCTATAGTATCCAAGGCATATTTACGTGTTTGTTAATCAGCATTTTTAAGGATATCAGAAGCCTGGATGATATAATCCACCCAATTAACGTTACAAGGTGATCTTAAATCAATGTAAATTACACATGTTGAGCTAAAATTGAAATAACTATATAAATAATTAATAATAACCGCCATTTTTACTGATTTGTTTTTTTTTTTTTTTAATATTAGGTTTCAGAAGTAAAGCTGGGTGTTTCTGCTTCATGAACAAATACATTACAAATAAGCATTGTCTGCTTACTAGTTTTACCCATAATTGACAATTTTCCAAGTAGTTACTTGTTTTTTTTTAAATATTGCAAATACATCACAATAATCAAAATGATAAACTGATGTATGTGCAGTAAACAGTATGTGACCGGAGCATTGTTGCATTTCAACATGTTTTGAACAACAAAATAATTCAAAGAATTTAACAATGCCTTCTGGAATGTACACAAATGACATTATAACATGGACTTGATCTAATAAATTTGTAATTCAAAAATCTCAATTCTGCTACAAGCCACTATTCTCAACAAAACTTAGCAAAATTCCTGACTATTCAACTAAATAAATTATATTTAATAGAATATACGCTTATATAAAAGTAACACTTGAAATGATTGAAAGTAGGTACATACAACATATTAGTTATTTGAGAGAAACATATGAAACATTAAAAAATACAATAAACATCAATTATTTAGATAATTGCTCAGAGATCATAAACTATTCTCTTCAGTATAATTATGAGGTATCGTGCTAACATATTTTATAAAATTTATGAACAGAGGTGTCAATAGATCTTTTGAATGTTTTGAGAAACCCATTTGCCATACTGGTTTAATTGAACCAACTCATTTTGGATAAGAAAAATCATCTTTCAACAAAATCTAGCTAATCAGTAGGTATTTTTAGCTGTAGAAGTCATTGTAAAAAGTGTTAAATATGGCATTTTTGCCCTGGTACGTGTTATTTCGTAAAAATCTGTGGAGAGTGTCAATTATCCTAAAAATAAGTATTTATATTTTTATGACAATATCAGTGAAGTGCAAGAGCAGTTTTTCGTGCACACCAATAAAAGAGTTAAATAGGATAATAAAGCTTCTGATAATAACATTTCTAAAAAACATTACCTGTCATTTATAATATATTTTAGATTTTAGTGAGATTGATACAACTACAGTGAAATACGACCTAACATTGCACTAGGTCAAATAAATTATTTGACATACGAAATGAATAAATACTCAACTAGCACTCCATTAATGACAATGCATAACATTGATAGGCCATAAAATGTAAGTAACACGATTGAAATTTAAACGGTTGATTGGCTATAAGGCTCGGGAATGCGAACAATAACGGGCCATTTGAACCGAAACAGGAGAATGGTATCATAAATCGTGACATGACTAGAAAGTTGTCAAATGTAATAACCATAACACCGAGAGAGTACATATAAGAGAATTATATTTTTAAAAATAGTATTACACTATTTGTACACAAAAGTATTCAAAACAAATTATTTAGAAATTGTAATCGCCAATGAGTCACTTTTAAGATAACTGCCTTTATATTATTTTAAATGGCGGTCCATCTACGAATCCACTTAATACGTTATAATGTGTTTACAAAATTACTATAAGCTTAAAAAAATAAAACTGAGCTTCAAATGAATGATTAGTAATTGCATTCGCTAAATAGTTTGCTTTTTATTGGCTCTGTGTAAGAATGGAACAATCCTAATGGTCACAAACGAACAACGCCCTGCTTTCCAACACGAATTTAACACATAAATGTATCACGAAAAGTAACAATTTATATGTTGACCGCTTTATTGATGCTGAAGGAATCGATTTAAGTAGTTTTTATTGGTGCTTTGTGTGTAATTGCAGTGAATTTCGACGGTATGGCACTCACCCGCGAGACGTCTACATCGATGGCCGCCATGTTCAACAACAAACAAGGTACTAACTTGACGCGACGAATCTTTTAATTATTCGGGTAATGTCACTTCGCAGGGCTGCCAGTCAATGCGCACCGATTTATTTGTTGGATAGGTTCAGGGATGAATGAAAACATAATTTTAGCTTTATTCGTTTAATTGTATGACCATGGACCTATCATTCATTAAAGTCTCTCATTTATCAATAACAAATATCAAATCCACAGCAGGGCTGTATGAGATTTCCAACATAACAAAACAAAAAAGCAGCGTCACAATATATCTTACAAAAGCTGGGTCTGGTTCTGTTCCATTTAATATTAGTAAATATAAATAAAGGGAGAGTTATACAATGTCTAACACAATTCTGTCACATATGATCAGTTACGTCATTCAATGTACAGGTCTGGTGTGATTATTCGAAATATACTACACGTTTTTATAATTGTCATGTACCCATTTTTTATTTAAAAATATTTTTATAATACCTGGAAAATATTATATGAATATAAAAATATACAACTATAACGTACCTAGTTTAAAAAAATTAAGCTTAATGTAAATAAAAAAATACTTCATAATATTATTATGAAAAGTAATTATACTATTGTACTTTCCTTAATAAACTAAAGTTAAAAAACCGATGATACCTAAAAAAACCATTTAAAAGGCTATTCACATGACCGATAAAAATCCAAAGCTGAATATAACACATTCCTCTGGAACTTTGTATTTTTACCAAATTTGAACGATCTTGCTAATAAACGCTGTTTGAGAGGGAAGAACTTATTTATTGAAATAAGTTTTTTTTTTAAATACATTATACATATGAATAAGTATTTGTATGTTTAATAATGAGTTTTTTTTGCCATGTTTTTGTATAAGAGATTATTTTTAAGTAATATGAAAAAGAAAAATAAAGCAGAAAGAAAATGAGGGTTTTTATTGTAAAAATATAGAAATAAATACCTTAAAATAATATAAAATAGTTAATACACACTTGTGCAAAATACAGTTTAAATAAAAAAAAGCAAAAAAATAAGAATTTTTGACAGTATTCGAAAAAAACAGTTTAATTTAGACTTATAAAACAAGCATCATACAACTAAACCAAATAATAATATGACTATGTAGGAATATGGTAGGTATTGAGTTATGCCTTGAGTATGGTATTTATATATTTACTGAATTGATAAAGCGGTTGCAAAATTTAGGAATATAAATAAACTAAAAAAATAAAATGAATAAACATACAACTTATGCTATTTTTTTTAAATCATAATTATATTATTTAAAAAAAAAGTAAAAAAAAAATGCTTTTAAAGCAGTATTGGTGGGAAAAATTCCAATGTAACACAATCTGTATTAAAAATGTAAAATTTATATGTATTGAACAAATCATTTTGTTTTTTAAATTAAAAAATAAATTAAACGAGATTATAAGTATAATTTGGTAATTAAAATATTGATATGTCATGGTAAAAAAATAAAAAATTGCATTTTTATAAAATGGAGATAATGCCTAAGTAATAAAAATGTTTATAAAATTTACAAAACATAGAAAAACATATTTCCGATAACATCGTGTTAACTTTATAACATGAAAAAAATATTTAATATAATATAAAAAGTCAACCAAAGTCATTAAAAAATATAAAATTGATATAGTAATGTATTATTTATGCTGTAATAAAAAATATATACCTACTCTGATATAATAATTGAAAAATATCATATATCTGGTAACACTATCAGATAATCCTGTTCGAGACGTCAACACCTCAGCCGCCATGTTAAAAACAAACAGGGCGGCAACCTGCCGGGAGTAGTGTCACTTCATCAAGTTGGCAGCGCGCGCAATGCATTGCTTCAACATGGCAGATATCGGCGGCCGTGTCCCGTCACGCGACCCGCGTAAGTGATCATCCCCCGGGCGCGAGCGCGCGACCAGTGCCCCCAGTGCGACGAGCGAGTGCCGTGCGCCAGGCGCCGCGATGGCGGACCTCAAAGTGCCTCCGTTCAGTGAGATAAAACGTCCCGAAGAGGTGGTCAAGATGCCCATGAACGACAGTTTGAAGTTCGCAGTGCTCATCGGCCTGATAGAAGTCGGGCAGGTCACCAACAGGGAAGTGGTGAACACCGTGCTGCATCTGGTGAGTTACCCAGCGCGCGCCGGCCACTGTCCGACAAGACTAACCACTGCGACAGGCAAATCCACATCTGATAACAACTGTGATACACCATACAACTTGTATTGTATCTGCCGATAGCGTGCGATATGATCTGTCAAATCATCTTATCATAATCTCAATTAGGATTATATTTTGCCACATTTGTATGTAGATGCAACTATTAAAATGCCTATTTATTTGCTGCTTATAGTTCGTCTTAGAAGCATCTCACCCCATACATAGGACAACAGAAGATTATCATCCCACATCACATTATGATCACACAATTCACAACATATTACATCAAATTCGATGCTAATTCAATGTATTAAAAAACATCATCCTTTTGAAGCTAAGAATCCTATAAGATTCTTGTTTTCTTACGCACATTACGTATGTGTTTTTAAGGCTCACGTTCCCCTCCAGTTAACACATATTTATTTGACACATGCACGCTGTATTTCTATACAACAGTCTACCTTTGATTTTTGAATCACGTGCTTTGATTTACTGTGTATCAGTGACTACATAAAACATTACATTCTATCCCAAATAAAGACGCGATTAATATCCGCAAGCAGCATTCTGCTGTCCTTACGTACACAACTTAAAGTCCAAATAAACATTTCTACTTCTTTTGATATTATTCTTCAAAATTTTTAATAGAATTTCAAAAATCAAGGATTGCGACATATATTTTTTTAAATTCAACACGTTTTTAAAACCAAAAAAACCTACAATTATGTTTTAAATCATTAATTATGATTTGTTTTAATTACAAGTACTTTATCAACGACTTGAAAGCGTGTTGTTTAAGCCTAAAACAAAAAAAAGATGATTTGTTTAATTTCAATGACATTATTATTGTTGTATAAAGATGGAATTCATACCTCCATGTCTATAAATAGTTTTTTAATATTAAATGAGATGCAGTGTTGACGACGCTTAGGCTACCAAAGGAAATGTAGTATCCGTTTCGTTATGGTATGACAAAGGCTGTAAAATTCAATTTCAATTTAAATAAAATAATACTTTGGCAGATTATATCGTTTTCTATGGTTTGATATTTTACTTTGAATGATGGACTTGGTGATGAGCGATGAACAGCGAGACAGATACGCTGATAAGTCGCTCAAACAGGCTCAACAATTTGTGTTTTTTTTATCAGTTCACCTGTTAATAACGTATATGTGTAAAATCCTTATCTTTCCCACACCTTTCGACTATCTTGTGCAACTAGAATATATATTTATGCCACAAAACACGTTTATGATTTTACTGAAATACAAAAAAAAAAACCAACCATAACCCAAACGCTGTATTAAAATAATTTTATTAATAAATACTAATTTAATTATACGTTTTCTGTAGCTATTGTTTTAAGTAATGACTATCTAATTCCAATATTTTTGTTGTATATTTTGTATTTTATTGTCAACACATGGTTTTTAAAATAATGCAAAATCATTAGCATGAAAATTATTGAATTCAAATACGAGTTTTTTCGATGTTCTCGTAGTTTCGACTAAAAAAATTTTTTGCCGTTGTAAAAATTGCCATTGCATATTTATGTTTTATAATTTCATGATTAGAGCTTACCAAATTCTCTTTTTTGCATTTAACGAATTCGAAATAATAGGTCGAAGATTTTTTTTATAGAATTTATTGATTAGAATCCATCTACCTTTTTTTATTTAACCTTTCCTTCCCTGTGATGTGTATCTTCTACACATTGCTTCTAATAACCATCAATATCTCTATAAATATAATAAATACGAGATTAAGATTTTCGGTATTCCTCCATGTAATATTTACGCATTGATTTAAAATCGCTGATTTTTGATTTTGTACAGACTACCCAACACCGGAACGCGCGTTTTTATTTTAGCACTGTAAAGGAAAGGGTAAAGGCATTATCATCTTTTTCGCATTGTATCTTAAGTCATTGGATCGTATTCTACCATACAAAAAGAGAATTCGATGTACCTCCATATTTTTTTTAACATTTGTATTTATATCTAAAAATCATGCATGTGGTTTCGTTAATATAAATATATTTAAAAAATATATATTTATAAGAGGATTGAAAAGATTTTAATGTCAATATATCTTGCAATCTAATCAACCTATAACGATCGCCAAGGGATCTATTACATTGATTCATTTTATCGTTTTCCTTGTAAGTAAATATATATTTTATTAAGGACACCACTGCCAGTGATCGCTATTTAAGAACCTTCTCGAATACATATATTATTGAATCCCTAAACATGTAAACTGTCTATTAAAAAATAATAATTTAATATATTTTATAAATAATCATCAACACACGTTTACATAAGTGTGTTTCAAAGACGTAAATGCCAACATGTGACAATTTTAAATGTGATATCGATTCTTAGAATGGCGAAGTTATATGACTCTTGAAACAAGGTGATTGTCTTGATAAGAGTTATCAGTTGATCCCTCAATATAACTGCATTGTCATTAGTGCTATGTATATTTTTTTCTCTTTTAAATAATATTTAGGCTTTTGTAAGTTCTATCAAATTTGTACAATTTTTAATATTATAAAATAATATCGTGCATTATTATGAGAACTTTTTAATATTAATAACATATTTTACATATAATTCAAATACAAAGCAGGAATAAAATTGCATTTGCTTTTTATCATCTTTTTGTAATACACAATAATAAAGTTTATTACGTAAAATATAATCTATTAAAAACCCTTATTGCAGTGATAATTTTTAATAAGGAGTAAATACACAAATACATGTCATATTCATAGTCTATTTTCATAGTCTATTAATTAAAATTGGTGGTAGACGAAAGTCGTCCCATGAAGACCACCCTTTCATAGTAAATTCCTGTAATAATAAGGATGATGCGTGAATCTCGGGCTGTAGTCTATGACGTTGGCGGATCAACACTCCACATGCAGCGCTTAGCCATATATGGTTAAGCGTCATAGAATTCCACAGATGAGACTTCAGAATTACCAGCACTATCTGTCGGTATTCTCCAGTATGTGTCTACATAAAAAAAATGAAAAATATGGTTCCGCCGCATTTTATCATCAGACGATTCGTTTCAACGACTCATCGGTAACGACGTGGGGCACACTGGTCGTCTGGTGCACGGGACATTTAGTGCACGGGACAACTGGTGCATTGGATGTGTCGCTATCGTATCCTAGGTTATATCGTTAATTGGACCTATAGATCTCTGGACTTTACAATCACTGGAAAAATCCTTAGGTTAATTTTTAAGTTAGGTCGAGACATCCAGTGCACCAGTTGTCCCGTGCACCAATTGTCTTGTATACCAGTACGCCCCACGTCGTTACCGATGAGTCGTTGAACGAATTTTCTGGGGATGAATGGTCGTGACACCAATAAAATATATGTGTATTAAAAAGTTAGAATGTTTTATTTTTAAGTTTTGAATTGCATATCTTACAATGTGATCCCAATCAATAAATCAACGATATTTAATGCAATTTTTTTATTGCTATTTAAATAAATGGTAATTTGATTAAAGATTGACTTAATGTAGTTTTTTAAATCATATCGAATATTGAACGTTTTAAATATACAAATTAAATAATTGTATGTTTAAAAAATGATTTTTATTGTGTTCTTTAATGTTACATTTTAAGTATTCTTATCAATTATAAAAAATACGCAAAAAACTACTCATAGATTAAGATAACACCTCTGTGCGAACGACAGCCATAAAATATTCAATAATGTACGGTAATAACACTTTCAATAAAGTTTGGTACACCCACATTTTAGACTAGAGGTATATATACTACTAATGAAGGTGTGGAAGGAAATAGCCACTTATCAAAATTAAAAAGTTTCCCTCATCGATCAAGTACCTCCCAATTAATGTTTTTAATTTCCACAGGTGTGTTGTTGGGCACCTGTACGTAATTACCAAACATAAAAATAACTTTCGTGTTTCGGTAATAAATGATTAATAATTTTCATTGAACATGGATTTATTTTCAAGAAACTAATATCCTTTTTAGGTAGGAATGTTTAACTGCCACGTGTCCTATGAAAACCTATTTTTAATTAAATTAGGTACAAGTATAATTAGAAATGGTGCTATTGTCAGCTATTATTTATACTCTTATATGAGTGAAATGTTTGCATCTACGTCTACGTCTGTAAATATTAATTAAAACATATAATTATCACAGCATTTTAAATTTTAGTTAGTGTGTATCGTTACCATTTGTCGTTAGCAGGATTTCTGCACTACTCTTAGTCGCTAAATGAAAAAATATACATAATTATTTACGTAATAACGTCGTTATGTTTTATTTATTTAATAACGTCGTATCATTAGTTTCTTTTTCGTAGTATCAATCCGGTGGATTGGTTTGCAGCAACAAAATCTGGCATCTCGATCTCCACTCTTCTTGATCCTAACTTATGATGCAATCATTTTTGATGATACATGGGATGCCTTTTAGACCTTTAATGTGGTATTTTCCCTTTTCCTAAAGCCGTTGACCATAGAGGTTCATCCGCCTTTGGAGAGCATTTACTACTTCCAGGACAATAGAGTGCCCTAACCAGCTTGACCTGATGAGGTTAGCTGGGTGTTAGCTTATTCCGGCCAACATTTGGTCCCTGTCTATATTGTCCGACTAATGTCGCTCATCTCTACCACGAGAAGGAGATATATCAGGATTTTTCTTTCATCGAACCTGTGACCATAAGGCATTTCAACAGAGTCCTCCAGTACTTTTAGGGGCCTCATTAGTTTATACCATCTAAAATTGTAGCCATAAGTTTGCAGTGTTAAGTATATCATTCATCCCTCATTGGTTATAAAGGTTGCCTTAGAGTGTCTTTGAAATAGAAAGTTTTCAATACATGGGGAAGTATGACGTGCGGACTCGCAAAAAACTGTCACTCTCACCAGTTGGGCGCTCATTTGACTCGAATACGATCGATGCGACCAAATGGGCTAAACTTGTTGTGCAAAACCAGTTTTTGAACCAATGAAAGCGAAATTGAGCCGATAATACAGCGATAAAATGGCAAACACCTTGCGGTCTCTTGATCCGCAGTGAAATCGATAACGTTTATTTACCCGCAAGATATTTAACCTTTTTTTCCCTGTGATGTGTATCTTCTACACATTGCTACTAATAACCATCAATATCTCTACAAATATAATAAATACAAGGTTAAGAATTTAGTATTTCTCCATAATATATTTACGCATTGATTTAAAATAAATAATAAATATTAATAAAAATCAGAATTTATCGGGTACATCGGAGGTATTTTGTGAAATTCGGAAACAAATTCGCGCTGCGAGTGCCTCGACCTTGAGTCTCGACGATGTGCGGTAAGTGTGATACTATATTTTCACCTCACTCTTTCATACTTCACTGTGAAGGAAGAGGGAAGAGAGTGGGAGTGAGCCACTTCGGCAATTACTACGACTAGCGGCAGTAACTATCGAGCTTGAAACCAGAGTGGACCTATACCTGTTTTTTTAATGTTTTCAGGCAATAACTCTCAATTATTATAATTTTTGACTTAAATTATAATTATATAAGAGGATTAGCTATGAATATTCTTATTTTTCCGATTTAAAGTCGCTGATTTTGACTACCCAACACCGGAGCGCGCGTTTTTACTTTAGCACCTTAAAGGAAAGGTTAAGAGCTTTTCATTATCAAAGTCCAACTTCAGTACTCAGGAAATAATTTCACCTGCAAAGTAAAACAGAATTCTAATTATTACATTGATTTAAAAACAAAGTGTTTTTTTTCTCTATAATACAAAATTCGAATTCGCTGCTTCGTTAAAAGACATAATATAGAAGCGCCCAAGTCTTCCTTCAATTATGAAATGCAAGGAAAACTCTCCTTAATTCTCAAAAATCATTCTATTGATAAATTAAAATAGTAAGCATTAAAACGCGAAGAAATTCAATAAGTTGCTAAATCCCATAAGCCTATATTTTCCGCTTTAATTAACGCCAACAATAAGATCCTTCAGTCTGTTCAAACACTAATATAATAAGTTATTTGTTTTCATAAAGAAATGGTGTTTGTTTTAAAATCTAATCCCGCCGTCCAGAACGGCCATTAGATCAGGCTAGCAGAAGATTACTGGGGAGTAATAATAAATTATGCGTGGACCCTTCCAGTCGGTATCTGCTCCAAGTCAAGCGTTCATTTGCATATTATTCCAAGTGGTAAGATAGAACCAGAGTCCAGATTCTGACACTAACTACCTAAATGTTTTTCTCAGAGAGATTTGCATTTCATTTAGCAAAATATCTTGTGGTTTTTTAAAACTTTGTGTTTAACGCAAGCAAAGATTTTTGTTCTATTTTGCCCGCATGAAAGACATCTCAAACCTATTACTCACTAGAATATATTTATAATCCGATAAAATTATGCTGGAAATTACGTATTTTCTGCATAATTAATTGCGTAATTATACCCAATAAAATTTAGCATGATCCTTGACTACAAGGATCCGTGTTTACATAAATGTTAAAATACTATAAAACACTGTATGTAGGTACAAGTTATTAATACTTTGACGCAAATACTCGCATGTGAAACATTAAAAAAATCTAATAAATATCAATTGTTTAGAGAATCTCAAGTTTCATGTTATATTTTCACATATTCGTATCACTTTGATGAACCAGGCAACTTCGATAAGATACATGTATATCTGTTATTTCCAGATATTTACTTCAGACTAACTGCTAAATGGATAAGCCCTGATCACTGGTCTACCCAAGTAATGACTGAGCACGGCGTTTTGAATGACAAATTATACTCATTTAATTTAGTTTCAAACCCTAGTTTCCCCTGTGGCGCCTCCTTCCAGACCTCAAAGCACATTCTCTGGGACTGTCAGTTCATTTTGTGTTAGAAATAGGAGTCCTTTTCGATGCAGCTCGAGGGAATCATCTCGGCTCTCTATCAGGCATGCAGACTTAGTGGCCACAAAAAAAAATCCACGTATTTACCATTTTCGCTCGTATTTTCGGTGAGAGAATCTATCTTCCATCTCCATACAATCCGTGAATGCGATTCTAATCCCTTTCACGGGTTCTTAGTTTCTTTTAAGCACTTCTGTGCAGTGGCCACAATTATTTCAGAGGGGACTCCCACTGGGCTTGTCAGTTGCTAACTGATCATAATCTGATTCACTTTGATATCCATTATAAATATTTATTTATTTATGGATCACGTAAGATAAGTTCTCTATTAGGAGTTTAAATTTATATTTAAACTTTTTTCTTCGTACTTGCAACCCTTTCTGTCTCCCTCTATTATCATTCCCTGAAAAACACACCCTAACCCCTCTCCTACATAAAATAGGTTAGACCACTTGCAAAGTACTATCGCAGCTTAGTTATCTCTTAACAATAGAAGGATTGAGAAAGGCTACGAGTTAGTCGAAACTGCAGTCTCCTAATAGCGAACTTATCTTACGTGATCCATGTAAAAACAAGGTTAATAAATAAATATTTATAATTCCTTGAGTATTTTTTCTATGGCTTTAAACAGGTATTCGCTACTTAAAATATTATAACTCGTAAGCGTAAAATCAATACAGCTATAAGGTTAGCATACATAATAGAAGGTCGTTTCTTCACCATTGATTATAGAATGACGTTTACGTGGCACATATACATCGCACGTAGACAATATAATTTTAATAAAACGTACATGATAATAGACGTTCTCGTAATTTTGCAAGATGTGTGTTTCTCGTTGTTGGCAGCGCTGAAATTTTTGGGCAAACAAGAAATTCACGAACATACCTAATTAACTCTCAACACTAATGCGTCTCAATTAACACGTACAATGCGGAGGATTATATTACCATATCAAAGCCGTTTACTTTGACAACCTATTAATTGTGTTCAAAACTCTGTACGCCGGTCTGTAATGTTACTCCTAATAAGAACTTTCTTTGTTTTTTTTCAGTCTAATTGAGGTGATCAGAAAAAAATCTCTGAACGTATAAACCGGTTCATATATGGTACTGATGTTAGGCTGCTCAAAAAAAGCGCAGGAGGAATACTTAACTATTGTTTTTTTATGTAAACACATACAGGAGAATACCGACAGATGGTGATGGTAATTCTGAAGTCTCATCTGTGGAATTCTATGACGCTTACCATGGTGCATATGGCTAAGCTCTGTATGTGTAGTGTTGATGCGCCAACGTCATAGACTACAGCCCGTGATTCATGCATCATCCTTATTATTACAGGAATTTTCTATGATTGGGTGGTATTCACGGGACTACTTTCGTCTACCACCAATTTTAATTAATATGCTATGACTGGCATTTTACGGGTGAGGGATCGAATTCACCCCTATATAGACTACTAATAATAACTTTTCTTTATTAATGATATCGATAAAAAACTTAATGTTACTCATAAAACATTTTATTCAATTATAATTTCGGAATATCATATTTCTAAGTACTTTCGTACTACTTTTACTTAACGAAATACAACCCGTAATAAAATATCTGCGTCTAGGAGTCCACTTTTATTATTTGCATAAGTAAGTACGCGTATTTTATCCTAAGCAATAAAAATTGTAAAGTAATGTAATATTACTCTAATTTTTATATCTATTCTTGAGAAAAAAAAGGATTTTCACTATCATAGTTAAGAATTTTTTACCAACTTTGTAAGAACGTAAGTAATTTTATTAATTTTTCCAAAATATAATATAAACTTTTTTGTTAAAATTATATATGATATTCGCTGGCGGGGTATAGCTCAATGGTCAAAGCGTTTGCTTTGCAAGCCAAAGGTCATAGGTTCGATCCCCGACGGTGATTAAAAATAAAAGGATATTGAATCGATTTCTGAGCTCTAAAATACCCCTGGTTGGTGTGAATTTGTTCCCTCACCCGTAAAATGCCAGTCATAGCCCAATAATTAAAATTGGTGGTAGACGAAAGTCGTCTCGTAAAGACCACCGATTCATAGTGAATTCCTGAAATTATAAAGAATGATGCGTGAATCTTGGGTTGTAGTCTTTGACGTTGGCGGATCAACACTCCACATGCAGCGCTTAGCCATATGCAGCATGTTAAGCGTCATATAATTCTACAGATGAGACTTCAGAATTACGATCACCATCTGTCGGTATTCTCCTGTATGTGTGTTTACATAAAAAAAACATATTCTAATTATTATCTAATTATTTAGCTTAATACATTACATAAAATTGACAATAATGACAAATTATACATATTGTTTCAAATAAGCAAAAATATTCCAATTCCTTAAATTCAAATACTATTTGTTGACGTGTGTCATTCGACTATTGCCAGGGAATTTTTAAATACATATATCTTAGAAGAAATATAAAAAAAGTAAATAATTTTTCACGTCATCTATTTATAAATTAAATATTGCGATTAGTTATTATAAGGTGATAATTTTTATTGCAAAATTATATAGCTTTATTAATCCAACAATCGTAATTGTTAGTATACTAATAATAATTATAAACAATAAAATCAACAAATGTAATAAAAATGCAAAGTAGCTTCGAGGGCGAATCGATTATTAATTATTAAATAAAAATATTGAAAGCATTACCTTCAATGGCTTACATAACTGTTTAATTTCGTTCCTTAGTTGTATGTGTACTGGACTAATGGTTAATGTATAATGTTTAACATGGGAATTCGCAAGCGTAGTACCAACCTAATTGCTACTAGCTTTTATCTGGCTGTTGAATAAATTAGATTGCCAGCCAGTAGTGGCAATAAAATAATGCATTGATCACGTTTGACCGCTGGGAATTTAGGTAAATTTACGTGAAAATGTAGAATTCGAGAGAATGAAATAAGTTTTAGTATTCTGTATTGGAAATATTACTAAAAATAGTGTTTTTTAAGTCTTACAATGCTGACGATAGAAAAATACCTATATAATGAAATAAATTATTTTGTTTCTCTAAAGTGGAAAAGAATTTAAATCGATGTGAAGTTATCTTTAATTGCTGCAGCGGGGCGCATTCCGTTATTTATCTCGTTCAGTAATGAGGTAAAGTTAGTTTTTATGTCAATGGTTAGGTACAAGTAATACCTATTAGGAATTTTTCATGAACTAATTGTACGAGTAATACCTATTATGTACAAAATAGAAGTATTATTGATAAGTACAAAACAATCGAACATAAAAGATGTATAAGTTTGTTATTCTAACGTAAAACTAACAATCAAGGAATCTGAATTTTAAATGGGAAATGGTTTTAGTCTATTCTACTTCGTAGTATCAATTCGGTGGATTGGTTTGCAGCAACAAAATCTTGCATCTCGATCTCCACTCCTCTCGGCCCTCTGCAATCTTCTTCAGCTCAGCATAAGAGCTACAACTCATGTCCTTGAACACTTGCTGCAAATACTCGCGTCTAGGGCGCTCGCTACAGTTTCTACCCTCAACCATTCCTTCCACAATGTCGTGAAGAAGACCATCGTGGCGCATGATGTGATCGCCTCTCTGACATGGTTCTTACTAGGTGCCCATCTTCCTTGATTATGCTGAGAACCTCATTGTTCGTGACGTGGTCTCTCCAGTTAGTCTATTACGTAGTAGGTTTGTTGTATTGTAAAATATTTTCTAAGATTCTTATTAATTATTTTAAATAGTTTTTATCACTAATTCAATTGTAATCAATTTTTCAATATTAATGAATCGTATCGAATTTGATAAATGAAACGTAAATCATATTAATTTAAATTTGTTTGACAATTCAGCGCCGACAATCTCGCCTACCTGGCTTGTTCGATAAATCAAGGAAAGCTAGCGACAGGTGCTTGAACAGTCGTCTTCTAAGAAAGGCAAACAAAACTCGCTCATGTTTTCTGAGCCCTCCATTCAACAATGGAAGGATTCCATTGGAATTCTACCCAAAGAAGGTCGTGAATTCAAGGAACATAGAAGAAAGCTGAGTCTCTTGATTTCTGGCTGAGAGTTAAGAAGCTCGACTGTCAAACGAGAGGTATCCATTTTTTTACATAATTTTTACAGCATTTATATGCAAGTATTTTTATGCCCCGAATGTCAATAGTGGTTGTTGTTTATTGAGTAGTGCGTTTTTTATGAAAATAATATAAAGTCATTTGCCAGCGGGTAAAGTTCAATTGTCAAAGCGTTTGCTTTGCAAGCCAAAGATCGTGAGTTCGATCCCCGACGGAGATTAAAAAAATTAAAGATTGTTAATCGATTTCTGAGTTCAAAAATACCCCCGGTTGGCGTGTGAATTTGATCCCTCACCCATAAAATGCCAGTCATAGCCTATTCATTAAAAATGGTGGTAGACAAAGTTCGTCCCGTGAAGGCCACCAATTCATAGTAAATTCCTGTAATAGTTTAGGATGATGCGTGAATCTCGGGCTGTCTATGACGTTTGTGGATTAACACTCCACATGCAGCGCTTAACCATATGTAACATGGTAAGCGTCATAGAATCCACAAATGAGAATTCAGCATCAGTATCACCATCTGTCGGTATTTTCATGTATATGTCTGCATAAAATAAAACATGTATATAAAGTGACGTGCCAGTTAGGGTTTAAAGGCCCCACATAATAATACATTAGGATAAGTCTATCATGACTAACGCTTAATGTATTTGTCTAAATATTTTTTGTCAAAGGTAAACAAATGATACTTTATAATTTTTTTGGAAAAATTGCATTCATTCCTCAACAGATGGCTCAATTTTTTTATTTTTTTTCATAAATTTGAATTTTCGAACACGGACTTGTCAGACTCTGGTTGAGTGTAATACGTTGGTGTGTACATTAGTCGTTTGACCTTCACCGGAGTGTCGTTGAGACGTCTTCTACGGCATCTAATTACCACCTCTCCCGGTCTGATTGTCTAGCATTTTTGTTAATAGAGACGCATACGTTTAAAAACCAGTGCATGACAAATAACTGTCATCTTTTATAATACTCGCCTGTGCATGTTGTTGCTGTGAACGCAGAATGGAAGTTGCTAGAACATTCGACCTGATTACCAACAATCATCCGGATGAGCGTATAATAGAAGAGATTTTAACATTATGCCGTGCTGTGCAGTGAACCAAGCAAACATGTTTTTAATGTAATGTTAATTACATTAAATTCTCTCTGTTTTGATGCTTGTTTTGACTCACTACATACAATTTTAATGAGAAATTTTACAGTAAAATCAATGCAAGATAAAAGTTATTTCGATTTTTTCGATCCATGATTCTTGGTGGAAATCCATAATATCAGATATAAATAAAAGAGCATTTAGAATTTATCCCACAATATATTTGAAGACGATATGTTTCGGCCACGTCGAGTGGCCATTTTCAAGTCAATTAGTACAGTGAGTGTTGGCTCTATATAAAGCAGAGGGTGAGTGAAAAGGTGGATATGAACTGTGTGATGGGTATATGTGTTTTGGAAATCAATATTATATAAGGGAATTCATTGATTTCATCATATTTATCATATCATTTCATTAAAAGGGAATTCATTGTTTTCATCAATGAATTTCCTTATACATTATTGATTTCCAAAACACACATACCCATCACACAATTCATATCCACCTTATCACTCACCCTCTGCTTTATATACAAAAAACAGAAAAATAATCTAACAACTTGTATTCTAATGCCGCGTTTCTTCATGGATATATTCCAATTTAAGCAAAACTTAATGGCAAAATTTAACAGGCTCTAACACACAAAGTCTGCTTTTAAACTTGAAACGAGAACCATAAACGTTAGTTTCGAATTTTTATCACTCAGGCATATGGTTCAATACGTTTTAGAGGTAAAGTCACATCAAGAAAATCGGAAAATGGCTGTAAAATGCGATGTCAACCATTAACCGATGGCTTGCAACGTAGATCATAAAATAGATGTTCTAACGTTGTCATAAAATATCATGTAATATATTTGATACTGGTCACGTTATAGTTTATACGTCAAGCGTTTCATCCGTGTAATGATTATTTTTCCTGAATTTCGAATTTTGAGAAATTGTTCTATGAAAATCTAAATATATTAGTAAAAATTCATCATACTGACATTTTTATAGTTTTTCTAGCTGTCAAATTTATGTTATCACGTTTTTTATGATCGGTTATATAAAAAAAGCAATGCTATTGTAATGATAATATTGATATTAGCGTGATATAGCCCTTGCTGACTGGTACCGAAAACCTCGGTATACAATCTTTCGTCTCTTATTTCTGTTCGCTTGTCGTACATGTATGTGTCATATTGGCAATTTGGACAAGTCCGGTCACGGGTGTGACCGTAGTTATATAGATCGCCACTTTTGGCGCTGGGCGACAGCCCGTCACGAGCGCGCTCAGTCGTGTGCTGACGGCGGCGAGATCGCATTGTATTGTGCACGGCCTGAATGCTGTGGTCCGGGCCAGAAATTTGTAAAGTTATCAAAACATATACCTGTATGTCAATGGGCTTCAGAAAAAGTTTTTGTGTTGTTAATCTGCTCCTCATCCTGCCACCATGCGACTGAATAACAACCTTAAATTAGAGAGGAGGATGTTAATATATATCCTCGTGTCCGAAACAACAGGGTCAGATCCTGTCTGACCAGAAGTGGACGACGGCGATGGCGTTACTCCCGGCCATCATCAGGTCTTCCTGGGTGTAGCTACTCAGACAAAGCGCACACTCCAGAAGGTGTGACAGGGTCTTCTCCATGCTGCAGTTTCTTCTGCATTTTTGCGTGTGTTGTTGTTTCCGTAGTAGAAGTATTGACCGGCACTGTAAATAACCGTTTCCAGGGGGCACCACGCGGAGGTACCTTATTTGCTCCCTTAACTAAGGAAACAACAACACACGCTATTATAATGATAATATAGCACTATTATTTGATCAGCTTACAGGTTATTGATGATGAAATTAAGATTTTGAAATTTTAAATAAGATAACGCTTTGATATCAGCTTGATATAGCTCTTTTAGGCTGATGCCATAAAGCCTCGAAAAAGTTTTTTTGTCTCTTATTTTTGTTCGCTCGCCTTAAATGCACATCTAATGTTAGTTTTAATTGTATAATGTTGCACGGCGTTTGCATGCGCCATCTTATTTGTTATGACAGTTGGTCCATTTCATGTTGGCCACTGTCATCTTTAATTCGCTTGTCTGCCGCGACTATTGGCGGCGCCAGATGTCAGAGCGCGCCGTCGGTTGGAGCTCGCTCGCGGCCGTTATGCCGCACGCGAATTGTGAAACAAGTTCTTTGTATTGTAAACCTGATCCTGCATCCTGTCATCCAGTAAATCGATATCGAACTTTGAGAGGAGGATGTCAGAGACTTACTAAACAAAACAAAAAACGACGTAAAAGTGCTAACGAATCATGGAATGGAATATGAGGTTTGAATCCTTGTCTGGGCTCAGCTTATCTGATGGATGATAAGTGTGCGAGTCGCTGTTCGGAAACCTCCTCCTGATTGGGAAAGTCACTTTCAATCAAATTTGTCGCACAAAGACATTATTTTCAACTGAAAATTTGCGCTCCCTCTGAAGCGGATGAGTCTGAAGATACGGGATGGAAATAATCTACGACTTATCTTCGCGAATCTAAACGTATTGAAACGCTGAAAAAAGTTATCGAGATTTTTTTTAGAATCTTTCCATACGTTACTTAGAATATCTACTAATATACTTGTACCATAAACTCGATAAAAGCTTATTTTATACATTAACGCATAAGCTCATGATAATAATGAAATCATTAAAAGTATCTGCTACGCTTTGTATTATAATGTTTTGTTTATATATATATATAAATAAATATATATTTTTTCTTTACAATAAATAGCATTATGAATATTGTTATCATAAATTATTATGGAATATGGTTCAGTGACGTCAGGTAATTAAATCGTAATTATATACTATAGTTATTAATTATATTTAAACAATTAAATAATTATTATGAATTAATATACCCATGATTTCATAATCCCGTTTGTTAAGATAACCATGCATTATTTAACTAATTAATTAAATTTTAAGTATTGATCCGCCAACTTCATAGACTACAGCCCGAATTCACGCATCATCCTTAATTATTACAGGAATTTACTATGAATGGGTTCTTCATTACGACTTTCGTTTACCACCAATTTTAATTAATAGGCTATGACTGGCATTTTACGGGTGAGGCATTAAATTTACACCAACCTATGATATTTTAGACCTCAGAAATGGATTAAAAATCCATTCTTATTTTTAATCTCCGTCGGGGATCGAACCCACGACCTTTGGCTTGCAAAGCAAACGCTTTGACCATTGAGCTATACCCGCCGGCAATAGTGTTATTATAATGATAATTCTTGAAAAGTACCTCTAGCTGCGATCGAAAGATGTGTCCACTTATTTAACTGCGGAAAATAATTTATAATGGTATGTATTCTGGTATAGCTCAGATGTTAAAGCGTTTGCCTGGTAAGTCGAAGGTCGTGGATTCGATCCCCAACGGGGATTAAAATAAAACGATTTCTGAGCTGTAAAATACCGCCACTTGGTGTGAATTTGATACCACGCACGTAAAATGCCAGTCAGAGCCTATTGATCAAAATTGTTGATAAACGAAAGTCGTCCCGTGAAGACCACCCATTCATAGTAAATTCGGGTAATAATAAGAATGATGCGTGAATGTCGGGCTGCAGTCCACGACGTTGGCAGATCAACACTCCACATGCAGCGCTTAACGATATGCTACATGGTAAGCGTTATAGAATTTACAAAAAAGATTTTCAGTATCACTAACACCATCTATCGTTATTCTCCTGTATATGTTTACTAAGATAAATTCACACTTGCAATCTGCCCAACCCACACACAAACATGAACACATCACACGTTTCCGGCATGCAGCGTCCAGCCTCCCTGGCTGAGGGTCATAGAGTGCACTGGTCTTGACCGGGTGTGCTCTCCTGCATGCGATTACATAAAAAAAAAAACAAACTTAAAAAGGGTTTTTATTTACCTTCCGCCGAAAAACTTAATTTTACCGAGGTAACTTTTCCCAGCATATTTCTAACGGAGTCAGTTTCCACTTGTCGTGAACTAGACTGTATTTTTTCAAAAGCTACTCTTCTCCCGCTCGTGATATTTTTCCTGAAAACATTTCCCGAAAGCTGACTCCTTTCAGGCGTCTCTGTGACTGGCCGCGGTCGCTCTCACATCTCTTGCGCCCGAAGGGTTAAGCGTCTCACACTTTATTACCCGAAAACTCTAATGCCACTCGTTCCGAAACGAAATTAAAAGCAAATGCTGCTAATTTTCAGGCTCTTTTTGATCTGTAGCCTATTTAACGAAATGCCTCCAGGCCTGTGATCGCCAAACTGTCGCTCGCAAACTACCGGAAATGTGAGAGGAATATTTCAATTTCTTTTGTAAACTAACTGACCCTTTTCGTGTTGCGTCGCAATAATTTAATTACTAACCCTATCACATCGGTTGTCGATAAATGCCGTCTACGATTTCCCTACCGTTGACATCGGCAGCCGTGATATATCGTTTTGATAATTTCAGTACTCATTGTGACATCTACGGTAGGAACTTGAAACTGCAGTCATTCCCTTTATCAACTTACATGTATTATTTACAGGAATCTGTTAAAGCATGTAAATAAATATCGTTAGGTTTCGTCAGAGGAGCGATTTTTCTGCAAACCACATGTGTCAATGCCACCATATATATAATAGTTTTCTATGCATCATCTGATAGCTAAAGGATAGAATAACCAATGAGATATATGAAAATAGGTCAAATAAGTACATTTATGCTTCAAATACTAGTTTTAAGCTAAATATCTATGCCATTATACTCTAAATATTTTAGTTCTCGATAGCCTCTATATACTAACATTTTTTCTTTACATATTCAAAAATCCAAACTCCCGTTTGAAGGGGCACTGGATGCGCCTTCACGTAGCCATCCAGCGGTGATCCGGTGCTCAAATCACTGAGAGTCAGTAGTTGTTTAAAATTAAAATTGTTAAATGCTATTAACTGGCATATATTTTTTTTGTATGTCTATGTAAACTTCTAATTATGGCTCTGTGGCTAAATAAATAAAATTATTATTGTTATTGCTATATAAATTTTCGTGCTGAAACTATATTTAGTTAATATATTTTAAGGAACACTTAATTTTTACTTGTTGAAATATTCCGCGAGACTGTTGGCAAATCGCTGAAGTTGAGCATATTACATGGTTTCCAAGCATTTCCTTTGAAAGATAAGAGTTTCTTCTAAAATTCTTAAGTATAATTTATATGTAAACTTGAGGACCTGTTATCTCTCAAGTGTCTGACTAATGAAATAGTGTGTATATTTTAATTATTAAAAACATTAAAAAATACATTAATAACGATATATTTTTGTAATCATTCAGAGAAAACGAAACGGTAGATTCGAACTGCAGAAAAAATACTTCAGTTTTCTCAAGGATGTCACTCGTTATAAATCGTATGCATACGTCTTTGTTATGTCCAATCAATAACATTTTACGTAAATAATATTTTCACCTACAATCTAGCGCTAACTGTTTCTTTTTTGTTACTTTTTGACCAAATAAATTTCATCTTCTTCGTAGTATCAATCCGGTGGATTGGTTTGCAGGAACAAAATCTTACATCTCGATCTTCACTTTTCTCGATCTTCTGCAATCCTCTTTAGCTCAGCATAAGAGCTGCAACTCACGTCCTTGAACACTTGCTGCAAATACTCTTGTAATGTCATATAAGATAGCATTGTATGTCTTATGTATACATATGTTTCTTTACAAATTCTGTCCAAAACTATGTCATATTACCTACCAAGCTAGCGATTTAGAGAGTAGTTTTTAATTTTAGTATGTTTACTGTTCCTTATCGTCTGAGAGATTTATATTAACATCCTCCTCTCTCCCAAAAAGGTTACGTCACGTGAAGGTAGGATGAGGAGCAGATTGATAACACACTTTCTTTTAGAACCACATTGATTACATTTACGTTAAAACTTTACAAGCTTCCGGCCAGGCGGAATGACATGCCGCTGGCTGTAATGCGACCTTCTCGGTTGTCAATAAAAAACTGCCGCGCTCGTGATCGGGCTCTCGCCAGCGTCCCTGGCGGTGTCTATCATTAGCACACCCGTGAGCGGGCAAACGAACAGAAATAAGAGACGAAAGATTGTATGGTCGAGGTTTTCGGTACAAGTCAGCAAGGGATACATCGTGCTGATGTCAATATGTAGATGATTTTAAGGCATAATTTTTAGTAAATTTGTGTTTATTTTCGTACTGAATCACTTTTCGCAAAAAATACAAATTTGCACATCAAAATTCATCGTAGTAAATATTGTTGTCAGATAAACGGCTTAGGCTCTAAACAACGTTAAACTTATATAAAAAATAAAACAAATCTCGATGCCACTTTAGTGAGTTAGTGAGTTATTAGCTTAATAGATCCGAGTTGACATGTTTCGACAATTCCTAGAATACATTACCATTTACTTTTGTTCTCTAGTATCAGTTTTGAATGGAACACAAGACCTTTAGTTTCATACACGTGAAAGCCGCCGCTGGGCCACTCGGGTCAATAATTCATTACGTCCCTTCAATTATTGCTCAAAGGACACCACCCTTTTACGATCAAAAGGGGAGCGAGGGGCAGGGGTTGGTACTTGTCCTAAAGGTTCCTACGGATACATGTAGAGAGAGATTAGATGTAAAGGGTAGCTGACGAGGGGATGGATTATTAAAGGTTAGACGACGCTTTCGAGCACTGAAAGCCTCTTGATTTAATTGCAGTTTAATCACCTGTTAATTATACATGATTATCCTAAAGAGTTTTTATTACACTTGTTCAAAAAAAAATTTGAACATTATCTCGGTTTGTCTGTAAATTCAAAAGCTTGTAAAATATGGCTCGTATTTTTTTAATCAGAAATCTATAACATAAAATGATTATTCTTTTGTATTGTTTAACATGTTCTACATAGTTATACTAACTCAACTCTACCTAACCTAAACTAACTAACCTTATTTAACCTGTCTAAAATTAATATATATATATATATATATATTCTTACCAAAAGTTTATTGAAATTATAAACTTATTTGTCCATGTTTCGTTTTTACTAAATAAAATGTCTTCAATAAACGGCTAGACGACTTTATTTTTTCTGCAAAAATACCAACTTCACTTGGGACCTGCATTATATAAATAAATAATAAATAATATTGTATCATATTTTTTTAACCCTTTCGCATCGGTTGTCGACATATGCCGTCGAAGATTCCCAGACCGTTGACATCGGTTAACGTGATAAATCGTTTTGCTACTTTCAGTACTCATTGTGATTTGTGACATCTACGTTACGAAATTGAAAGTGCAGTCATTTCCCTTATCAACCTACATGTATTTTATACAGGAATCTGTAAAGCATGTAAATAAATATCGTTAAGTTTCGTCACAGGAGCGATTTTTCTGAAAACCACATGTGTCAATGCGACCACATGTATGGAGTTACATAATGAACGTTTGTTATTTATAATAGTTTTTTATGCATCATCTGATAGCTAAAGAATAGAACAACAAATGCGATATATGAAAATAGGTCAGTTAAGTACATTTATGCTTCAAATACTAGTTTGAAGCAAAAAAAATGTTTTGAAAATTTCACGACGTATTGACAGTATAATTTGTATTCCACCGAGCCGTAACTAAAGGGCTAAGAGAAATAACTGCTCAATAAAAAACTTGTGTTTTTAAAATATAATAACATATTCACAAAATTGTCATTGATATTTTACGCATTTCCGCGACGTATCTAGCATACTGTTCATTTTCCTTCCATATGTCTGTAGTGTTCAGGCAGTATTCATGCATATTACATGAACGCATGATGTTGAACTACGCCCGTGCGTACAGAGACGGTTCTAGAGTCTCATCATTCTCGTGATAAATGGTTCTTTATCTTGGCAAGCATCACGATTCTGTTTTCATAGCGATAAAGTTGCTCTTGTAGTATTCTTTCCTAAACTTACAGTTTTCGCCTTATTTACTTTATTCAAGCTATTCCATCATAATAGTGAATAATACATATACTTATAACATCCTCCTCTCTTTTAAAAAGGTGTTTTCCGTCACGTGAGGGCACGATGAGGAGCAGGACAGCAAAACAAAGACTTTTTCAAAAGCACATTGATTTATATTTACGATAAAACTTTACAAATTTAGGGCTCGACCTAGGCACAGCAGAAGGTCGATCCACAATACAATATGCTCTCGCCAACGGGTGGGGGGGGCGACTGATCTCCGCGCTCGGTATGGGCTATAACCCCGCGCCACAAGCGGCGGTGTATATAACTGGTCCCAAATGACAATATGGCGGACACATTCATGTACGTCAAGCGACTAGTACATGAATGTGTCCGCCGACGAACGACCAGACAATAACTTAGAACTAGTTTCGGATCGTAGCATTTGATTTAGATAATTAAAAAAAGAGATATAATTGATAATAATGGATAAATCTATGAAATAGGTTAGGTTTGCGAGACATCCAGTGCACCAGTTGTCCCGTGCACCGAATGTCGTGTGCACCGGACGTCCAGTGCGCCTTACTTCGTTACCGATGAGTCTTTGAACGAATTGTCTGGGGACGAAATGCGGCGGAACCCATTTAAATTATAATAATTGTTTCAGTCACAAGAGATTTCAAACTAAATTTTCTTTAAAAAGTAATAATCACGGAAAAAAGACATTAAATACAAGTACATAATGTACATTTTTAAATAAATGAGCGTTCAAATATAAAGGCGAAAAGTTTCGACTTTTATGGTTGCGAAAATAATGCGGCCAGTTGTTTTTTTCGCCCAAAAAAGTTAAATAAACAGTTTTTTTTCGCCGAGGGGTCGTTATCCTGTGAGATAGGTAAACACGTCCATAAAAATAAATCCCGTCTAGCTCTGAAGATAAGGCGGGAAAACCTAAAGAAAGCATGGAATTTAATAATTTTTCAAATATATGATAGTTCTTTGTTATCTTGACTCGACGAGATAAGATACGATTTGTTTAATTATTTAAAAAAAAATGCTAAATTTAATCGAATCATTGGGACGTATTTCGTGTACAGAAGTTCATTTTCTTAACCCTCGCTTTACGATGCTAAAAACTTCCGCGCGTTCCGATGGTGTCAACTCATTACACATTCTGATTTAAAGTGAATAAAATGAGTAGAAATTCGAAAAAAATGAGTAGAAATTCGAAAAAAATGAAAATATTCAAAGATATCGCTTAATTTTACAATAGTTGATGTCAATAAGCAGTAATAATTGACATTTAATAGCTAAAAACATGAAAAACATCAGACGAAGACCTCAAACGGCCAGACGCGGCTTGCCTCGTGAACTTCCGAGAACTACTAACATTAGTTTGCCTGTCGAGGCATCGATGAACCGGCCCAACTGAGGTAGTAGCAGACGGAACTGAGGTTCTCCGTCTCGCTCACTCATATTAGTACGTCAGCGAGAGTGAGGAGTATAGATGCCGCCTCATCTGGGTATTTTTTAATTTTATTTTCGCACACGATTCCGACAGGTCCAATGATGCATGACAGTTGACGCGTCTTGATTGTAGTGGTGAATTTATTCCGGATTTTAGAAAAATATTTCCTGCTCCCGATGAGTGCCTATTATTATAAATAATTTTTTTTTCAATACGTAAATGTATTAAGGAAGAATACCTAAAATCTGAACCCTGTGTGTATTATATTTACAGAGATATTTAAGTTATTACAAGCAATGTGTAGTCGATTGACATCACCGGGGAGGAGAGGTTAAGGATTTAATTTTTATTGTTGGTATACAAGTTTTTCCATGAACACCAACACTAGTGTTAAAAATGAATGATTCATAAATGCAGTGTTTAAGTTTAATTTGATTGGAGATCCTCAAAAATAGCAAGCATCATATAATTTAAATATAACATTTCTTCATCGCCATCTGCCGGTATTATCCTGTATGCGATTATATTTTTATAAGGCGTTGATTCTTACGACGTATTAATTTATGTTATGCCATTTATGCATCGTCCATTTTCGTGGATGCTCGTTATGAATGTGAGGGCTTTAGAAATCGTCTAAAACCAATTTTGATTAATAGGCTATGACTGGAATTTTGAGGACGAGGTATAAATTTTCACTACTATCGATTTTATTTTTCGATCAATAATTCTTGGTGAAATTCTATAATTTCAAACAAAATTAAAGATTGTTACGACATTGTTGAAATTTATTTTTACTTTGTGACATGTTTCGGCTACGCTGAGTAACCACTGTCGAGTGAATTAAAAAGTTTAGTGAGCGAGTAAGTTAGTGAACGCTGGCTGTGAGATATATATATATATTTGAAAATATTTTATTGTTAATTAATTGAAAATTATTTAAAGTTTCGCCGGGTAACGAACCCGAGATCTCGCCTTGTAAGCAAGCGCTTTGCCTTTAAACTTTACCCGAATGAAACTATATCATATTTTTCTTCCATTTTTTCTGGATCCTGACGCCGTCCAAGAACTCAAGAACATAAACAACATCTCTATTATGTTAGGCCTATTTGAGTGTTTATAAATATATTTTTTAGGAAGTCGGATGATTAGCCCAAACCGTTCCGAAGCTATGATAATTTGGTCCTAAGATACGGCTCAACGAAGTTTTAGTCCACGTTCAATGTTGCTTAGGTGATCGAACGAAAAGTGTGCCTCCAATATACGAGTTCTATTGTTGTATAACAATATTTCAATATTTATCCACATACTCATTAACATCCTCTTCTCTCTCAAAAGGGTGTTATTCCGTCGCGTGAGGGCATGATGAGGAGCAGGATAGCAATGCAAAGACATTCTTTTAGAAGCACATTGATTATGTTTATGATAAACTTTACCAGCTTCCGGCCAGGCGGAATGACATGCCGCCGGCCGTAATGCGACCTTCTCGGCCGTCCACACACAACTGCTCGCGCTCGTCGGCGCTTAGGCTGTCGTCGCCCAGCGTTCAAGTGGCGGTCTATATAACTAGTACCAACTGCCAATATGGCGGACACATTCATGTACGACAAACGCACAGAAATAAGAGTCGAAAGATTGTGTATCGAGGTTTTCGGTACCAGTCAGCAAGGGCTACATCATGCTGATGTCATCATATAAACCTTAAATTAATATTATTTTGATTTTTTGCATTGTGTAAAGATGTGTTTTCATGACCTGAGTAATTGACACAGCAATCATCTGCCAGTCAATGGGAACACAAGGTTAATGCATTCTTATATAATATTTAATTGCGTATAATTGCAATCTGCACCTCTTCATTATTGCGGGCATGGCGTGGATTCCTCAGTGTGCATTGCTGCAACATCCTTCAACGCGTGTACAGTGGAACCTCTCAAAACGAGCATAATTCGTTCCAGAATCTTACTCGTTATGTGAAACACTCGTTAAGCGAAACTAATTTTCCACTATCAATGTAAAATACGATAATGCGGTCCATGCGAAATATACATTTTTTAACGTTTATTCTAATAAAACTACATGCTTATAAATTATTGAAGATCGTAACAACCTGGATAAAAAATATTTTTAAAAAATCAAAACTAGCTTATTATTTAAAGATTTATGACAAATAATTCATTCTTTTTACTAGAAAGCTGTCTAAAGACATTTGTTTAAGCCGAATCTTTAAAATATGGAGAAAATGTGACACAGCGTTATCATTGAATAAGTTTGTGGCACGCATAGCCACCTCCTTATTAGGATGATGCTTCTCAATGTATGATGAAAGAGTTTCCCAAGCTTTCAGCATTTCACTTATTGCGTCAGAAGATTGTTGCTCTACTTCTCTTCCTCCAAACTCTCCAAAAAATATATACAAATAATGTCTGAACATAAGTTTAGAAAAATGTGTGATAACATGCGACACTAACATGTTAACGGTACGAGTGCTAAACACGGACTGACGCAATGACGCAGAAGTCCCAGCTCACAAGTGCGTCATACGTTATGTGACTTCCCCTTTCTGCGTCACTCGTTATGCGAAATGTCGCTCGTTAAGGGAGCAATTTTTTTTACATTTTTTTTGCTCGTTTTGCAAATTACTCGTTATGCGAAATGTCTCGTTATGAGAGGTTCCACTGTATTTTGCTTCGCCAAGCAATTTATTTCTAAACACTGAGCGCATTATATGCTGTTCTATCGACACGCTATTCTCAATCTTTATGACCGTAAACACTGACACATTTTAATGCACAATCAGTGTACTTAATATCTAAATACGAATGTAATCAGTGCAACAATAAGCATTCATTCAATACGTTTACTAACGCTTAAGTTATCCAATTATTTGAAATTGTTCTTGTTAATACAAAGCATATATAATTTCATATAAGACTTTCAAATATTTAATACAGAAATAACTCTTCATCGATTTACGCAATTAATTATTTGAATCTCCGCTAATGAGTTAAGTAGGCGCATTAAATTTTCAGGCTTTCACGGCGGGCGGGAAGACTTGTCAAGCTAAGCGAGGCCCGGCCGTCCTTCAGGTTTTCAGCCTTCATGTAAATCGGGAACCTTTCAGGAGAGACTTTCACCGAAGAAGGATTGCCGCCCGGCCAGACGGAGGTCTGCGATCTCCTCTCGGGCTTCCCTCCTTCTTACCTTACTGAAAGTTCTCGCAGTAAATTTTTCAGCGCTCCTGAAGTTGTCAAGGGCTTATTTTCTCCTTCGCTAAGACAAACATATGATTGATTCTGCCCAAATGTGGCCGTTTAAATATTTTGAAATGTATATTTTCTTCTTCGTACTATCGATCCGGTGCATTGGTTTGCAGTAATAAAATCTTGCATCTCGATCTCCACTTCTCTCGGTCCTCCGCAACCTTCTTTAGCTCAGCATAAGAGCTACAACTCATGTCCTCGAACACTTGCTGCAAATACTCTCTACGTCTAGGGCGCCCTCTACAGTTTTTTCGCTTAACCATCCCCTCCACAATGTCGTAAAGAATATCATCGTTGCGTATGATGTGACCGATCCATCGGGGTCGCCTCTCTAAGATGGTTCTTATTAGGTGCCTATTCTTCTTGATTATGCTGAGAATCTCATTGTTCGTGACGTGGTCTCTCCAGGAAATTCAGAGAATTCATCTCTATATATCTATGTATATTTTAAGCGTCATATATAAATAAGTTTCGAGTATTATCATTATTAAATATTATTCTTTACGGCTGTCAATCTTGACATCTCACCAAGAGCCAATGCAGCCGTATAATGGGATTTGAGAGCAAATGTCTGCGTAGAATACTGGTAGTACGATGGTTTGACTTTGTAAGGAATGACGAGGTGAGAGAGTGCACAAGGCAGCCTCCCATACTGCAGTTGGACACGGCTAAAACATATACTAAGAATGCCGTAGGAGAGAATAAACTATGGCTGCCTTTTCTTCAAGCCCTCGGGGTCGCGCTGTCGGGAACTATACATAGAATGTACTCGGCTGAGCTGCTTGATGTGGAGCTAAATTGGGATGAGGCGAAGAAAATGGCGGCGGTTCGTGAATGCCATATGCTCCAGTTATGGGGCGGACATGGTATGATAATTATCATTATTCCATGTCCGCTTACTAGTTAGAACATAATGTAGCTGTTACAAAAATTGCCATCGTAAAGAAGTCAGATATAATGGTCTTGGGCTCATCAGTTATATGTACAGTTCCCGACGGTCTTCTACGAGGATGTTCTCAATTTTTATTTATTTTTTTATTTTTCATTCGGGCAAAGGGTGAATGGTTAGAATGAACAAAACTAACATTATTCTTCAATTACCCACTTCTATGACATAATCAACGCTTTACTGAGCGAAAACTTTTAAGATCCAACAGTTCCCTTGTCATATATTTCGTCCGTTGGTTTTATGTTTATGCCATTTCACCTATTTTATACATACGAGTATATGTGAGGATAAATTTAACAGAGACGAAAGCAATGATCACATCATCATCATTAGCCAACGAGCATGTCAATCCATTGCTAAATGTATGCCTTCTACTTGGGTGTCTTTCTCTTTCAATCTTCTGCTTTCCGGATCCAGTAATTTTTTTGTAGGTTTTTGGTCACTACTTAAAACTATATCTTTTTTTTTCTATACGAAAATATGACTTTTCTATAGCTCGTGTGTGCTTCGTTAGATTTCAAATTACTTTTCAAATATTACTAATATAATTTTAATAATTACCGCTGTAAGATTTTTTATTCTTCTTGCTTCTGTGTGATTAGGTTATCTCTGTATCCTGAAAATACGTCAATGATACTTTGCGTTAGTTCGGGAAGGTTCTCAAGGACAGCAAGATCTCATTGTTTGAAGAAAACAGCTGCTGCAGTGTATGCTCTCTTGCATATACCAAGAACAAATTCGTTTATTGCCTGAGGTAAAATGGAAGATTGCTGAATTTTCTCCAAAATCCTGTAATTCCTTTCCAAATACAACATTGCTTTTCTAATTTTCTACGCAGTCACCTAGCTTTAAAACCTATTGAACGGCTGTATTAGTTCGTGGAGTCATTTTAAGATGCTCTTTTCCAGCATTGAAACGACCCATTGATGGAAACACTTACCTCTCGATATTTACTTGTAGTTTTGGAATTTATCTCGGCCACGTAGGGGTTGAACGTTCCCTAGTCACCTAACCTCCGTTATTACGTCTCATATGACTCAATGACTCAGCACTTTTATGCTCCCACACTGTCCCAATGTCCCGCACCAGCGCCTAGTAGTTTTTAGGGCAATGATATTTGAGTCCGCCGCGCCTCTTGTTCTAGAAATATCGATTGTCGTTCCACACCCGACACTCTTTCTGTACGGGAGAGCGTTCCAAGGTCTCAACCGTGCAAAAAAGTTAAAGCGCTCATTTAAAAATGATCAATTTGCACAATTGCTAAAAAAAAAATGTTTCTCGAATTCAAATGGATTTTTAGAAATGTTTATTCGACAATGTTATTATAAATATAAAAAATTAAAACGTATATGCGAGTATTTCTTAAATGTAGTAGAATTTTAAAAGTTAAGCTGTCGTATAGCGTTAGCCATTAAAAAACTCATTGTGGATAAAGTAAAAAGTCACTTCATATTACCATTTTTTTTATTGATGCATATTAAAAGGCAAAACCTATATACGAGATTGTCTGCTTTCAATGGCTGTCAAACACTGACTAAATGGCGCAGCTTGCCCAAACTTGTACAGTAGTCTATTAACAAGCAATTGACGGGACCAATGCAGCATTAAAAGTCATTGAATTATATATACTAACATCATCCTCTCTTTCAAAAAGGTTGATACTCTGTCGCGTGGTGGCAGGATTAGGAGCAGATTAATAACACAGACTTTTTTCAAAGGCACATTGACATATATTTCCGATAAACTTTACAACATGGCCCGACCTAGTCACAGCATTCGGCCGAGCCACAATACAATATGCTCTCGCCGAAGGGCGGGACACGACTGATGCGCTCGTAATGGCTGTCGCCCAGCGTCACAAGCGGCTGTCTATATAACTAGTCCCAAATGACAATATGGCGGACACATTCATGTACGACAAGCGAACAGAAATAAAAGACGAAAGATTGTACATTGAGGTTTTCGGTACCAGTCAGCAAGGCTCTATCATGCTGATGTCAATACTAATCTCGTATTTATTTAATATTTGAAATGGGTTTCAAAGTGATTGCTTAAACTTTAAATAACGGAAGATTTTTTGCACATAAATAGAATATGATAGTGGCGACTTTCGTCGGACATACTCTTCGAAATATGAGCTCAGACACATGGAAGGTAGACATTCGAGTCTTGCTCGCTTCCATACTTACGATTGTGTACAGAAATATCGATTGTCGCTAAAACCCCCGGCGCCTGGCTTCTTGGTTCGTCCCCCCCAACCTAACTTGATACTCGGCAGCTTCAAATTGAATTTTGTCAACCAAATTAGCGCCCGACACTCTTGGGTTAAACGCCGTACAATGGAGCTTATGCTTCCCTTCCCACAGGACAAGTTTGCAACATAGAAATGCCGTCAATAATTATCATTTTACTGGCCGGTTGGTAAACATGCTACGGTTATGCTTCACTTTTCTATCCATTCAATTCCGCCCAGTCCTTATATAAAATCACATTCCTTCTTTCAGGGATGCTTTCTTTCTAAAATATATTTTCCAATGATCGGTTTTGTCGGTTGTTGCAGTTAAGTTACGTTAGTTATTTATACAGCAGTCTTCTTTGGATTTGGAGCCCCAAAATAACTTCTAGATTTAATCGACTAGATAAAAAAAGACTATCAATCTGATAAATAATGCACACATACGTCTAACTTCCAACACTCTGAATTTAAATAATTAAATCCTTCTGCACCCATCCACAAACGACAAACTCGTCTTACGCTTACCAAAGATCCATACACGTTTAATATTAGTAAGTTTTCAAAATTCCTTCCTACATGTAAATGCCACAGGTAAACTCTGGAATGCTCCTCCAGTATGTTTCTTTCTTTATACATTCTGGATCTATCTTCGACAAGCAGCATAATATTTACTGCACTTGCAATATCTTCAACCTGGCGGGCATAGCTCAATGTTCAAAGCGTTTGCTTTGCAATCCAAAGGTCGTGGGTTCGAACCCCGACGGAGATTAAAAAAAAAAGATTTTTAATCGATTTCTGAGACCACCCCCATTCATAGTAAATTCCTGTAATGATAAGGATGATGCTTGAATCTCAGGCTGTAGTCATGTATGACATTGACAGACAAACACTCCACATGCAGCGCTTAGCCACCGTGGTAATCGTCATAGAATTCCACAGGTGAGACTTCAGCATCACTATCACCATCTGTCGATATTCTCCTGTATATGTTTACGTAAAAAAAAACCAAACACACAACATATATTTTACGTATGTAGTATCCAGTTGTCCTGGCTGAACGTCATAGATTACACTGGTATCGATAACTTGTTCTCTATTGTATAAAACATGTCAACCAGAAACAGATACATTATTTATTCAGTCATATACTAGTAGATTTACGATATACAAATAGATACTGGATATAAGTGTTATGGATATTGACATCCTCCTCTCTCTCAGAAAAGTGTTACTACGTTGCTTGAGGGCAGGATGAGGAGCAGGTCAGCAAAAAAAGACTGCTGCGGTCCGTGGTCGGTCACCAGCGCCGTAGGAGGCAAAATTATATAACTAGTCCCAATATGGCAGACACATAACTCCATGGTACGTTGGATGAGCATTATTCTATTCGCGTAATGAGCGAGAATAATAAATTGTACATCTGATAAAAGAGTCAGCTCGGTGAGCATCAGGTATACAATAAAAATACTCGGTAATAAACGTAGGGCAGAGAAAACACTGACATTAGTCATTTGTAATTACCGAGGGAATTCGAGAGGAAGAAATTTCAGGATAGACGGAAGAAATTGCAGAAACTTTTCCATTTTCTTTGGCCCGACGTTTCCGTGCAAACCAAGCCCGAGAAGTAACTTTCCTTCAGACTTTCAGAAGACTGAATGAGCTGCTGAATTTCCGTTTCCTGCTGAAAATCTTCCTTAAGATCCAGAACTGCGTAGCAAGACGGGAAATAATTAATAAACGCAAGCGAAATGAGCGGTCGATTAAATAAATGCATTAATTTAGTTTTATAAAATGTTTTTTTTTGTGACTGTGAAATAATAAAAGTTGTTGAAAATTTATATAATAAAATATATTTAAACATAACTATTTGTATTAAACCTCCAAAGTAATTGTTATAATCGACTCTCATCTTAGATGGAATCTGTCAAATCATACAGTCAGCGATCAAGGTCCAAAACAACAAGTATCGAGGAATTTGCAGTGTACGAAATTTTATGTATTATTAATATTAATATTAATAAGGAATGCTTACGCATCGATACGGAGCATGGAATATCCCAATAATATGTCACTTTTTGGTGCCTGTTTTTTTTAGTCTATAATAGTAAGTAATTTGTTCAGATTATATTTATAAGCAGGGAGACGTTGGGATATATAAATAGATAATAAATAAAACATGTGTTTTCCTTTGCCGTAATGGGGGTTAAAAATGATTTTTTTGGAAGATTATTAAGACTGTTTATATTTTACAAAATCAATTTAATAACAATGACAACTCTATTGGTAATTTTTAAGCAATAACCATTCTTAATTAAATGAAATCTTACTTCAATCAATTGTAAAAATATAAAAGGAGCTAACATTGTTTGCACATGTGTGAAAGACACTAATATTTGAATATTTATTGGATTTTTGTGTATCTAATATATGTACATAATTATTTACACCCTTACATTTTTACGCGATAATTGGTTCGAGATAGTGGCGTGTAAAAAACTAAATTCTCATATACTTCAATATATATATATAATATAATCGTGTTGGAAACAACAGGGTCAGATCCTGTCTGCTTAGAAGTGGGCGATGGCGATGGCGTTCTCCCGGCCATCATCATGTGTTCCGGGGTGCAACTACTCGGACACAGCGCACATTCCAGACAGGGTCTGCTCCGCGCCGCAGTGACATTCAGTCGGTTCGCTGTAAAACTGCCAGGCTTTCATTTGTGTCCTCGTCTTTCATACTCCGGTCCGAAGTCTGTTAAGGGACCTCCATATATTCCACCCCTGGTCGTGTCCAGGGGCTAAGTCCTCTTTCGGGGCAATCCAAGTATGTATATATATAATTCAATGAATCGGTTCCATCAATCAAATTATCAACTAAAAATACCAAGTAATCGCGTAAAAAAGTAATGGAGCCGTCCAAAAAATGGTATAAAGGCAAAATCGCATAAAATGCTGGTGTATTGGCACATTCCTATATTTATTCGTGTTTCTTTTTATTACCGCTTGAACTTTGCTCTAAATATAAATATTTTAGCGTCAAACAGACGCTTGCAAATTTCCAAATTATGCATTTGACCTTGAAAACAATTTCATCATAAAATATTTGATTTCTTTCATGGCGTATTCCGCTTCCGTTCTATTGTGCGTAAAATCCCATAGACTGATATTTTTCCTTTGAATTCTATCTTATTCCGCATTTTGGTCCATTTCTAAGGCTATATAGAGCCTTTCGTATTTCCGGGGAGAGGCGACTTTCGTGATGTCACAGCTCTCACCCTCTGCCCTCCTCCCAGCCTTCATCAAGGCCTCTTATTTGTTTTTGAGAGCGGGGCGTTTATTTTTGAAATGGTTTACTGTGTTTATTTTTCTTGCCCTCGGAAGCCTTATTACGGCATCAGAGGTGAGAGAATATGATACCTTTTGTTTCAGGTGTACAATGCTCAGCGAATTTCCCGAAATGAAATATTTTTAACCCGACTATATACCGCACGAAGGTAGTTATGTAATTTAAAAAAATCTTTTGATTCATGAAATACTAAGATAATATTTTTTCTGTACATATTGTTTTTGCCAGTCTTTCTTCGCAGTATCAATCCGGTGGATTGGTTTGCAGCAACAAAATCTTGCATCTCGATCTCCACTCCTCTTGATCCTCTGCAATCCTCTTCAGCTCAGCATAAGAGCTACAACTCATGCCCTCGAACACTTGCTGCAAATACTCCCGTCTAGGGCGCCCTCTACAGTTTCTACCTTCAACCATCCCTTCCATAATGTCGTGAAGAAGACCATCGTGGCGCATGATGTGACCGATCCATCGCCTCTCTGAGATGGATATTACTAGGTGCCTATCTTCCTTGATTGTAAATGTTTGCCATTAAATGTTTTTTTTACCATATCCGCTCCATATTTGGAGCATATGGACACCGCAATTTTCCGTTTCACAGATCTGTAAGCTCAGTTTATCTTTGCCTTGTCCCAGAACACCTTTATACTTGGAGGTCCACATGGGAATAATTATGGTTCCCGGGAGCCTATATACACAGTTAATGTGTCGACCAAGAACTGGCAGTTTCCAAAGTTCCTTTCTTAATGCCACAGGTAAGCTTTGGAATGTTCTTCCAGCGTCTGTGTTTCCTCCTACGATCTGGGTCTCTTTAAGAAACAGATAAATATACGGATATTTTTTTAAAATTATTTATTAGAATATTATTTTATTATTTAAATATTCTAATCTACTTTTATAGATCATTGACTATATTACAATATTATAAGTAATTAAATATACATATACCATACATAAAATTCTTTAAACGAGTCAATTCATTCAGAAAAAATATCGGCAGGAGCGGGATGCGAACCGCGGACCTTTGGAACCAAATTTTTGCAAAGGTAATTATACCACTCGGCCACCAAAAAAAAAAAATTTGGTTCTAAAGGTCCGCGGTTCGCATCCCGCTCCTGCCGATATTTTTTCTGAATGAATTGACTCGTTTAAAGAATTTTATGTATAGTATATGTATAGATAAATATACACTTGCAATCTCCACAACCCATTCACAAAAACGAACACGACACACGTTTCACGCATGCAGCGTCCAGCCTACCTGGCTGAGCGTCACAGAGTGCACTGGTCTTGATTGGCTGTGCTCTCCTGCATGCGATACATAAAAAACAGTAAATTTACAGACGAAGATAAGCTGAGGCATAGTTTTCGAATGTCGCAAGATAATATAAACTACAGCATCCTTTCTTTACCTCCTGGACTTATATTCGTACATATAATGTAAACAAGCAGACATGGAATGAGACGAACACCATTGCAGCTGACATTACTTTTTGACCGTAAATTGTGACGACCATACACTTCAGCAAGATAACGGATACGTAATTAGAACAGCTTTTTTCTTAGTTTATTTTTCTATAAAAATGTGAAATTATTTTTATATATTTTGGCCGCATTGTCAGGACAAACATTGATACCCCTCAAGCACTGTTATATACTGATATCCTCCTCTCGAAGTTTGATATCGATTAACTGGATGACAGGATCCAGGATCAGGTTCACAATATAAAGAACTTGCTTTCGTTTCACATATTATCACGGTTTATTTGTTGTTGTAACACTTGGGCAACAAAAACACCGTTGTCGACGTCAAACGGTCGCGAGCTCCAACTGCCAACTGACGGCGCGCTCTGACATCTCGGCGCCGCCAACCGTCGCTGCAGAAAAAGCGAATTCAAGATGACAGTGGTACCAACATGAAATGTACTAACTGTCTTGACAAATAAAATGGCGCATGCAAACGCCGTGCAACCTTATACAATATAAACTAACATTAGATGTGCATGTCAGGCGAGCAAACAAAAATAAGAGACAAAAGATCGTTTTTCGAAGCTTTACGGCATCAGCCTAAAGAAGCCATATCAAGCTGATATCAATGCTTATAATATAATGCTTCCGCTTTTTGCGCACTAATATCGTTTTATCTTGTGATACATCATAACAAACGGTCACGTAACACGTGAAATAACGGGGAATGTTCCTTTTCGCTGTCCACTTATTACTTGAGATGTCACGACAGTATCGCGCGGGAGAAGTAGTCGCCGGGTTTCCAATAGAACTGCTCCGTATCAGTAATTTATCGGTCAATGGAACTGGAGCTGTACGGAATCGCGAACCTTTTCAAGTGTAGGATTCCACAAATTCAAATATGTATTCGTTAAAAAAAAAATGATTAAATACGATATTGTGGCTTTTGGGTTTAGCCGTGTATGGCGAATTTCTCGTTACCAATATTTCGACCGCCATTGCCGTGACAGTGTCAGATACATACTCTAAAACCTGTACAGACAAGGAAGGACGACCACAGTCCGACATGACGTTCGTGGAGGTACAATTCTTAGAACATACCTACCGTATTCTTAGAACAACACAACTAAATCATCAATCCTGAAGAAGACTCCTGCAATGACGGTAGAAATATTGGTAACAAAAAATTCGCATGCACGGCTAAACCCAAAAGCCACAATATCGAATCTGGCGGTGAAAACTTAAGAAGTGATTGAATACGAGTATTTATAAAAGTGTACATTTTGTTGTGTGCGTCTTGTTAAAAACAGTAAATTCTCAGCTTAAAAAACAACAAACAACAACAAACAATAAATATATGAGAAGTACCGCAATATGTATATTTTTTCAATTTTGCCCGGCGGTATAGCTCTGTGGTTAAAGCGTTTTCTTGGCAAGCCGAAGGTTGTGGGTTCGATCCCTTTATAATTTGTTAATTAAAAATTAATTTGATTTCTTAGTTGTAAAATACTCCCGGTTGGTATGAATTTGATCCCTTATCCGTAAAATGCCAGTTATAGCCTATTAATCAAAATTGGTGGTAGACGAAATTCGTTCCGTGAAGACCACTCATTCATAGAGAAATCCTGTAATAATAAGGATGATGTGTGAATGTCGGGCTGTAGTCTATGATGTTGGCGGATCAACACTCCACATACAGCGCTTAGCCAAATACACTATGGTAAGCGTCATAGAATTTCACAGATGAGACTTCAGAATTACTTTCACCATCTGTCGGTATTCTCTTATATGTGTTTACATAAAAAAAAGATATATATTATTTTGTAAATTTTCCAAAACGCCCATTTCTGGCTCACGATCCTTAGGTTTGCAAACTGTGAGGTTGAGTATTTCAGACCCCAAACAATGGGTCTTCTGCTACATGTATTTTTATTGGTTTATAATGAAAAATGCTCTCGTTTGCTAGTTATTTATTGTAATCATAATGCGGAATGTATTGTTTAGTGGAAGAGCCGTACATATAGAAGGGAAACAGCTTCATTTAAATACGTAATTTATTCGTCTAATAGCGGGATATTATTACTATACTCGTACTATTACGGTTTGTGTAAAGTTTCTCTTTCAGTCAGTTTTTAATATTGTTCAAGAATACCTTAAATTATATCTTTTTGTTTTTTGATCGAATACATACACCACATTAAATGAACCACGAGTATGTTAAATATTCCATATTTTCATTTACTTAATGAAAACAATGTTATATTAACGATTGTTGTAAATTTTATGTTAAGGTGTGAATATTTGTAACTACCACGTAATATGGAACAAATTAAGATTTTTTTATACCGACAGATGGTGATAGTAATTCTAAATTCTCATCTGTGGAATTCTCTGACGCTTACCATGACGCATATGTCTAAGCGCTGCATGTGGAGTGTTGATCTGCCAACGTCATAGACTACAGCCCGAGTTTCACGCATCATCTTTTATTATTACAGGAATTTACTATGAATGGGTGGTCTTCACGGGACGACGACTTAAAAGTGTATTTTCAAGTTGTGGACATAATCAAAAATTATTGTTAGAAGTTCAACAACGTTTCGATAATTTTGCTGGTAGTGCTATGATTAGTGGGTGTCATATTGAAAAAAAAGTAGTTATGTTAGATATTTTAAAAGTTATGCCATTTTTCGTAAATACATATTTTTTACGCGTAACATAGATTTTTCCCCGTATTAAAGTATCAGCGGTGCGCGAATCTCATCGATGTGAATGTGTTTTAATAAATATATGGAAGAACATTTTTATTTCATCAATATAACCAGCAAAGCAGCATTATACTCTATACATATTTTCATATAGTTACATTAAAAATCTGACCAATTTGGGAGGATCAATTATTCAGTGTTGACCTTCGTTCATCGTTTTTCTATATAATACGCATTCAGCAACAAAAACCTCTTCTATTATACGTTATGTAATATACGCAGTCTTATTTAAGACTGTTTTTCCTCTCTTATGACGCAATAGCATGACAAGTCAATTTAGGGTCCATTTACACCGATCTCAGCGCACTCTGCCAATAAGTGAGAGTACTTACTTAGTTTTCCGTTGGCAAACATATACATTATGTAAATACAAATAGGAAACCCGTTGAGCTCGCTGTATATTAACCTTTATGCAGCACACTAAATCGACAATGTTACTAAACAACGTAATAGCATATTATATGTTCAAAACGTTATTTTGAACATAACTGTGTTGTATTAAACATCCTAAAGTCTTTAAAGTAATTGTTATAATCAACTCTTTATCTTAGATTCATTCAGTCAGGAAGGACAAAGGGAATTTTGCCACTCTATGCAAATTGAGCGGATCAAGGTCCAAAACAACAAGTATCGAGGAATTTGCGGTGTACGAAATTCTATGTATTAGTAATATTAATAAGGTACGCTTACGCATCGATACGGAGCATGGACCATGCCAATAATCTGCCACTCTATGTGGTCCAAAAACGGTATCGAGTAATGTGCAGTGTATGATATTCAATGTATTAATATTACTTTTATAACTGCTTACTCATGCTGTGCATTAGGGTATAAAAAGGGGTCTCGTATTAAATAAATTAGAACCAACTCAGCTCCGGTCTTTGGTCTTATCCTCAGTGGCGGAACCTTGCTATTCCGTCATCATCATTTAAGCTGATGCTGTAATTTTGGGACCGCGGTTCCGGAACAAGTACGTTATTGAAAAATAATGTCAATTCAGGTAGTACTGTCCTCTCGGAATTTTTTATTTGAAAATAATCAGAGAAAAATAATGACGTACATGAGATTTCAAACTGGAGATGAATTACGCGTCGATTTTCTTAGCGATCATAACTTAACTTCACCAACAATCAATTTGAATACCTCCTGCGACATTCATTGACCCTGATCTATTTACTTCAGATGTTAAGCTTTCATTGTTAATTTATTCCACTTTTGATTCTGAATTACTAATGACCACAATCAGTCGCTAATTATAAAAGCATACATTAAATATTTTTATATATCTACATGTAAAGTCGTCAGCCACTTGAATTCCATCACTATATAAGAGATTTTATATATATTATATTCACTCGGAAATGTCCAAAAGGAAGCAAAAAATACGTCAAGGGGTGAGACAAGGATGCTCTCTGTCGCCTGTACTCTTCAACGTATACATACAAAATGCAATTAATAACATCAGGGAAAAAATGGGGCATAGAGAGGGGGTTAAAATACATGGCCAAAAGATTGATATGATAAGGTTTGCTGACGACATTGCTCTGATTGCTGAAACTGAAGATGAACTCACTGAAGCGCTGACATCCATGGAAAACATATTTAATTCCAACTACAATATGAAGATAAACAGCACAAAAACCAAAGTCATGAGAGTAAGCCGCAATGAGCACCAGAAAATTAACATTTTAATGTTAGGAGTACCCCTAAAAGATGCAAAAGAATTTGTATACCTTGGAAGTACGATCACCTGGGATGGCAGAACAAAAAGAGAAGTCAACAGTCGAATACATCAAGCAAGGCTAGCTTTCAATAAAAAAGCCAAAATTCTTGAGTCAAAGAATATTACTTTAGGGCTCCGCAAGCAACTTGTCAAAACACTTGTTTGGAGCATCTTAATGTACGGCTGTGAGACATGGTGCTTATCTGAAAGTTATAAAAAAAGACTAGAGGCCTTTGAGATGTGGTCGTACAGAAGAATTCTCGGAATTTCCTGGAGAGACCACGTCACGAACAATGAGGTTCTCAGGATAATCAAGGAAGATAGGCACCTAATAAGAACCATCTCAGAGAGGCGAGCCCGATGGATTGGTCACATCATGCGACACGATGGTCTTCTTCACGATATTGTGGAGGGGATGGTTGAGGGTAGAAACTGTAGAGGGCGCCCTAGACGGGAGTATTTGCAGCAAGTATTCGAGGACATGAATTGTAGCGCTTATGCTGAGCTGAAAAGGGTTGCGGAGGACCGAGAGGAATGGAGATCGAGATGCAAGATTCTGTTGCTGCAAACCAATCCACCGGAGTGATACTACGAAGAAGAATAAGAGATGATAACTTAATACTACTTCGAAATAATTTGAATACCTCCTGTAAATTTATGTTAGCCTGATACTTTTCAGGTTTTTTCAAATCTGTTGTATTGAAATTTAATTAAATAATAATAAATTAAGTAATTAATCATCTCTAAATATAATCGCGTTCATTCATACATCTGAAATATAAAATAAATATTTTAAAATTCCTTTTATAATTTAGCACATTCATCAATAATTGTTAGTTAAATTGATTTGATCAGTCATCCCTTTTTAATCCGTGAATTCGATTATAATCTCTTTCGCGGTTTCTATCTCTATAGAACTTCTGTGCAGTGGCTACAATTGTTCAGAAGAGACTTGACTTATCAGTTGCTAACTGATCATAATCTGATTGAGCGCATCAATTGTTCTCCGGTGTGATACAGATGTGAGGCGTGTGAAGTCCGGTTAAATTAGTTTCATAAGATGTTACTACTTAAATAAAAATAGTCCTCTTAAAAAGCACCCTCTATAGTAATTATTATAAAATAAACTAAGTATATTAATATATCATGTCACAAAATAAATCATTTAGTGTTTTTTTTCGCGAAGTGCACGTTAACCCTTTCATTACGGCTCGGTGGAATACAAATAATGCTGTCAATACGGTGTGAATTTTTCAAACCATTTTTTTTCTCTTTAAACTAGTATTTGAAGCATAAATCTGGTCTATTGTCATATATCACATTGGTTCTCGTATCCTTTAGCTATCAGATAATGCATAAAAAACTATTATATTTAACAAACGTTCATTATATAACTCCAAGCACGTGGTAGCATTGACACATGTGGTTTACAGAAAAATCGCTCCTGTGACGAAACCTAAACGAAAACGATATTTATTTACATGTTTTACAGATTCCTATAAAGTATACATGTAGGTTGATAAAGCGAATGACTGCAGTTCCAATTTCTTACCGTAGATGTCACAATGAGAGAAAGTAGCCAAACGATATATCACGGCTGCATATGTCAACGGTAGGGGAATCTTACACGGCATATGTCGGGTATAATAACTTAATAAATTTGTTATTATCGAGGTATGTTAGAAATGTTAGAATTTCCACGGACCAAGAGTAAACGTTGTGATATTTCACGATCGGAAACATTATGTTTGAATTAGTGTTGTAATGGTGGACTTTATTATTAGACAATGGAAGGCGCTGTGTGCCGCCCGGGGCGCGCGTATCACGCGATCACAGGATCACAGGACGCCGCAAGAGATTCCCTTTGTCCCTATCTATATATCATTATTTCGCCTTCAGAGCCCTCGGGCGAATCGGGAATATCATATTAGAGACATACGAGACAGAATTGAGATATTATCTACCTAATCAAGGGGGTAAATTTGACGCTAGTCAAATAACTTTCGTGAAAACCAAAAAGGTTTTCATGGCCAGATTTGATATTGCGGCTTTTGGGTTTAGCCGTGTCTGGCGAACTTCCTTGAACTAATATTTCGACCGCCATTGCGGGGGTCTTCTTCAGGATTGATGATTTATTTAGATTTGAGTTGGTTTATTATTATTATATTTTTTATACGAGCGTTATTGATTTATATCTCCATGGCAACTACATACTCAAGTTTCATTCCGGAGAATCGTGGGTATGTTCTAAGACTACGGTAGGTATGTTCTTAGAATAAGGTAGGTATGTTCTTAGAATTGTATCTCCACGAATGTCATGCCGTACTGTGGTCGTCCTTGCTTGTCTGTACAGGTCTTAGAGTATGTGCTAGAGGTGAAAGCCATGATGTTTTGAGAATCAAGCCATCATCCCTGTTGATGTTGACGAGATGTCTTTTGATTTCAATGACTTCCCTTAATAGGCGTGCATATTTTCCTCGTGTTCGAGCCACGATTTCGGGCTCGAACGAAAACTTATGTCCCGTATCAGCCAGATGCTCTGCCATTGCTGACGCCATTGGGTGGCCGAGTCTGCACGATCTCTCTTGTTCACTTACTCTTCTAGCAAAAGTTCGCGATGTTTATCCGATATACACCGTTGGGCAAGCTTTGCATTGGAGTTTGTACACCCCATCGCTCTCAAAGGAAATTTGTCCTCGACCGGTCTGAGACAGTCCCGGATCTTTGACCTGCAATGGCGGTCGAAATATTGGTTAAAAGAAATTCGTCACACACTGCTAAACCCAAAAGCCACATTATCATTGACGCTAGTCAATTTTATACGCCACATTACCGCACGGTTTCGCTGTCGACGTTGACGGCTCGCCGGGCTTGACCCATGCTTTTCTGCCTTCAGGGTTGTCGTAACGTATTAACTTTTCATCACCATTAACAACATTAGATGCTGAAAGCCTTTTCTTTTTTGTCGCGTGAGCAGTTGTTCGTAGGTAAAAAATCGTCTTTCGATGTCATTCGGTTTCAACTCATACGGCACTCAATTTCCTTTTGAACCATTCCCAGTTGTTTTAAGCGCCTAGAAACTGTTGATTGAGCGACTTTCAATATTTCCGCAAGCTCTTCCCGTGTCTGGCATAGATCTTCATCATGTAATGCCTCCAATTCGGTATCTTCAAACTTTTTCTCAGCACCAGAATGTTCTTCATCTTTGAGGTCGAAATCACCACCGTTGAATTGTTGAAACCATCTTCTGTATGTTTGTTCTGAAAAAGCATTGTCGCCGTATGTTTCTACTAATATTCTATGCGCCTCAGCTGTTGTTGTCTTTCGGTGGAAGTAATGTAAAAGAATTCCCCGCAAAAACGGTTTTGTATGCACGAACTCGGCCATGTTTAAAATTTCGGATAAAAACGTCTTTACACTCCGGTATTTGAAATTGACCGGACTGATGTTTGCAGCCTAGGGTTTTAGCTTTCCGGTAAAAATTATTTCAGCCCAATCGGATATGTACCTGCCGAATTATGAGTCTCAATACAAAACGCTCATTTTCAATGCATTACCGATCTATGAATGTTATATTTATACTTTTCCCATATGCGTTTCATATGTAAAAACCTCAAAAAAAATCACCGAATTTCCGCCGCTAAATTCACTCATTTGCCACTGTACCAAGACATCTATGCAGACGACTAAGTTAAGCGTCATATAGCACTCATACGAGTATATTTCGTAGAAGACTAAAACTCTTTGTTGTGCTCCTGGGTGTGTTTACATAACCATAGTCATGCCACTTATACAAAGCGTTTATTTACAGAATAGGAACGGAAACTGCAGTGTAAAGTACTGTTTAATTGTATTATATTTTAAATTAATTCACAAAACCTGTTTACCCTGCAGCCGCATTTGCCCCGCTCTCCCTTACATCAGCACAGTGTCTTCCAGCTCGCCCGTCCTGCCCTGCATTGTTCCGAGGGAGGTCGGGGGTAATTTATAGCGTTTTATCTCGCGAGAAAGTCCACTTTTTGCATCAAACCCCGCGCTGGAAAGTTTAGCCCTTTGATTCAATTAAGGGACGGGCACCAGAACATTGTTCACGTCCTGTTGTCTATTTATTTCTTGTGAAGATTCGTGACACTTCCTCTTCTTTTCGGACGCGGCGTTATTTATTATAGTGCGACAATTAATTTCGTTTACTTTTTATTAAAAACATTCTTTTGGCGCCAGAAAATACAAAAAACCGAGAACTATAATTGTTAAAAATTTCCATAAAAATTTATTTACAGTAATACGAAATTTTACAAATGAAAAACTTTACGTATTCGTATTTTATAATATATTTTTTTAAATAATAAAACAAATTAAACTTAAAAAAAAGACGACTTTTAATTTACAGTCTACCGGTTTCGGTGACACATCACATGTATGGCGTGATCGGGTATCCTGAAATTTTGTTGAAGATCGGTTTGTGTGTCCCCTATAAATATCTGAGAATAAGGAGGCACAGATTGTTCGCTCTCCCAAAGAGTAACACTAACCTGCCAGAGACTATGCCTCTTGGAAGAGGGATATGACTGTTTAACCGAGTCGCCTCGGATGTTGATATATTTCACGTAAGTGAAGCCCAATTCAGACATGAACTCCACGAGTTTCTTTGGATGAATAATTTGTCGGAGTCGTCTGTTTGATGAACATTGGGACCTTCTGTTGCTTGTCTTTATTTCGTTCTTCTTAGTACTTAATCATAAGTACCTATATTTGTATACAGGTACAAAATACAATATAATACCTGTATATTGTATTTTTTTATTTTATGATTAATTCTTATTGTATTTCAAAAACGAATTGAGTTGTTCAAATTTGTAATGTTTCTGTAAGGATTTTTTTTTAAATAAAATTATAAATTATCACCATCGTCATGACCTACTTAAAACTAAACATAAATACAGAAGAGCTAATTAAGGTTATAGCGTTAAGTGAAGGGGAGTAGAGAAGTGTCAGAGATCTCTGTAGACGGACCAGTTGAACAGAGCGAGTTTATTGGAAACATATTTAGTATTGGGCTATACGTTTAAACGTAAATGATCATTGAGGATTTTCAATATATATAATCGTTTCGAAAACAACAGGGTCAGATCCTGTCAGCCTAGAAGTGGGCGATGTCGATGGCGTTTCTCCCGGCCATCATCAGGTCTTCCTGGGTGCAGCTATTCGGACACAGCGCACACTCCAGAAAGTGTGACAGGGTCTGCTCCACGCCGCAGTCACATTCAGTCGGTCCGCTGTCAGGTTTTTCAATCAGAAATAATTATGTTTTTTTATCTTCTACATAGATGGATAATGTATTTTTTTTTATTGTTAAATTATAAGGTTCTCTAACGCATAAGCCGTTTATTTGACAGCATAACATGTATGCATAAATCGTAGTAAATTTTTCATTATTTATTTTTGTAGTAGTATTTTTTTTTCTAAATGTGGAAATTTTATTTGTATTACTGAAGAAGTAAAACAAAATACCAAATTTTCTGTTTTTTTTTCTTCAGTTTTTTGGTTGTTCTCTTCCGAAAGCAAGCTCCATTCAACATGATTGGATTATCAATATCGAATAATGTCAAATATTACGAGTCAATTAAGTGTAAAGCCGGTCTCGCTTCCAAAAAACTAGGTGTATTATATAGATCACGTCGGTATTTCAACGATAAACAACTTCTTCTTCTATATAAAGGACAAATCCGACCCATCCTTGAATACGGCAGTCACCTTTGGATTGGAGCCCCAAAATACCTTCTAAACTTAATTGACTCAGTTCAAAGAAGAGCAATTCGTTTGATAAACAATGACACCCTTACGTCTAATCTACAATCAATGGAACACAGACGTAGGATTGGTTCTCTTAGTCTTTTCTACCGTTATTACCACGGTCGCTGCTCTTCGAAACTTAAAGAACTAATTCCTCCTGCACCCACTCACAGCCGACAAACTCGTCTTACACTTGCCGAACATCCATACACGGTTAATATATGTCGACCAAGAACTGACAGCTTCCAAAGTTCCTTCCTTAATGCCACCGGAAAACTATGGAATGCTCTTCCAGCGTCTGTGTTTCCTCCTTCCTACAATCTGGATCTCTTCAAGAAACAGATAAATATACACTTGCAACCCCCCCAACCCACACACAAATACGAACACAACACACGTTTCCCGCATGCAGCGTCCAGCCTCCCTGGCTGAGCGTCATAGAGTGCACTGGTCTTGACCGGTTGTGCTCTCCTGCATTCGTTTACAAAAATATAAAAATACAATAAGCTCTCGCCGACGTTCGACACATGACTCCAACGGTCGTGATGGGCTGTTGCCCAGCGCCACAAGCGGCGGTCTATATAACTAGTCCAAAATACCAATATGGCGACACATGCATGTTGACAAGCGAACAGAAATAAGAGACGAAATATTGTATTTTGAGGTTTTCGGTACGAGTCAGCAAGGGCTATAACATGCTATTGTCACTGGTTTTACTAGTAATAATGATTATTTAATTTAAACAATAAATCGTAAGTGGCTGACAAAAGAATGATTGTTCGATCTGGATTTAATGTCGCATTTCGATTTTGAAACCGCGTCCATGTTATTAATTAAATGTCCTTTGATACGGCTGTAAATTGATCCTTTTTTGTGTAATTGGCTTCGGATTCGTCTCTTTCAGGACGCCGGTCATTATTTCGGCTGAAACTGGAGTTCTAAAACCAATTACTGGGCAATGAACAAAAATCGGGCAATTATTTACGAACGGCAAGATGATCAAATGGCGAAATGTAAAAAAATAAATATGTACCGAGACTTATAAAAGAGCCGAGCAATAAAGTCAGATTTAATGGTTAAAATGGCATTAAATATGCTCAAAAGAATTCATTTAATCGTTAAATCTCGGCAACTTTTTAACGTTCATGAAAGGATAATTCACCATTAATTAGAACGATCTTGGTTTTTATATATTTCTTATTTTATCGCTGCGTAAGCAAGCATTAAAATATTGAAGCAAATTTCGTTGTAAATATACAAAAAATAAATATTAACAACCTCCTCTCTAAGTTAGTTGTTGAATTGCGTGGTGGCAGGATGAGGAGCAGATGAACAATACAAAGACTTTTTCAGAAGCACATATATACTTTCTATACCTTACAAACTTCCGTCCCGGGCGGAATAACATGCCGGGCCGGACATAATACGATATTGTCGCGGTCGGCACACAACTAACTGCACCGGGCGTCGCGGTTGGTGACTCCCAGCGCTGCAAGTGGCGATCTTTATAACTAGTCCTAACGGTATTGCAAAATGACAACACATGCGTGTTCGATGAGCGAACGAAAATAAGAGACGAATGATTGTAAATCGAGGTTTTCGGTACCAGTGAGCAAAGGCTATATCATGCTGATGTCAATATTGTACACTTTATTCTGTCGCTTAACGCCAACGTAATGTTTTTAATGCATTCGACTCAGAGGCGCCATATAGGTCACATGCAATGTTTCCATTGAAATGTAACCGCTGGCGTACAGGAACTGTTTGTTCGAAAAAAAAACCGTAGGTCACCGGTAACTTACAGGGCGCCCTTTTCAACAACAACGTAGGTCACCGGTGACCTACGTGGCGTGGAACGTGTCAAAACGTTAATGTTTACTTTTTTGCTTCATAAGTGGTCGAACCCATTTTATGTTTGAGAGGGGGTAGGGGTTTGTCTATCAGGGAATGATAAGAGAGGGAGATAGAGAGAGTTGCTCCTAAACAGAGAACATATCACAGTGATTCATTTTCTCACCGCTAAAGATTGGTTAAACCATTGTATCCTTGTCAATTATATGACATTGCGATATTTTTAACTATGTACAGTTACACAGTATTTTTGTCGAGATCGCTCCATCTTGTTTGACGTAATCGACGACATGATCTATTGATTTCGACACTTTTATGCTGCAAGGGTTTTTCAAATACTTCTGAAAATGTATGCGAGTTTGTTAGTATAGTTCATATATGTTTCGCATCCTAAAGATCAACTATAACTGTTTTCATTATTTATAGTGGTTAAGGTTTAAAAAGGATTTCTTAGAGATTTTTTTAAAGTGTATTAAACATGTCGGATGTACATATTTTTTTGCAAGATAATGAAGGGTTAATATTCCTCTCAGTGTTTTAATTATCACCTGAAGATGTTAACTGAACACCCAAGTATGCCTCCATGAATCTATTTACCAGGAATCGGTATAATTAAGATACCTCAGTTTTCCTTCTCTTGGATATTATCAGTTTATTTTTTATTCTGATCTTTTGAACCGTCGTAAGTAATATTTAGCTAAACTTTCCTGACCTATTCTAGTACAACGTAGCTCAACTAAACCATAACATAAGCGTAAATCTAAACTACTCGTAATATAGCCAAATCTTACATATAGATGCAGGTGCAGAATTGTGACCTATGACATGATTATGATAATCGTATCAACATCATCGGATTGTGGATCGATTGAATTTTTTTTCTTCGTTTGTGGTCACCACTGTCGGATTGTTGGGTATGTATAACATGTTGAAGTGTGAATTGCTGAAGATATGTGGATTGCTGAGAAGGAATTGTTATGCGTGTTAGGAAGTGATCAATGGAAATACACGGACATTCCGAACATAGAAAGAAAAGTAATAAGAACACGGTATAATGTCACGGGGAATTTATTATCAGTAAGTTATGTAGCTAAATATGAAAACAGTATTGAAGGTTAAAAGGTTTACATTATATTTATGTTATATTTAAGTTGAATTGATTAATGAGAGATTCAATTTATTAACAAGTTCTAGAAATGTTTTTTATAATATATATATAATCGTGTTGGAAACAACAGGGTCAGATCCTGTCTGCCCAGAAGTGGGGGATGTCGATGGCGTTTCTCCCGGCCATTATCAGGTCCTCCTGGGTGCAGCTGCTCGGACACAACGAACACTTCAGAATGTGGGTCACATTTAGTCGATCCGCTGTAAAACTCCCAGGCTTTCATTTGTGTCGTCGTCTTGCATACTCCGGTCCGAAGTCTGTTAAGGGACCTCCATTTTTATAATAATGAAAGGTTACTCGTAGGTAGTTGATTCGATCATAGGTCGGGCACGATGATTCGGCGGGCGGCTGAGTGATTGATCAGGTTACGAAGGCGGTCGAAAGAGAAGAAGTTTGGTCCATATGGTCGTCTCCTTATATATAGCCTGCTCCCACTTAGAAAGGTGCAATAGTTTTTGAAGCGGCTTCTGGTGACGGTGATTCTAACGACATATATGAGACATACAAGGCAAACATTAATAATACAAGACATAGATACCGAAATTGGTATAATTGATAAAACAGAAGTCCGCCAAAATTTGACTGAAATAATGTCTTTTTTGATTCCTTACATTACAAGATTCAATACATTTATGATGTATACGTTACTTAATTTGATTTTTTAAAGCGATTGTATGTTAAGCTTAACGCTCTCAAAGAGTGGACCATTTACAAAAATTATGGAACGAATAGTGTTTATTTTAAATAAATAAATTTAATTAAGAGTGATAGTAATTCTGAATTCTCATCTGTGGAATTCTATGACGCTTACCATGTTTAATATGGCTAAGCGCTGCATGTGTGTTGTGGAGTGTTGATCCGCCAACGTCATAGACTACAGTCGGAGATTCACGTGTCATCCTTTATTATTAGAGGAATTTACTACGAATGGGTGGTCTTCACGGGATGACTTTCGTCTACCACCAATTTAAATTAATAGGCTATGACTGGCATTTTACAGTTAAGGGGTTCAACTTCACGCCAACCGGGGATTATTATAGATATTATAGAGCTCAGAAATCGATTAATTTTTTTTTTCAATCGCCGTCGGAGATCGAACCAACGACCTTTGGCTTGCAAGGCAAACCCTTTGACCATTGAGCTATACCCGCCGGCAAACTGTGCAGGTAATGAAATGACTTGAGATTAGAATGATCTCAATAATATTAATAACGATAATGTTCTCGCACCAGTCGGTTGATTTTCGCCGTTCACGATAATAATGGGCGTCTTAAATATTATGGGTGAATTCATTATTCTACACACATGAAAATCAGAGTGGATTAACCCTTTCGCGACTTTGGGGTATTAGCGAAAATAATGGAATTATTAAATACAAAAATATTTTGTGTCTTGTTTTAATATGCATCAAGTCGAGCACTGTTTCTGCACGTACTTGAAGACGGCAGTACGTTTGTGCATGTGAAGAACTGACTAAGTTCTCATTGAGGCCGAAATCGCATATCTATTAACATATTTAGTGTCAACAACCTCATATTCAGTATAAGTGAAAACATCACGGACCGAATAGTTTGACGATTTGTGACGAAACATCTCACATAAGTACATGAAATTTGACACACAAAAAGGTATTATTGTCACAAACTCAAACATCAAACTCTCCGTATCCGTCCACATTAGCACTGAACCCGGTAAGCTAAGTAGCTCACTTAAGATGCGGACTAAAATCTGGATGGGCTGGCACCCGCTGCTGACCACGTGTCGTCTTAAAACCAAATTGTGCAGGTCTCACGTCGGGATTATCATCCGATCTTCTTAAAAAAAACCGTTTAACAAATACCCAAAATACGCCTCGGGTACTACAGCTGATCAGTTATCATTATGTTTCCGGGCTTCTGCCTTGGAGATAGTTGGTTACCATACAAGTGTATATTTTTCTAGGTAGACTTACGGATGTAGATATGGCTCGAGACAATGTATGTACAACGACAATTGACAGAACTCATTGTCGGCAAAGTGTGGTTATCATATGTTCGTGATACGAGGAGAAAACTTTTGGAAGAATTTCTCCGCTAAAAAAATGAATTTATACGAGAGTTATAAAGCGATGCTCTCAGATCGAAAAGTGACGGTTCTTAAGCTCTCCGAAATGATCCCTGATGTCAGCAAAACCTTTTAACATCCTCCACTCAAAAAGAGGGGAGTTATTACGTCGCGTGAGGCAGGATGAGGAGCAGGGCAGCAGACAAATATTTTCTTGTAGAGGCACAGATTATATTTTCACGATAAAAACATTACAAGCTTTGTGACCACGCGGTATGCCATCCCGCGCGGCCGCGACGCGATCTTGCTTCGCCAAACGGTAGAGAGCGACGAAAATGCAAGACGAAAGATTGTTTATCAAGGTTTTTGGTACCAGTTAGCAAGGGCTACATCGTGCTAATGTCACTCCATTGACAAGATTTTGACGGAGCATCTAGGGTATGCTAAGGTTTGCGCGAGGTGGGTGCCAAGAATGTTGACCAACGAGCTCATCGCAAAATTTGGATGGGGTATTGTCAAACACCCACCCTACAGCCCGAACTCCATCTCTTTCCTGACATGAAGAAACACCTGGGTGGAACGCATTTCGGCGATAGACAAGACCCGGAAGTAGCGGTTCTCGGGTATCTGTGTGGTTCAGGCATTTAAAAGGTCGTACACCGCATGCAAACATGCATTGACCTCAGTTGCGACTACGTAAAAAAATAAGTAATAGTCTGAACTTTCCAAAAATGTACGCATTCATGGAATTAAAAGGAAAAAACATGTTTTAGACTGAAAAATCACTGGGAACCTTATTTTACGGATAACCCTCGTAATTGTAGTGATGCTCAAAATATAAACAGATACCTTCGAAAGGGTTGAAGTATTAAATACTCCTCTATATGACTCGGGCCACTCTTGCTCGCCTCGCTTGCAAACATTATTACGACAATTTAACGCGCTATAAAATAATAATTAATATAGAGTGTGTAGTGTACGGTGTAAATTCGCTCAGGCATTCTGGAAGTTTCCAATTTCCCTGGAAAATGTTCCCTTCCATACACGGGGCATCAACTCGAGGCCTGCGGTCCAATTACCTTCACAATGTTGTATAAAGCTCCCATCTATCTGACTTATTATTTATAATTTTTAATTATATGAAGAATATTGTTATAATAAAAAATGAACCGCCTCAGAATCAATAAATGTTGTGTTAACTTATTTTTCACCACATCCGCTCAAACACAATATTTCGTTTTACAGTTCTGTGAGTTCCGATAGTCCATGCCTTGTCCCAGAACACCGGTATTGTTGGAGCATGAGAATATAGATGGTTCCCGAGAGCCTCCAGTGAAAGAGCCCGCGAACTTGCATAGACTGCGGCTATAGTATCAGAGAAATATTTGAGTGTTCAATGATCAGGGTGTTTTTACGGAAACTTCCGAGGCCTGGACATTTTTTATTTTGTCCTTAAGGGATGGCTCGATCCTACCGGGGGCATGTAAAGAGTTTTGATTTCATTTAGTCGACTTAAGATAATCAAGCTTGGTCGGGTAGCGAACCGACAGCGTCTGAGTGAAGAAAGCAAGCGCTTTAACCACTGAACTATTCCGCCCGATGTTAACTTATTAGCTGATTTTTTTTTTTCAGTTCAAGTTCACTTTCAAGTTCAACCAAGAAGAAATGTGTTAGGCAATAAACCAACCGTTCCACTGCTTGTATAATCAGGTACCCCCAACGCCCAGACTGAAGTCGCGAAGCAGCTTTCTGATATCCACACAACCTCTCACATCCGGCCCTAAAAATGAGAGACTCCAGCTCTGGCAACAAGTCGCGTCAGAGGATTTCATTACTCCAAAGGAAGGCCTCCCAACTGGCAAGAACCTCGACTGGCGCACCTAGAACAGATTAAGAACCGGAGTTGGTAGAACAAAGAACAACCAAGGTGGGGAATGCTTAGGCAGGGAGAGACATTATTGTGTGACTGTGCAGACCTGCAGACCGCCTCACACCTAAGATCCTGCTCCATGTGCCCAACAAGCTGCACATCTCAGGTCCTAATGCTGGGCAACACACGGGCTATCTATGTTGCCAGATACTGGGCAAAAATAATTTGACGTCGCTGACACGATTATATATATTTGTTAATATGGTTCTTGTCAGATAGATATTATTGGGTCTTGCACATAATCGTGGTTGGCTGCCCATGCTTTAATGCGAGAATGTAACGACCGAGATAGCTGCAGATTTGCCAATTTTCCGCATCCAGTCGGCAGATTTATATCCGATTCCGCCCGACCCCACGCCAACCACCCCAGGCCGGTTCGCTTCGACGCCGCCATACAATTTTCAGCAGCATGCAAATTTGCGAAGGAATCGCCGATTGGAATTCGTCTTGATTTAATATTACTGATTGAGGAGCTTTTTATGCAAAGGCATTCGAAGTCATCCAGAACGAAGAAATTCCTTTTTCGAATTTTTAATTTTTAAATCAAATGGGGTAGTAACATATATTTTTTAAATACCCTAACATTCATCATCAGAATATTACAATACATCGACGTTTTTTTTTTGACATTTTTTTTTATTCAGTTTTAGTCATAATTTTTAATATCGCTCATAAAGCCGAGGTCAGAAAAAACATTTATGGTTAGAATTTGAAATTAAAGTCTTGTTTCTATTCTTTATTCTGATTTCTATGACACACGCATAGCTCAATCGTCAAAGCGTTTGCTTTGTAAGCCAAAGTTCGTGTTGTAAATAACCGACAGAGATTAAAAAAAAAAAAAAAAGGTTTTTGAGCTCTAAAATATACGGTTGGTGAGAATTTGATCCCTCTCCCGTAAAATGCCAGTCATAGCCTATTAATAAAAAATTGTGGTAGACGAAAGTCGTCCCTTGAAGACCACGCATTCATAGTAAATTCCTGTAATAATAAGGATAATCAACACTCCACATGCAGCGCTTAGCCATATGCACATAGTATGTGCTTACATAAAAAACATTAAAAAGTAAACCAGAAAAAAATGTGATTATTTCTTGTACCAATATTAATTTCATTTATTTAATTAAATATGTACTACCAATATATAAATACTTCATTAATTAAATTAAATTAACAAATTAAAAATATTTATTTTTTATTAACATTTATTTTAAACGATTTCATGTTTCGGCCTCCCTGGAGACCAACTACAATAATATATCTAGAATACTGCAGCTATTTTTTTTTATTAATTTATTTTTATTTTTCAATCAAATTAAAATTATACATTCCCTTAGAATTGTTCATTTAAAATTAAAACCTTACTAATGAGAGGGTCGAATTTTTTTTTTGTCCCAAGGATTGTTCCATTTAGGCGTTAGGATATTTGAACGCCTTCTCTTAGTTCAGTGTTGCCACACGTACGGCGGGATCTCCCCATGGCGACATTTGCATAGATTAAAAGCTACGGCTGTTCACTTCGCTTGGTTTTCGGCCAGGCGGCGAATCGATAAATATTCAGGAGGTTGCTCCCCCCCTACACGATGGCGAGACGTAATTCGCAGTGTCTATGGTGGACCCGTAACTTGAATAAAGAATGCAATTACGTAAAAGAAAAAAAAAATCTCTCGGTAGGTACGAGTATAATCTCAATATTTTCTTTTGTCTATTCTATTCTTAAATTATTGTTTGCTTGACATTTATAACAGTCTTAAAATTTAGACAGACATTTAAAAACATTTCTTTGCGTTTTTAGACGACATTCGTCTTTTATTTAAAATCATATATTTTGATATTAAATTAATGTAGATATAACTTCTTAGGTTTTCACGGCCAGATTTGATATTGTGGCTTTTGGGCTTAGCCGTGTGTGGCGAACTTCCTTCAACCAATATTTCGACCACCATTGCAGGGGTCTTCTTCAGGATTGATGATTTATTTAGTTGTGAGTTGGTGTCAGATTATCTTTTTTTGTAAAAATAAATCATCAATCCTAAAGAAGACCCCTGCAATGGCGGTCGAAATATTGGTTGAAGGAAGTTTGCCACACACGGCTAAACCTAAAAGTACCAACGAGGTCTATCGCATTTCAATATCTACGAGTATACCTATCGATTTTTTAAATATTTATTTATTTATCAAACATTAATTATTTCTGGAATTAAATGCTTAAAAATATAATACATTCGCCCAGTGTTTATACACTCTAATGTCTACTTTTTATTCGGTCACCATTTTGTGTTTAATCTTATGGTGATTGGAATTTCCCGCCCGTCCTTTTTTATCTCACGCCATTTTTTCGCGCGCTAACGAACACCGGAGAATGCTTTTTTTTTGATTCTAGAAATTTCTCCATCCGGTCCTTCCGGCGGGACGGTTTGAGTTATGGAATTTGCGACATGTGTTTATCGGTCCCTTTGAAAATACGTCCATTACTAACTTGTGTACGGACATTTTTGTATTGACAATTTATTTACGTCGTTTTGTATTATAAGTGGAGGCTATTGAATTTCCTACAGAACATAAACTACAAATTTTATTACACATTGTTTACGCTAACGTAACAAAACATGATTTACGCAAGTGGTTTCTAAACTTTATGCTTTTAATTTTCTTATTTTGCCAGCTGGTATGGCTCAGTGGTAAAGCGTTCACTTACCATAAAGATGGTTGTGGGTACGATCCCCGACGGAGATTAAAATAAAAATGTTTTGTAATCGATTACTAAAAAGTATACCAGTAAATATTTTGCCGGCGGGTATCGTTCAGTGGTTAAAGTTTTTGCTTGGCAAGACAAAGGTCGTGGGATCGATCCCCAAATTAAAAAAGAAGATTTCTGAAAATATATTGTTGACATAATAGAATACACTATACAAAACACTATATAAAGTTAGCCTTTACCCCCATATCCATTCTGTATCTGGAGTAGACTCCCCACGAGTATAAATATGACCTCATGTTGGAGAGAGTTCAGAAGAATTATTTGGGGTTTCTTTACATGAGGATGTATGGATGTTATCCGTGGCTGTACCCATCTAACTTTATACGGGGTATGTTGGGATACAATGAGTTGAGAACTAGAAGAGATGTGTTCTTGAGTATACATTTCTTTCGGCTAGTTCATTTGTTCAGAAATCCTGATATTTTGTTGGAAATTGGTTTGTTTGTCCCTGACAATTAGTTAAAGATAAGGAAACACAGATTGTTTGGTCTTCTTAGAAGTAATACTAACCTGCCAGAGACTATGCCTCTTGGGCGAGTGATCAAACTGTTCAACCATATCGCCTCGAATATTGATATATTCCATTTGGGAGAAGCCCAGTTTCGTCATGACCTGCACGTTTTTTTTTTAAGTAATTTTGTGGAGTCTTTTGTTTAGCGAGCTTCGGGACTTTTTAATATTTGTTGTTAGTAATCATAAATACGTATATTTATAATTTTTTTGCATTATATCTTATTTTAGGGTCATATTAAATAAAATTTGTTGTTTCTGAAAGAAATGGAATTGAAAATTAAAAAATTGAAATCATACAATTAGTTGGATAGTACACCTAATTTATCTATCTCCTTAATATTCGTTAATATATTTCTTCTGTCTTCTTCTATAATATATTCGGTAAACGCCAATCCACAAGTATCTAAACTAGCGCATCACCTAGGAGACTACATAGTCCGCCGCTTTGATCTTGATTTGAGGTAGAAATAGTACAGCTCAGAATGTTGCAAATTTAATGCACAAAGAAGAGAAGAGCTAATTAGTTTTGTGCGCCCTTTCCCTTTCGATTAAAATGGGATATCCAGTTTTTAAACCTCTGTTTTATATAATAAATTTCTTACCGTGAAAATATTTCTTTGATTTATTCCTCCGCTATTCGCAAGTTTAATTTTCTTTGCCCGTTATTTATGCTGTTATTTAACATCGAAGCATGACATATTATTGGTTTTAGAAATGGTCAGAAAAACATGTTTTCTAACGATTATATAAGTTTATTATTATATTTTGTATTATTTATACAGCCTGTACTTCTTTTTTCAGTAACTAAAGCATTTAGCAGCTATTTAAATCAATTATCCGTAAACAAAATTAATCGGCAGTATCCACTGTGTCAGTATGAGTGTGGTCAGTTATAAAATTAAAATGGCAGTAATATATTAAACATTGGTAAAAGTGAATGTCAAATGAATGAATAATTAACCCATAAAATTTAATCCTAACCTAACCTTTTATTAATAACCATTCATTAATTATTTCTTGCCAATTTATTATTTTTCTACTGCCGATTGATATTTTTGTAATGCCAAATGATTATTTTTTCCTTACCTTTTTAGACATTTATTACTTACTGACTGCTTGCTAAATAATTACTGGCTCTTAATATAATTGAATACTGCTTAAATAATTAGTTGCCTATTTATACTAGGAAAATATAAAGCATGATCACTATTATGGTTGCATTGTTTTTTTTTTAAATGGATGGGGAAATTACTCATACATTATTCGTTTTTCTTGATAATATATATTTTTTCCTTTTTGACGAAATTCCTAAAAGTTTACTTGCAATAGATGGAGGAAAGGTCGATATTATAATAAATATAAAATTTTGTTTGTTTTATAATTTTGATTTTTAAATTTCTTTTAATAGAAAAAATGTGAAATATACTTTATGAATGGAGTATTTACAGTGCGGAAGGTTTTTTATAAAGGTATTTTAAATTACGAAAGTATTCGCTGGATATTATTGTAAAATATACAGGGTTTAATAACAGTCTCAATTCACAGTGGTAAACAGGAAGGAAAGGGAGTGAAAGAGGAAAAATTGAATTGAATAAAGGAATAATAAAAACGCTAGCGGATCCATACAATTTTATTTGAAATATTATTTTTTGGAAGGACGATGACTTGCTAATAATTTTCCGCAAAACGCGTAAATAATTATTAAAACATTTGTTTTCAACAATTATTTTTATAAAAACAATGATATCATCTTAATTTATGTACGAGTATATCGATAAAATGGCACACAAATGTAATTATGACTAGGGGTTAGCTTGTCCGAAATAGACATTTAGTTTTAACATCTATGTTCCAGATAAGTACACCCGTGCTCGTAGCCATCCATTGTTTTTGATCCCAGTTGATGCTTGTGGAGCTTCAAGCACTCAATTTGGTACAGCGGCAATGGCGCTCCTAAATGGCCTACCAGCACACCTCGATACTTTTCTTACATCCTTTTCCTCTTTTGTCGATGATATTTTTCTCCTAGATCTCTATGATCTTTGACAGGTGTCATCTTCTTCTTCTATGTTATTTTTATATTTTATTATCTTTTGTATGTATTGTATATTTATGTATGCACTGTTTTTATTATTTTGTACCTTAGAACTTGCTGTGTAATAAATAAATAAATAAATAAATAAATAAATAAATAAATAAATAAATAAATAAATAAATAAATAAATAAATAAATAAATAAATAAATAAATAAATAAATAAAATAAATAAATTTAGGTTAAGTCGTCGTTTAGTACCGAATAGTCCAGATTTTGGGAGCATCGGTGTAATAAAACGATCTTCTTAAAAATGACGGACAAAAAACGCCCTTTTATGCTTGGAATACTCTACTGATGCCCTTGTATTTTTATAAATTATAACCTTAATGGTCTTTTATCTATATGAGTGGAAGAGCTTCGATATTAATCCCCTGTAAATAAATTGTTTTATAGTTTTACTGTGAAAGGCTATAGTTTAACGATAGTGAAAGACTTCAGTACTAAGTCCGTTATCCGTTAATCCGCTTCATTAACGGAATCTACTAGGCGCTTTTAACGAACATCATTAATGTGCCATAAACTTATTTTATGTCTCATGACTTTATATAACAAACTTGTGTTTCGAGATTTTCTGAGAATGTTTTCTTAATTAAATTTTTCATATATTATTGCGAAATCCTTTCCACTTTTTAAAGTAGAAATTCTTTACGTAATATGATGTTCTGTGATCTTTTTTTGAAAACTTTCGTCAGTACTTGAAACTTATTATATAAATGATTAGACATTTACGTGGAACTACTGATATTCTCCTCTAAGTAGAGTGGGTATCGAATTACAGGAGCCGAATAATAACACAAAAAACTTGTTTTCGAAGCACAATTCGCGTATATTTTAAATAAAGACTTGATTTCTACGCCCGAGCGGTATGGCATTTCGCCGGCCGGGCGCCAGTTTGACAACTGCCGGAGCACTCTGACATCTAGCGCCTCCAAGACAGTTGCGGCAATAAAGCAAATTAAATATCAGTTGCACCAACATGAAATGGAGCAACTGTCATAACATATAAAATGGCGTATGCAAACGCCTGCGTAATATTATATAATTAAAACTAACAGTATTTTATGTGCATGTCAGGTGAGCGAACAAAAATACGACACAAAAGATCGTTTTTCGAGGCTTTACGGCATCAGCCTAAAAGACATATATCAAGCTGATATGACTACTAATTCATGAAATACAGACGTACATTTGGCTGATGGAATATTTTATACATCAATGACAATTCCAACGGTAGGTTTCGAAATGTTCTTTCGGCCTTTGTGTTTGATTTGTACAATCTGAATTTCTTCATTAAAAATTCAACATACACTTCATTTACCCTAATTCTACACAAATATCTATATTATATTGGCACTGTCCATAAAATATCTGCATTGATTCCTTTGAATAATCGACTTTTACCGATTTTCAGTGACTTTATAATATCAGCGATACAATTGAAATCGGCAGCGTGATATCATGTCGCATTGTAATATAATTAAACTCATCATTTATTCCCGTGACACCAAAACGAATATTATGGTCCATAGTTCATCTATCTGATTAATTAGTAATGGTTGTACAGTTCAATTATCATTAGTAGGGGGCTCGATATATTGTATCAGGAACACATTAGCATACAGATTGTGATGGCATCCTTTAATTGAATTAGTGGGGATTATTCGCTCTGTATGTATGAGCGAGCTGTGTTCACACAAACACACTTATATGACCAAGTAACTATGTTACATTACGTTAGCGATTTAACTACCTCCTGGGATTTCTAGTAGCCTGATACTCTCGATAGATCGTCGAATAATACATAATTTATATACTCGTATATTAACGGTCTTCCAGATTGTAAAGATGTTTTCTTCTTCATCTTCCATATCCGCTATATGGCTAGAGCATATATCCGTCACAAATTGTTGCCATACTGTTCTGTCAGATGCCACTTCCTTCATCCAAAGTCATCACGACAAATCGGGAGCTTGAAGATTAGAAGGCAGTTATTGTATCGTTTGTTATTATTGATATATTTTTTTGATATTTTCTGACTTTAAAAAAATGATCTATGTAAGATTCTTCGCCTTCTCATCTACAGTTCAGCTCTATACTCTTAGAAGTATCACAGATGTGCGGTTATTAAGTCTCGAATTCAAATTCAAAGCTTAATTCCACAAGTTATGACCGTCGTTCACATTGTATGACCAAGGGACATGTTTGGTATTATTATATACCTCCTGCGTTTGTTTGTCTTCTGATCCCTCAGTATAACATTCCCAACAATAACGTCGTATATTTTAACTGGCAGAATTTTGAGTGGCTGTAAAATTTCAGGATGAAATTCGGGACATAAAATTATGTTACCTTTTCAGGTGAATTATTTAAACGAATTAATTTATATTAAATGTATTTCATGCGTCCAGAAGGTTTTGGTTTGTTCTTATAAATTACCTTACTTGTTTTACTATTAACCATTTAGTCTTATATTAAATTTCATCCTCCGTAAATATGCCTGATACGCTGCATAATCTAGGAAGTTCCATAAGTTGGCGATATATATTATAGCTCAACTGTTTCTAGAACCTGAAAAGTTAAAAGAGTCGAAGAGGGTCTCACACATTTTTTTTTATTGTTGACATCAGCATGATATAGCCTTTGCTGATTGGTACCGAAAACCTCTTTAAACATTCTTTCGTCTCTTATTTCTGTTCGCTTGTCGTACATGTATGTGTCGATATATTGGCATTTTGGACAAGTCCGGTCACAGGTGTGAAGTTAGTTATACAGATCGCCACTTGCGGCGCTGGTGTGACCGACCACGGCGCCGCACGGCAGACAGTGTGTGCCGAAGACCGTAAGAAGGTCGCATTATGGCCGGCTCGGCATGTTATTCCGCTTGGGCCGGAAGTTTGTAGAGTTATCGGAATATACATGTACTTCTGAAAAAGTATTTGTGTTGTTAATCTGCTCCTCATCCTGCTACCTCGCAACTGAATAAGTACCTTTTAAAGAGAGAAGGATTGTTTTATTAACGCGAATTTGACGAAGTAGATACATTTCCAACACAACCTAGTAAAGTACGATCTTATGCCTTTCTCAGTCGTGTACGCAGTATTGTATCGCATCAATTTATCATCTACTATGAACGTCTTCCACATACTTCCATTCTCCCCTAGTCCTAACGACCTCATACCCTGTGTGTAGGGGATCCACCCCATCTCGGGGTCAGCTATGACCTGCGTAAGGTCCACAATGCCTTCCTGATATGAGACGCATTGATGCGTAAGGATCAAATAGTCAAGTTTCTCAGCGGATGAGCGATGGATCAAAACATTTTATGTCGGCTTTTTTCAATTTGTATACTCACAATTTTTTATATAAGTGTCTGTAAGTGCATTTAAAAAAAATGATTTAATCATATATATTTTTTATATAATAACACTAAATAATAATATATGCCCCCGGTAGGGTTGACCTACCCCTTAAGGACGAAAAAAAATCCTGGTATCGGGAGCGCTTATTAGCCGATCTCTGAAAAACGCTGATGAATTCCTGAATATTTCTCTGGTACCGCAGTCGTAGCCTATATATGTTCGCGGGCTCTAGCCCTGGAGGCTCTCGGGAACGATTTAAGTTCCCTGGAACCTGAGCTTACAGAACTGTGGAACGGTAATTTGTGGTGTATATATGCTTCAAATGTGAAGCGGATATGTTAAAAAAATGCTGTAATTTCAATTTTGATACGAAAAGAGTTGTGGAAAATAGGCTTGTTGAAAAAAAGTTGCTTCGCATATTTCCTACATTTGTTAAGATTACTACAAAAGTACTGGCTCTCTTGTGTACTTAAAAATATCACTACTTACATTATTTTAAAACGTTTCTAATAGGTGTACCGGAAAATAATGTCGTTTTTTGTTATCGCTTTTGAGTGGTCAGTTGTGGTTTGGCAGTCGAACTTTTACAACGTGTTCTGTGTTGTATCTCTGACTACGTATACCTGGAGTATACTAGGACTTTTAAACAAAAAAAAATACAACCCTATATACAATGGAGAGCTTTGTACCGAATGAGGAATTTATTCGAAATATTATGCTTGACCATTTCATGAAGAAAGAAAGTGCAACACTTACTCGCCTTATAGTCCGGCTTTTAGATACAAATATTGCATTAAATTTTATACTAACATTGCAATGAGTTAAAGACTTAAAACTTCGCACATAGACAATAAGTGCATGGTAATGCAATAATAACTGAAAAAAAAACGTTCAATAAAGCACTCCTGTGTATTTATTTAACCCTTTCACATCGGTTGTCGATATATGTCGTCCAAGATTCCCCTACCGTTACCCTAATCGGGAGCCGTGATATATAATTTTCCTAATTTCAGTACTGATTGTGACATCTACGGTAGGAACTGCAGTTATTCACTTTATCAACCTACATGCATTCTTTTCAGGAATCTGTAAAGCATGTAAATAAATATCGCTAGGTTTCGTCACAGGAGCGATTTTTCTGTAAACCACATGTGTCAACGCCACCACATGTATGAAGTTATATAATGAACGAATGTTTAATATAATAGTTTTTTATGCATCATCTGATAGCTATTGGATACAAGAACCAATGTGATGTATGAAAATAGGTCAGATAAATACATTTATGCATCAAATACTAGTTGTAAGTGAAATAAATCGTTTGAAAAATTCACGCCGAATTGACAGTATAATTTGTATTCCACGGAGCCGTAACGAAAGGGTTAAAAAATCTCTAATACGTTATAGGTATGTAAACATTAAAGGTACCAGTCTGAATTCTTGTCCTTTGGTAGGGTTACGGTGTGGATATTAATATTACAGCCAGCGGATCTTTGAGGTGTGCGCGAACAGGATCAGGGCGTCAGAAGGGCTGAGCATGCAAATTCTGCGGCCAAATATTGAAAATCATACGTGTGCGGAATGGCAGAGGTCACAGTACTCCTTCCTGCCTTTACCACGCAACACACTTTTATTCGACGACCTAAATATAGTCTGCTTTAACGTTTACACACTCCCTTCATGAGAGTATAATCAGACAACTTTACAAGTATAAAATCTGGTTCATTGAACTCACTCACACACTTAACATATTTAATCTTAGCAATCAATAAATACATGGATTATTTTAATTCTATTTTTTTTAAATGTAAACACATACTGTAACGCTTTCATTCAACATATGTTTAAGTGCTGCATGTGGAGTGTTGAATCGCCATACAGCCCGACATTCACGCATCATCCTTATTATTACAGGAATTTACTATGAATGGGTGGTCTTCACGGGACGACTTTCGTCTACCACCAATTTTAATTAATAGGCTACGACTGACATTTTACGGGTGATGGATCAAATTCACACCAACCGGGAGTATTTTAGAGCTCAGATATCGATTAAAAATCCTTTTTTTTTTAATCTCCGTTGGGGATCGATCCCATGACCTTTCGCTTGCAAAGCAAACGCTTTTACCATTGAACTATACCCGCCGGAAATATATTATATATACGAGTATATATAACGCTAAATATTCACGAAGGGTTAAACATTCAGTAAAATAAATATTGTGATTTTTAAATTTAATATTCAATTAAAATTCAAAAAATATGTAGAAATAGAATGTCTAAATATTATACTTGATAAATTAAAGTGCGATAATTTCTATGATGTGTTGTATTATTTTATTGTAAAACAAATTAGGGGATCGATTATTTTAGTTTTTTTCTTTTGAAAAAGGCTTGTATTTTTCCAGTCGGAATAAATATTTTCTCGCCAGAATTTAAAATGATATAAGTTTAATTAATCTTTTATGTTATTAAACATATTTCAAATATTTATCGTAACCTGACCTAACCTAACGTTACTTAATTAAATCGATTCTAACCGAAAATTGATTGAATTCTGACTATTCAATATTTCCCTTGAAAAGTTGAAAAATGTTTTGTACATATTCTATTGTAGAAAATGTGATTTATTAATCTTGACCGCAATTTTGACTAATATTTTGTTTTCTGTTTCAGGTGAGTGACTTCTAGATCCCATTAATTAGCTACAAATTACAAGGTTAATCAGCAGGCCATCGTTCTCATTGACCGTTCGCCAAGATATCTGATACTTACGACCTTTTAGTCAGACCCCCGCTGGTGAGTGCCCTATCTGAATTTTCATATGAAAATGATAAGTCTATAATTTTAAAACGTCTAAACACATCACACACAACAAAATAATACAACTCAGCGTCTATCTATGGAAATATAACGAGTGCCAGAAAGAAAGAAAATACCGGTTCTGGAAACTTTTGCAGAAAGAATATCGTGTGTTTAAAGTGAACTCGGTAGGTTTGCAATACGAGTACAAGGCGTGATATCAGGTGCGAATTTTATAACCAAGAACAATATCATGGAAACAATGTACAGGTTTCGAGCGGATGAGGATCGCATTACTGGAAATGCTTCTCACCTGCAATATAACATGATATAAGACTGGCAGAAAATATTTCACACGAAAATATTATTCAAGAAATGTTATACCTGTATCTGCAGAGGATAAAACGATATCACCTTATTTTTCAATGTTTTCAGCTTTCACTTTGAGATCCGTTTTAAATATTTATTTATTTGCCATGTTTTAACATGGATCACGTTGGATATGGCCTCTGTTTTTTATTTGTTGAGACCGTGTAAGTCATTAAATACGTAGTACAATACCGCTTGAGATAAGCCCTCTTTGGCATCAAACATCTTAGGACGTACAGCGTCTTGTTGATCACAAAATATCCTTAAAAATCTGACATATGCCTTGCCTCGCTTCTTTTTCTTCAAACCCGCGGTGTCTCTTCGCCATGAAAGGCCCGATGGAACTTTATAATGTATATTGTAACGAGGTGTGAGCAGAAGAAATTTATTATTGGCGGCAATTTGTGACGTCCATTTGCTGCAGGTAGGAATCGAATATAGAAAAGAAGATTTAGGTATATATGCTCTAACTAAGTATACTTGATACAGATATTGATTCGCTTTCATCCTTAACAAACAAAGTGTTTGTTTTAATACCTTTCATGTTATTATGGAAAGTAGTTTCGTAAAAGGTAAACATACTGTAACGGTTTCCGATTAATTGGATTGAAATGTTTTTTCGTATAGATAACGCCTTTTATAAGTCGGCTTAATATTATTCTACTATTAGAAATCTACTTCGTCCGTTTTACCTTATTTTAGTTTTACCTATATCCTCTTCGCATCGTTAATACATCGCATGTATCGCCTTTCATTATTTATTTATCCGGAAGTCGGATATTTACCCTCAATGTGTCGGTTCAGGAGGGTTATGATATAAGACTAATTGTTAATCGCAGTATTTCTGAGAACGTTGTACTAAATACGTCCATATGAATGCTTTGGGCTTATAAAATACGAGGCTTTCTGCCTTGATATTACAGTTGATAGTGGGTAGTTGTATTAAAACGTGAGGGCAAGTTGAATTTTTAACCGTCTTTGTAGAGCTCATCGTATGAAATATTCAAACACGGAAATTCGGTTTATTTTTACATCCTATGTAATTTAAAAATCGAAAGAAATTGCTTATGGTGGCAATTACTTTTCATAATCATTCTTTACAATAAACGTAATAAATATTTTTTCTACGTGCGCTAATTTATTGTGTATACACACTCACGAGAATTCTGACGGATCATGATGGCGAAATATCATCTGTTAATTCAATGACGCTTACCATTTTAAGGATGGCTAAGTTGTGTTACATTACAGCCCAGAATTCATGCATAGTACAATATTACATAGACTCACTTCGTAAATGTTTAGAGGATAGAATGCATAGCGATATTCTTTTACCAGCAGTTTTGATTTTGCTAAATATCCAAAGCAATTTCAAACAAATCGGAGTGTATAACACTGTGAGCAAAAAATACCGGGAATCTTGAATTTGAATTTCGCGGCTTAAGCTAATCGAATATTTTTTTTTTATTTTATGTTGGCACTACTGTCACTGATATATGTGCTAAATTACTCTTCAAAATACTTTTTAGTGTTTGAGATACCCGTCCATTTCTAAACAAATAAAAGTGTTTTTTTCTCGTTTTTTCTAATGTATGAAATTAGTGTCTGTATGTTTTGCCCACAATTGTGTATATATTTATGAAAAATTATACAGCATCTTATTAATTTTTATTTTTTATTTTTAGCTTCGTGTCGATCGAATCCATGACATTTTGCATTATTTCTGCACCGCATATCTCTGCAAATTTCGACTGATATTTCGCCCTAAAATATTCCTTCGCTTTGCCGGCGGTCATAGCTCAACGGTCAAAACGTTTGCTTTGCAAGCCAAAGGTCGTGGGTTCGATCCCCGACGGAGATTAGTCGTTCCGTGAAGACCACCCATTCATAGTAAATTCCTGTAATAAAAAAGGATGATGCGTGAATCTCGGGCTGTAGTCTATGACGTTGGCGGATCAACACTCCACATGCAGCGTTTAGCCATGTACACCATGGTAAGCGTCATAAAATTTCGCAGATGAGACTTCAGAATTACTGTCACCATCTGTCGGTATTCTCCTGTATGTGTTTAATAAAAATAAAAAAAGCTAATCCATCTAACATGAATTTATTTTTTGATTGAAAATTCAGCCAAAAAATAAGCATCACAGCGTGATTAAATTAAAAAAAAACTGTCCACGTTGCACAACATACGACGATTTCATTTTTTTTTAAGAAAATCACATGAAATATTTATGGTAAATATCTCCGTAGCATTTTGAGTAATTTATACAATATATGCTCGCAGTTTGAAGGATGTTTTCTGTGGGTGCGAGAGGCTTCGCGGGAGAGGACTGACTGGCCGGAAATGAAGTGTTCTGCGGAAATGGATTTTGCAGTTCGAATTTATACGAGCGAGTGACTGTGTGGCGCCTGCCGTATTATCAAGAAAGCTTCCATATGACGAATCAAAAATAATTTTGTATTACTAGTTGATTTCTCATATGGAAATAAAATATATTAATATAACGGAACATTAACTTTATTAAAATTGAAATTTAACATATTATTAATATATTATATAGTAAATTTTTTATACCATCCATTTCCATAGATATTTATATTTTATCACTTGCGTCGGTTTTTCGTAACATGTCTATTGTATATTATGAGTTGCACCGCTCTTTAGGGCTAAATGATTCAGTGTTTTAAAGAGTCGGGTTCATCATCCGATCTTATGAAAATATAATTAAAAATATACTTCTTTTATGTAAACACATACAGAAGAATACCGTCAGATTGTAATAGTAATTTTGAAGTCTCATCAGTAGAATTCTATGATGCTTACCATGCTGCACATGGCTAAGCGCTGCATGTGGAGAGGTCATCCGCCAACGTCATAGACTACAGCCCGAGATTCACGCATTATCCTTAATTATTACAGGAATTTACTATGAATGGGTGGTATTCACGGGACGACTTTCATCTGTCAACAATTTTGATTAATAGGCTATGACTGGCATTTTACGGCTAAGGCATCAAATTCACACAACCGGTGTATTTTGGAGTTCGAAATTCGATTAAATTTTTTTTTCTTAATCTTCGTCGGGGATTGAACCCACGACATTCGGCTTGCAAAGCAAACGCTTTGATCATTGACCTATACCCGCTGGATGAACTAAAATATGCGTTCAATATTATGACTGGCGTTTATTCATGTCTTTGGGATACTTACCTGGAAATCTTTGGTAGCCATATACGTGTACGGTAAGGTGGACCTTCAGGTACAGATATATTTTGGGACAAGACATGGATAATCGTAACTGATTGAGTTACAGATTTGTGTTAATTGTTTCTCCAGATACAGAACGGATATAGGGGTAAAGGCTAAATTTATGTAGTGTATTTTAATATTCTGTCAACAACATATTTTATTATCGGAGTTTTAAATTTTAAATAATTATATTTCTTAAATAAATAGTCACACTTAGTTCTTAGTTCCAAAGTCGGCGGGTATAGCTCAATAGTCTTTCGTTTACTTTGCAAACCAAATATCGTAGTTTCGATCCCCTACGGAGATAAAATAAATAAATAATCGATTTCTGAGCTCTAAAATACCCCCGGTTGGTGTGAATTTGATCCCTCACCCGTAAAATGCCAGTCATAGCCTATTAATCAAAATTGGTGGTAGACGAAAGTCGTCCCGTTAAGACCACCCATTCTTAGTAAATTCCTGTAATAATAAGGATGATGTGTGAATCTCGGGCTGTAATCTATGACTTTGGCCAATCAACACTCCACATGCAGCGCTTAGCCATTTGCAGCATAGTATGCGTCATAGAATTCCACAGATGAGACTTCAGAATTACTATCACCATCTTTCGGTATTCTCCTGTATGTGCTTACATAAAAAAAACCACTTAGTTTTACATGGGCTGTTTCTTTCGTATTTAATTCTAATAAGTAAATATCGAAGTTTTTAGGCCACAAATCGGTCATGAGCAATGTTATTAGTACAACATATCTACATATACTCATATTTCTTTGGTTGATTATTGTACATTATGTAATACATTACGTTTAATTTAATTAAAAGTATGGAGATGCCTTTTTCTTACTTATTTCAGTATTTTCTTTTCCTCTACTTAATTTCACGTTCTTAACGCTACATATTACGGAAAAAAGTTTCGCAGTAATATTGACAGGCTTGAAAAGTAAATACTTGAAATTTGCGTTTAAAATAACTTGTTGAGATTTCGCAAAACATTCCCGCTTATTTGATGAATTTTAAATTTGAAACTATTCCAAAGACGGTTGTTAAAAAAAGGAAAGAATGAAAAACGCAATTAAAATTTATGGCGAAAGTTTACGACTCGAAAAGTATTTGAAACTCTCGGGGGGTTAACAGGATCAAAGCATCAACTGTAAATATCAAATCTTTGATAACTTATTTAATTAATATTGTAGTGTATTAAATATTCATATTTATTTTGTATAATATGACATCAGCATGATATAGCCCTTGCTGACGTGTACCGAAAACTTCGATGTACAATCTTTCGTCTCTATTTATGTTCGCTTGTCAATCAGGGATGTGTCTGCCATATTGGCATTAGTTTTATACATCGCTGCTCGTGGCGCGGGCGATAGCCCATACCGATCGCGGAGATCAGTTGCCTACCGCTCTTCAGCGAGAGCATATTGTACTGTGGCTCGGCCTACTGCTGCGCCTAGGTCCGGGCCACAAGCTTGTAAAGTTTTATCGTAAATATACGTTAATGTGCTTCTGAAAAAGTCTTTGTTTTGCTGACCTGCTCCTCATCATACCATCACGCGACGGAGTACATCTTTTGAAAGAGAGGAGGATGTTAAGTAATACAGTGTTAGCTCGACATACGGGTTTAATTCATTCCGCAACCTTGCTCGTATTTCAAATCTCAAAGTAAATTTCCCCATTGAAATTAATTGATCTGCCGTTAATCTGTTCCAGACCCCAAAATGTCACCCCAGTTATTTTTGTTACCTGTTTTTGAATAAGGAAAATGTATTTATAAATGGCAAATATTGTACAAAATATAATAAGTAGATTTATTAAGTGTTACTTTCGTTTAATATTTGTCAGTTCCTTTGTCTTCACCATGATAGGTGAAATAGTACTTGAAGCGACCTCTGGTGGCGGCGATTCTATCAACATCTATATGACATACAAGGCAATCATTATTAGACAGGCATAGATAAAGAGAAATTGGTGCACTTGATAAAACTGAATTCCGCCACAGAAATATCGTTGCTTACTTAATTATTAAAAAAGTAATTTTCGAGGTGACCGCTACTTATATTATTAAATTGATGTGAAGTTTTATCTTAGTATTGTGGATAACTTTAAATAAAACCTGCGACAAAAGCCCGATGAGACAAATAAGGCTCGCTGACTTTTGTTAGTGAACCCTCACGTTTTGATATTTCATTCGGCCCTGAAACTTACTGAAATCATCCGAATTTTCATGAAATCGAGTTTGCGTTGTTCTCCGGCCTTTTCCTATTTTTCTTCTGATTGGTTGGCTTAGATTTTTATCTTTCTGTCGCATAAAATAAAGTAGTAAACTTTTTATGATCGAAAAAGCACCGGAGCGCGATCGAACGTGCGAAATTATGTATATAACCTATCCGGACTCATCTATTCCTTTATTTTTCATGCAAATTCTTGCAGTTTTCTTTAGAACTCCCGTTTCATATTTTTATCCAACATGTTTATGAGACAAAAATACATTTTTTGCTAGCGCTTCCTCTGGAGAATACTTTCGGAGGACACTGATAAGGCTTCTTATATTAAGAACATATGACACTTGTAATTTTAAAAATGGATATAGAGTGTTGATCCTGTAGCTTATTAAACTGATGAAAATATCGGGTCTCGACCAAACCATAAATTTAATGGTAACAACTTTTTGTTAATCCTACCGTAGGGTACTGATCTAAGGTAGGGTACACTAAATAAATAGATTCTCAATAATAAAATAATATTGCTTGGGAATAAATGAAGATTAATTGAATCTTAATAATATAGAAATAAATACTTTCAATTAACAACAAAATACGACATCTGTTTATTACAAAATTATTAATAATATATACTCTTATATATATATACATGCTTACACTGTCTTGTATTTAATGTGATTTCACCTTGATATAACTCTTTTAGGCTGATGCCGAAAAGCTTCGAAAAACGATCTTTGGTCTCTTATTTTTGTTCGCTCGCCTGACAAGCACATCTAATAATGTTAGTCTTAATTTTATATAAAAATGCACGGCGTTTGCATACGCCATTTTATTTGTTTTGACAGTTGCTCCATTTCATGTTGGTTCAACTGTCAAGATTAGTTTGTGACTTAGACGCGACAATCTTTCAGGCGCTGCATGTCACTGTGCCTTCTGGCAGCGCAGTTCCCGCCCGATCGAGGTCCACCAGGTACATCATGTTATGGTCGGGCGGGAAAATAGAAAAATATTGAAAATAAACGCGAATTGTGTTTCCGAAAAAAATCTTTGCTTTGCGACCTGCTCCTGCAGACTTTCTCCACGCGTACAGATAACGAACCGTCGACTGATGTCGCCTTTCTAAAGATGGGGATGTCAGTATTTAGTTCCTTTTACTTATTTCAACACTTTATTTAATTATTTGGTGTTTAAAAATAACATAGCGCAATGAGGTGGGAATATTTCAAATTTAAAAAAAGAACGAACACAAAGCATACCGCAAATTACAGCCGTTATTTTTTTTACTGCGCTGTTCGTAGATGATATTATTATTTTTTATTGCAATTTCCTTACCCACCTACGTTTTCTCTCTTCATTTTTTGTTGGCGCCTGTTTTCGCTCGAATGCACCAGCCAGACGCCAAGCGGATTGCATACACTCACATTTTCCAGGCGTCCTCGGTACGAAAATAATATACCACAGGTTTCGTAGTAATAGCATACAAGCTGTAGATTTACTACCTCTTCGTATTTCTTTGCGCCTGGTACTTTTTATCTGTTAGCGTATGCAGGAGAATATCACCATGAAATACGAATTCTCACCGATTAATATTAATTCTAGTTTTCGCAATATTCACTAACTGGAGCATATGACTTACACAAATTGTCACCATAACGTTAGTTTTTTTATGTAAACATACAGGAGAATACCGATATTTGGTGATAGTGATTATAAAGCTTCATCTATGGATTCTGTAACGCTTTCATTCAACATATGTTTAAGTGCTGCATGTGGAGTGTTGAATCGCCATACAGCCCGACATTTACACATCATCCTTAATATTACAGGAATTTACTATGAATGGGTGGTCTTCACGGGACGACTTTCGTCTACCACTAATTTCGATTAATAGGCTATGACTAGCATTTTACGGGTGAGGGATCAAATTCACACCAACATTTTAGAGCTCAGAAATCGTTATTTATTCAATCTCCGTCGGGGATTGAACGCACGGCTTGCCAAGTAAACGCTTTAACCATTGAGCTATACCCGACGGCTTTTTGATTTGTTAGCAAGTGTACATATAAATGGAGATATTTAAATCCGTGAGTAAGGGAGATTTTCAAATATCTGAGAGTCCAATATAATTCTTGTGAAAAATACTCGTACCTTATACTCGCATGTGTGTTTCTATCTAATTACCTGTCGGCGCCATGTAAGGTTGAGATTAATTTTATAAGTTAATTAGTTTTCCGCGAATCGCCAGACTAGGGGTGACCCTAGTGATGTTGGGCCACAGAGTGCTTGGAAGAGATTCGTTATGGAAATATTAAAAATTACAAGCAAAAAATATATCTATTTCACTTATGTTAGTTAGGGCGATTTTCTGGTTTATATTCTCAATCCTACATTTTTTACATTCCAAGAGAATATAAGGTAGTTAATGCTTAACCAGACTGCCCAATGCTTTGTGCGCAAACACACCACCGGTCTGTTACGTAAGAACTAACCAGCCAAAACTATAGGTTACTACCTCTTCGCTATTCTGCGCTCCTGGCACGATCGTGATCGGAATTTGGTGGATGGTCCATTCCAACCGCTTAAGGATGCTGTAATACATTCACTACATGTTAAAACCTTGCATTTCTTAACACATAAATGGTGGTTCTTCTGGCTTTTGTACAATCTTAGCAAAATACAAGTCATTGAATAAATGAATAAAGAACACTTTAAGTTTCAATATCTTTATTTCATCAACATTAACCTGTATCGTTCCACTCTCAAACGTGTCCATGAGACTCTATCCTTCTCAATCTAAAGTTTTTCGTTTTCAGTCTTTTATTGTTGCTTATATTGTATTTTTTTAAATGTCATATTTTATTTTGTAGGTAGTCTGTTGGGACTGTGTTAGCTAGTTCTTGTACGCCACTCCAATACTGTTCTTTCCCACAGATTTTCGTTTCTTTAACAGACGTGTTCCGCAAATTGCCACTAGAGTGTGCTTTTCATATCTACTCCCAATAATAGTCTCATAAAAAATTAAACCAGCAATATCATCTATCAATTTATGCTACTTCTAACACAGCTCTACACTCAGAAGTTCCATATATACGTAATTGTTCATAACCCTATAGGATGGCTAAGGGCATGAGGAATATAAAGTTTTAGTTTATGTAATTTAAGACTAACCTTTCCCTTATAGGAGCTAGGGAACATGATCAATATTTAAAAAATTGCATAATACTTTAGAACCCTGTTATTTCTTCAAAAGGATTATATTAAATAACGACTGTCCATAAGTCATTTTATGTTTGTCATTTTTGTGTTTGATTTAGCAGCAGATTTCTTTTGATATATATTTCCAAATTAGTTTAAATAATGTCTCTTTTTACATCGATTGTCTTGAAACTGTTTTTACTTTGATTATTTAATATTTTCAAATTGAGAGATAAAATAATTGGTTACGTATTTTGACCCTTCATTTTGAGGTACCTATATTTAAAATCAAATTAAAAAAATAGTTTTTCGTAGTTGTTTAAAGAAGCTGTTCTGAGCTGAAATCTATACGGGGTATATAGCTATTTATTTTTGAATATTTATTACGTGATTAACTCTCAAGCTATTTGTATGCCCAGCTGTAATTTACCAAATTCTCATATATATATTCTGGTTCCCACTCAGTAGTCTGGTGACAGTCAGGGCTATTTTCTCTTCCACCGAGGAGAGACCGCAGCGTCGCTTAACTTCCCCTAACTAGAACGGTTTAAAATATATTGGATCCACTACCTCCGAAGCTCGAGAGTAACAACTTCTACGGGACGTGTCCCGCCCTGAATGGGTTTAACCCCGATCCATGGTACCGCTCCGAACTCATGCGCGCCTGGTATTTAACACGGTTATCGTTTTTATTTAAAGTGTTTCAGGCATTTCAGATGCTTCAGCTAACCTTGGGTGATAATAGAAGCTTACATAAGATTTCAGTAATGTTTTGAATATCGTATAAGACGATAGCAAAAGTATAATTAAAAGCATTAAAAAAACACATTTAGAGTGAAAACCACCATGCCATTAACTTTTATAAATATATATGCCGCGGGTATAGCTCAGTGGTTAAAGCGTTTGCTTGGCAAGCCGAAGGTTGTGGGTTTGATCCCCGACGGAGATGTAATAAAAATTGTTTTTTAATCGATTTCTGAGCTCTCGAATACCCTCGGTTGGTGTGAATTTGATCTCTCGCCTGTAAATTGCCAGTCATAGCCTATTAATTAATATTGGTGGTAGACGAAAGTCGTCCCGTGAAGACCACCCATTCATTGTAAATTTCTGTAATAATAAGGATTATGAAAAAAAAATATGTAATAATAAGGATGATAAAAAAATGACTAGAAGCCTTTGAGATGTGGTCGTACAGAAGAATTCTCGGAATTTCCCGGAGAGATCACGTCACGAACAATGAGGTTCTCAGGATAATCAAGAAAGATAGGCACCTAGTAAGAACCATCTCAGAGAGGCGAGCCCGTTGGATTGGTCACATCATGCGTCACGATGGTCTTCTTCACGATATTATGGAGGGGATGGTTGAGGGTAGAAAATGTAGAGGGCTCCCTAGACCGGAGTATTTGCAGCAAGTATTCGAGGACATGAATTGTAGCGCTTATGCTGAGCTGAAAAGGGTTGCGGAGGACCGAGAGGAATGGAGATCGAGATGCAAGATTCTGTTGCCGCAAACCAATCCACCGGATTGATACTACGAAGAAGAAGGATGATGCGTTAATCTCGGACTGTAGTGTATGACGTTGGCGGATCGACACTTCACATGCAGCGCTTAGCCATATGCACCATGGTTATCGTAGAATTCCACAGATGAGACTCCAGAATTACTATCACCATCTGTCGGTATTCTCCTGTATGTGTTTACATATAACACACATGCCTAAATTGCAAGTAGAATGGTTTTGCTTAGATTTCTTAAATCGGACGTTTCTAAGTCGTTTGTCAAAATAAAATAAAAATAATAAAATACAAACCAACTTTTATTCGATTTGCTTCCACCTCATTGTAACCAGTTGTGTTATAGCCACGAGGCATTGATTCTAAAATAGATTTTCAATGAATTTCAATTGAAAAATACAACGTACGTATATAACAGCGTTATTAAACAGCAGGTATTATTACTGGCAGCTCTCATATCGAATCCCGACTGACATTCAAAGTACCTGCCTCTATAAATACATATAACACATTGTATGTGGGAGTAATAATGTGATTTTCAGTTGCCGTTTACATAATATACATATATATATTTTCCTTTTATGAGCTTTATTAAAAAAAGAGTTTATGTTTGAAACCAAGCAAAAAATTAATACAAATCATAATAGCACGTAACACATAATGTTCGCCATACAAGCGCGCGCGGAGAGACACTCAAATCAGCCAGAGCAAATAGGAGCACCCTGCAGCTGACGGGAGTTAGTCCTAGCATGGTCTTTGGCAATCGTGCTTTCAGCTACGCGGCACCAATGGCTTGGAACTCGCTGCCGGAAAGCATAAGAGAACTTAAAGCGGAGGCATCGCTCCATTCCAAATTAATCGGTGATTTAAAAAATATTTTTAAAAAAATATCACACTAAAAATCAAAAAAATAATGGTGAAATTCAAATAGAAATCAATTGAATTGAAAGTAAAGATATACTAATAGTAAATGCTGATGTCAGCTCGATATAGCTATTGCAGTCTTCTGCCGAAAACCGCGATATACAATCTTTCGTCCCTTACTTTTGTCCGCTCGTCGGACAAGCATGTGTCGCCATATTAGTTTTTTGACAAGTGCGGTCACGGGTGTGTAATTAGTATTGGAGGTGGCTTTTTTTCATTGGTGCGCAATTTGTTTCTGAAGATCGCCACTTGCGGCGCTGGGCTGTCGCCCACTACGAGCGCTTAGAAGCATGTAATTCTACCCGGGTCGAAGTTTGTCAAGTTTATCTAGAATATATGTGCTTCTGAAAAAGTCTTTGTGTTGTTCATCTGTTCTTCAATCCGTCTCCACGCGATCCGATAACTATCCCGGCGACGTGAAGTCGTTCTTCCTTAAGTAAAGGGGATGTTAATACAAAATCTTTGGTTTCCACTTTTACTTCATTTTATTTAAACACATATTAGAATACTCTAACAAGACTTGACTCCTTATATATTGTAGATCAAACTTAAATAATGTTTTAAACTTAATAAGAAGAACATAATAAAGTACATTTTATTTTTATAATGTACGACTTCAGAATGTTCCATTTAAGTTGAAGTTTTATGAATACTCTAGAATAATTAAAATACTTTTTAGAACCTTCAATGTTATCTATCACACTCAATTCGTATAACAATAAAATAAACCTATAATAAAAACTTTGATAAAATAAACGTACATTTTTATAATTAATCAGCTTAAATTTATTATGCAAATTAAATTAATAGGCTTTGGCTTACAAGGTAAAAATATTTTACGTATTTTTTTACCAGGGTCGCAGAAAAAAAATAGAAGCAAGACTCCACGAGGCAAATAATTGTATATCAAGGCGAGAATTTTCGCCACGCCGAATTTAAAAGTACCAGTTTTTCTGCTGTCTACCCGGAGCGCACGAGGGGAAAGGAGGTTAATGCACGTTACACTACCAGCCAAATAAGCTACGGCGGCGCTAACCGAGGCATTCAGATTTGTTTCGGTCGAAAGAATTTCCATCTTCACCTCCTGCACTCCTGGTACTAGAAACAACTTTGAAAGCTGAAAAGAGTGCAAAATGATTTATGTTTCGTTTTATTTCGACGTCTTGTTGCTTTGTTCATAGTAAACTCTAGGCATCGGCAGAATTTCTCCTAACTGAATAAGATTGATGTATGTAAGCAACTTTATTCGTGGGCCGTACAGCTAGAAAACACTTAGTTTTATTTTAAAATAAAATTCAGCATAGCATGTAGGACGATACTGCATGTAGAAAGCGGAAGATAAAAAGAAAATGTGATTCACATCACATAGTTGATCTTAATCCAGCAGTGGAACATAGTTTAGATTATGATATTAACACACATTTTATTGCTTTATTAGCGTGCATATGAATATATGCTTTGAAGTATCAAAACATTGAAAATTGTATATTTGAGATGATATTCAATTCAGGCCAAATATATTGTTTTTTAAACATTGATATTAGCTTGATACAAGAATCTTTTAGGCCGATACCAAAAAGCCTCGAAAAACGATATTTTGTCTCTCTTGTTTTTGTTCGCTCACCTGACATATATATCTAATAATGTTAGTTTTAATTATATATAAAATTACACGGCGTTTACATACTCCATTTTATTTGTTATGACAGTTGCTTCATTTCATGTTGGTTCAACTGTCATCTTTAATTTGTTTTTGGCCGTGATTCTCTTGGCGGCGCTGCATGTTACAGTGTTCTGGCAGTCGCCAGTTAGTCCCCGTTCGACCGGCTTGCGAGAACGCCATATAGAGGTCGGACGGGGAAATCAAGATTTTAATAAAAATAAATGTGAATTGTGTTTCGAAAACAAGTTCTTTGTGTTGGTAATCTGCTCCTGCATCCTTCCTCCACGCGGCCACGTGATGAACCCGTGACTTGGGGATATCAACATATATTTCTTTCGATTCATAATTTAAAGTCTAAAATCAATTTTCATACTGAAAACTGTCGTTTACTTATGGATTGTACGAGTAGATGAATGTATCTTTTCTTGCTTCGAGGCTTTTCGGTACCAGCCCGCAAGGGCAATATCGAGCTGATATCAATATTTCTACCTTGTCTTTATATGGATCACGTTGAGTATGTCCTCTGCTTATGAGATTGCAGTTTCGACTAACTGATAGCCTCCTTCAATCCGTCACTGTCAAGAGTCAACATTGAAAAAACATTATAAAACGTATTAAGTAATAAAATCACATAATTTATACGACTGTACATCACACTGGTTTGTGTAAAGCATTATTTTATATATATTCGTCTCGTCCATTTGTTGAATTGGATAATTCCATGTTAACCAAATTCGAGCCTGTCTGCTTTGTTTGAACTCGGAATTAGTTCATTCCGAATTGGGCGACCGGCCACCGTGGGATATTCCGGGCTTTAGCTTTGGACTTGTCAAGACTATAGCCCGAGATAACATCAATGGAATACGCCACTCGGCTATGATAATTATATGCAGAGTGGCATACACTCAATGTGGAATATTTCAAGAGGACATTTGATTAAAATGAATTATTAAATTGGGTCAAAGAGACATACGCGGTTTGTGTACTTAAAATGTTTAATAAATGGTTCTGTGGCGTGGCATCTATGATGAAAAGTGGCTTATGAAAAGTAACGCCCTAAAGGCCCGCGCGTCACCAAAGCGCTACGCGAAATTTGCAACACTGTTGTGCTTGCTGCTTTCATCCCGCCAAACAGCTCCAAGTTAGCATCTCCGTGTCGGTACAGTAGCTATTCGCAATGTTACTTCATCGCCAATTGAAAGAAGTGTATAGTCAAGATATATATATATTCGTGTCGGAAACAACAGGGTCAGATCCTGTCTGCCCAGAAGTGGGCGACATCGATGACGTTACTCCTGGCCATCATCAGGTCTTCCTGGGTGCAGCTATTCGGACAGGGTCTGCTCCACGCCGCAGTCACATTCAGTCGATCCGCTGTAAAACTGCCAGGCTTTCATTTGTGTCTTCGTCTTCCTCCGGTCCGAAGTCTGTTAATCCATATATTCCACCCCTGGTTGTGTCCAGGGGTTAGGTCCTCTTTCTGGGCAATCCAAGCATTCCCTTCAGTTGCGCCTCTCCACATTCTCAACCGCAGGGTGGCGTCAGGTATCACCAGTTCCGTTGTCGACTGTAGGAAGCTTCTTCTTGATTTAAGCCGTGTCGTTATCTTTTGATAGTCAAGATGAAGTGCATGGATGTGTAAATGTGTGAAAGTGGTGCAGAATATCTTCAGAACAACGTCACGTTCAAGAAGCGATTATCTCCTTTCTATGGGAAGCGGCGGGTAGCTGGTTATATTATAATTAAATTACACTAGCTTTGAAAAAAAATGCAGACTTTCCTTTTCATATGCTTCGTATATGAAAACTTACGATTTTATTTGCCCCCTAAAACCCGTAGTATAATTTATTTCGCATGTCATGCAAATTTATTTCACTAACGTGTTAAAAATTTATACAATGTCTTATACAGCATATCAAACATGAGAATGTGATTTAGTCCTGAAGGTTTATTAACTGCAATTAATTAAGATTTCCCATTACTCCATACTCAAGTGACAAAGTATCGTATAATCCGACCTGGAAAATTAGTAAGTTTCAGTCGCTGTATATATGATCTCTCTAAAAACAAATTTGATAATTTTCATCAGAAATTTCGCCGAGATAACGTCTGCTAGCAACAAAGGAAGATGTTGCGGGATTTTGACTACTTTTCTTGTTTTCTTTGGGGTCCTGTTACACTTGTTGTTAGTATACGCGAAGGCACACTTCGTGAACATACACTACTGTGAAATGTAATCGAAGTTACGCGTTATACTATACACAAGTATCTGAGTACATAGTCGACTTCTTCGTAGTATCAATTCGGTGAATTGTTTGCAGCAAGAAAATCTTGCATCTTGATCTCCACTTTCTTCTGCAACCCTCTTTAGCTTAGAATAAGAGCTGCGACTCATGTCCTCGAACACTTGCTGCAAATACTCCCGTCCTGGGCGCACTCTGCATTTTCTATCCTCAACCATACCTTCCACAATATCGTGAAGAAGACCATCGTGGCGTATGATGTGGCGGATACATTAGGCTCGCCATTCTGACATGGTTCTTACTAGGTGCCTATCTTCCTTGATTATGCTCAGAACCTCATTGTGTGTGACGTGGTCTCTCAAGGAAATTACGAGAATTCTTCTGTAAGACCACACCTCAAAGGCCTCTAGTCTTTTTTTTATCACTTTTAGATAAGCACCATGTCTTACAGACGTACATCAAGATTCTCTAAACTAATAATTTGGCTACTTGCTTGCAATAGTCGACTATGTAAGCAAAAATAAATTTATGAATTTCACATAAATATTTAAAAATATCTTATTAATTCGTTTCATTCTCTTCGATGTAAATTTTGCAAATGACTTAATACTGATGCGATAAGCTAGAGATTTTCGCACAAAAATTAAGCACATCTTATGTAATATGAACTAGCAAGCAAAAAAAATAATTATTTTGATATAACCATTTTGTGTGCCTACACAAAAAATCTAACTTATACGTTAAAAGTGTGTGTGTAACCATAAAAGATGTCCGGATTATTTTTTATTTTTTAGAATATTTTTCAATACTCTGAATTCTACATAGATGGGTTAAAATTTAAATTGAAAATATGTTATATATTTTTATATCATTAACCCTTTCGCAACGTTGACGTGATATATCGTTTTGATATTTTCTTAGAATAGTTTTTTATGCATCATTTGATAGCTAAATGATACAAAAACCAACGTGATATACGAAAATAGACCAAATAAGTTCATTTATTCTTCAAATACTAGTTTTTTACTTGTAATTGACAGTATAATTAATATTCCACCGAGCCGTAATGAAAGGGTTAAGATTCAATAAATCTGTATTTAATCATTGTCGTTCATGGCCTTTCAACGTCATCTCTCCAAAACCGACTTCCTGACATTCTCCATAGCATATAAAATGATTAATATATATATATTTTAAACGTATTCTACAAATAACATTAAGGTTATCAACTGACAATACTTGGTGAATCTGCATAATTATAATTTTAGAATTAAATTTAATTAAAAAAATAATAAATTAAAAATATTTAGTTTTGATTCACAATTTATTTTAACGATTACATGTTTCGGCCTTCCTGAAGACCATCTTCAATAATGAAAAAATAAAAACAGGCATTGGCTTATATAGGCATGGACAGTTAATTAGTTCCTACACACATATTTATAGGTTGTATATGTGTGCGGGTAAAACAATTGAAAAAATAAATTATAAAATTAATAGGTATGTGGTTTTCTGTAATTAACTGTCCATACCTGTATAAGCCAATGCCTGTTTTTATTTTTTCATTATTGATGGTCTTCAGGAAGGCCGAAACATGTAATCATTAAAATAAATTGTGAATAAAAACTAAATATTTTTAATTTATTAATTTTAAATTAAAATTAATTCTAAAATTATAATGTATTCTACAAAATCAAATAGATGCCTTGTATACAAAGTAAAGAATTAATTTAAGTATTAAAATTCAAATTTAATTAATATTTAAGTCGAATAATCATACTAAACAATTCCTTTGTGTATGAATTATTGTCTCGTCAATCCCTGTGGAACATTATTAGTTTGCTAGAAGTGGAAAGCGAAACATTTACAATATAATGAAATTCGACACTTAGTCGGCCGAGTGGATTTCTCGTAGGCCGCTTCAGGCCTGTAAAGTACGCCCCGCAACCCCCTTCCAACCTTTCTTGTTCCATTTGCCAACAACTGCTGCTATTACCTCTTAGACGTTTCTGTACTCCGGATATTCTGCACCTCAGCCGGGCATATTAAGCTGAATCTCAGGTGTAAGACGCTTCTACCTGTACATTTTGTAGACTGATGTGTGTCAGCTGGAGTTTCATTGTGGGTCTCGTTTATATAATATACTACATACCAACTCACTACACTTTTTATATTATATATAATACGAGGGTTATCCGTAATATAAGATTCCCAGTGATTTTTCACAGTGTAAAACATGTTTAAAATTAATGCGTACATTTTTAGAAAGTTCAGACTTTTACCTATTTTTTCTACACAGTCGCCACTGAAGTCAATACATTTTTGCATGCGGTATACAAGCTTTTGAATGTCCGAGTAAAAAAAAACTGCCGCCAAGCCACGCAGATACCTGAGAACGTATACTGAATAGCTTTATGATTCTACGGATGTACTGGCGATCAACCTTTAATAAAAAATTGAGTTTTAAAGAGTTTGATACAAAGTAAATACAAATCTATATCATAACGTAAGCTGACGGGCAAAGCTCAGTGTTTAAAGTGTTTGCTTGGCAAGCCAAAAGTCGTGGGTTCGATGCCCGACGGAGATTAAAAAAAAAGAAGATTTTAATTGATTTCTGAGCTCTAAAATGCCCCCGGTCGGTGTGAATTTGAACCCTCACTCGTAAAATGCCAGTCATAGCCTTTTCATTAAAAATGGTGGTAGACGAAAGTCGTCCCGCGAAGACCACCTATTCATAGTAAATTCCTGTAATAATAAGGATAATGCGTGTATATCGGGCTGTATGACGTTGGCGAATCAACACTCCACATGCAGCGCTTATCCATTTATTGAATGATATGCGTCATAGAATCCACAGATGTAACTTCAGTATACCTATCATACAATCTGTATTCTTCTCTATGTCATCATAGGGAGGTAGTCCCAGCACGGTCTTTGGCAATCGTGCTTTCAGCTATGCGGCACCAATGGCCTGGAACTCGCTGCCGGAAAGCATAAGAGAACTTAAAGCGGAGGCATCCTTCAGAAGCAGACTCAAGACGCACTTTTTTACTCAGCGAGGCAAAGAAGCGCTTTTGGAATGACCATTCGGTCATAAAAAAGTGCTACACAAATATGTACTGATACTAATAAAAATTACATAAAAAAAACATTAAATGATTTTCGTGTAGGCCAGACATGATTTTCGCCAGTAGAAAGTCATTTAGGTTAGTAAAATCTTGCAGGGTGGTTTGCTGTCAGATCTCTCTGAGTCGGATTTATTTGGTAATAAATGTGTATTTTATACGAGCAAAAATTACATGTTTCATGTTAAATGGTACAGTATATTAAATTTCTCCTAAGCCGTTCACCACAGCAGACCTTCCCCTTTAACCCATTCTTCCCTTCCACACATCCTTCACTTCTCCGCCTCCTGCCACTTACCTCTTCAACCCTTCTGTGCTCCGGATATGAATTAACAGCCGAGCATTTCCTAGCTGTGTGCGACCTTACATACTAGACCTAACGTGTAATACTAGCGTTCCATACAAGACCTTGTTCATACCACAGGAATGCCATTTGGGTGTTGTGCAAAACCGCCCATTGTAAGTCAAAAATTAACGCAAGTTTGTCGCTATTTGTTTGCAAAATTTATTTTGAATGACTACAAAACGTTAATTTAAAAATGATTAAGTGATCATTAGTTAATGTTTAAATAAAGTGTAATGCGTATGTAACTAATGTTACAACCAGACGTTGAAAATTACAGTAAAAATAATAGTGGTAATTGAATACACACATACAATTCTCCATCAATTTTTAACGCATCAATTCATTCAGAAAAAATATCGGCAGACGCGGGATGCGAACCTCAAACGTTGCACCTTTGCTCTATCCTACACACCGCGCTGTCCACACGACGATTCTCTGCCTGGACAGATACGCGAAACTTGATGTACATATACTATTGCTTACATCATATAACGATAGATGTCTCTGTAGTAAATATTCAGAATATGTATATTATTATTTTTATGATTCAATCTGCCAACATTTATTCACAAGCTTAAAAAAATAATAATGCTTTTATGTTAAACATTTAATGGGAGTGGACATAAAAATATTCAATGAATTTTAATTCGACCAACCTTTGTTGACACATTTTTTTTAATTTTTTTTATCATAGTTCCATATCTGGGCAACATTTAAACGATAGAACGTTGCCAGTATTGTCAGCTCCCATTATCCATGCTTATTCAAAAGAGGTATCTGCAATCGGTGGTTTACCTAAATACTATCATCCTCCTCTCTTTAAAAGGTAGTTATTCAGTCGCGCGGTGGAAGGATGACGAGTAGATTGATATATTTCGGCCCAGGTGGAATAACATGCCGGGCCGGCCATAATGCGACCTCCTCGGCCGTCGGCACGCAACTCAGCGCCATCGTAATAGGCTGTCGCACAGCGCCGCATTGGCAATCTACGTAACTAGTCCAAAATGAAAATATGGCGACACATACATGTACGACAAGAGAACAGAAATAAGAGACCAAAGATTGTGTATCGAGGTTTTCGGTACCAGCCTGCAAGGGCTATATCATGCTGATGTCAATACATTTATAGTTCTAAATAGCCACAAGGACAAGAACCCGAAGACTTGAATATACGGCATTTGTAGTATCTGAAGCAAATTTAAGTGTTTTTTTTAACAGTATTTTTGTGGAGATCGGATGATCAAACATTCTAACAACGATACCGGCGGTGCAGGTGCCCCATCCAAGTCTTAGTGCGTGTTCAATGTTGCTTAACTTCCGGTGATCGAGAACTTACAATTAATTGAAGTTTACAATGTATAATATTATTGTTCCGGAACCGAGGTCTCGGTCCCGGAATGACGGCATCAGCTTAAATGGTGATGCCGGAATACCAAGGTTCCGGCACTGAGGATAAGTCCAAAGACCAGAGTTGAGTTGGTACTAATTTATTTAATACGAGCCCCCTTTTTATACCCTAATTTACATCATAAGTAAGCAGTTATAAAAGTAATATTAATACAATGAATGTCATACACTTCACATTTCTCGAAACCGTTTTTGGACCTTGATCCCTTCAATCCACATAAAGTGGCAGATTATTGGGATGGTCCATGCTCCGTATCGATGCGTAAGCATTCCTTATTAATATTACTAATACATAAAATTTCGTACATCGCAAATTCCTCGATACTTGTTGTTATGGACCTTGTGAACATGTGGAGAAGCGCAACTGAGGGGAATACTTGGATTGCCCCGAAAGAGGACCTAGCCCCTGGACATGACCAAGGGTGGAATATATGGAGGTCCCTTAACAGACTTCGGACCGGAGTATGCAAGACGAGGACACAAATGAGGGCCTGGCAGTTTTACAGCGGACCGACTGAATGTGACTGCGGCGTGGAGCAGACCCTGTCACACCTTTTGGAGTGTGCGCTGTGCCCGAATAGCTGCACCCAGGAAGACTTGATGATGGCCAGAAGTAACGCCATCGACGTCGCCCACTTCTGGGCAGACAAGTTCTGACCCTGTTCTTTCCGACACGATTATATATATATATGGACCTTGATCGTACCTGCCTGTATGAATCTAAGATAAAGAGTTTGATTATAACAATTACTTTGGAGGTTTAATACAAATAGTTATGTTAAAAATAACGTTTCGAACATGATTGTTGTTGTTCCTTATAAAATTAGTTTAATTAATTATCGTCTATTTTTTCAGCCAAAATGATTAGTATGACATAGTGATATAGTAAATGACTAGTAAAATTTATTTCACATGCTACATGAAGCGACGAATGTTGTGTAACTTTTTCACTTGTTCCAAAAGCGTTTTGTTTATATTTCGGATGATAGCCGAGTATTCTACAAATGATGTAGAAGCTACCAGCAGGTATCAGGGTGTGAGAATCGGTAGGAGGTATTTGGCCCACATATCTCTTTGTTTGAGCGGAGATTACTCGGCGACATGATATACCCGATCCCTCCGTGTCGGGGTAGACTCTACGCAAATATTATTTGTTGTTTTTGAGTCTGGAGGAGCGACTGGCTGGACATGTAAAGAGGCCTTAAGCTACGTTTGTTTATAAAGGTGACTTTCATCCATATCAAATAAAAATACACGTTTTATTGGGTCAGTAGGGGCTTTTCTTGTTTGTTGGGCTATTAAAAGGAATGCTGGTCTTGTTAGATCTGTTGAACATTTATTTTTAAAACATTCGATGTGTAATTTGAGCATAAATTTCAATTTTATTTATTTTTTTCCTTGCAGAAACATTACAAATTTAATCAATTCAATGCATTTCTGAAGTACAATAATATAAATACAATAATATACTATAAAATATAAATACAATAGGTACCATAAATGTGGTGATGTAAATTTATAGACACATTTAGTATCACTGACCTCACACTCAGAACTAGAGTCAGGAGACTCAAGATAAACAGTTTGACTTGTAACAACAAAAACCCTGTCATAAGTATATCATGATTGACTCACAAATAACAAGGCATTATTTTCACAAAATAAAACGTGTAACATTTCGCCTCCATAAACACCAGTACTGAATTTAAAGCAATATAACACTAAATATGTCAATATCTTCACTCAAGTTGGTTTCAACCACTGTTCACTGCGATTCTTTCGTCTTATGCGTATCCAGGGTTGAACGATGGTCCTTTCAGGCCACTTGAGGCTCCATGAGACTCAGCGAAGTCGCGATGACCCCGACTTTGAAAAGTAGTTGACAGCGTCCGCCTGCTGATAATCCTCCTGATGGTCATCCAAGAAGGATTGAATGCAGCGGTCGCTGCCAAGAAGCTCTGCAAGTCCTCAGCCGATGTATCTGGGTGAAGGCCCTTGGCGTGAAGATACGCCATCTTCACTCCAGTAACGTTTTTTGAAGGAGCTGCAGAACCACGGATCATCAGACGTGCTGAATGTTGTTGCCTTTCCGCATGCGGAGAGGCGCGACTCAACAGAACGTTGAACTTCTCCGGAAAGATTGCTCGGGGGAGGGAGAGGACATCCACGGAGAAAGCACTCAGGTCCTCCAGTTCCTCGAACGATGATTCGTCCCGGCTGAGAACGGGAGTCCTTGGGAGCCTTGCTCGAAACAGCAGGGAATACTCCTTCGATAGTATCTTCCGAGGAGTCCTCTTCGGTGGCCTCACTCGAAGCGGATTCTTTGACGGCAGGTTCGGAGTCTCTGCTGTCACAGTTAAGCGACATCGACACAGGAATGTTGACAGCTTCAGCGTAGGTAGCCGGAATTGATTTGCACGCTCGAGGTAAGCGCCTTCTGCGGGAAGTCGGCAGACTTGTCGGGTTGGGTGGAGGGTCCACACCAACGGATGTCAGAGCATCATCCATCCCGCATCCAACAGCCTTTAAGAGCCTCTCCAGCAGCAAACGGTGATCGTCTAAGCGACGATTTATTTGCGCGATATCACAATCGCAACAGTTCGCCATCCTGTAGGTAGGATGACTAGACACGTCCGCCCGGTTTGAGTGTCGAGCGACGAATCAATCAAAATAAAGCCACTATATGCCGGATATACCTCAGTAAGAAAGTTGCTTACTTTACAAACCGAAGGTCGTGGGTTCGATCCCCGACAGAAATTAAAAAAAAAGATTTTTAATCGATTTCTGAGCTCTATAAATACCCCTGGTTGGTGTGAATTTGTTCTGACACCCTTAAAATTCCAGTCACAGCCTATTGATTAAAATTGGTGGTAGACGAAATTCGTCCCGTGAAAACACCCAATCGTTGTAAATTGCTGTAATTATAAGGATGATGCGTGAATGTTGGAGTGTAGTCTATGACGTTGAAGAATCAACAGTCCACACGCAGCGTTTATCCATATGTAGAATGGTAAGCGTCATAATATCCATAGATGAAAAAACTTACACAATCACTATCACCATCTGTCGGTATTCTCCTGTATGTGCTACTTGTGATAATGCCAAGAGGTATGTGCTTAATGTGTATGTGTATAATGCTTATCTAAAAGAAAGATCGCGTCAATGATGATCCCTATGCGGTGATATATACCCGACTGACTAACTGTTCGCGTGGGAGTAGTTCCCTCCTTTTGCCGCTGCCTCTGCCGATGGCGCCACCGGGCAACAATGTTACTTTCGTCTACGACAGACAAAAAGTTGCGCTATCGACGAAAGATGCCGGTCGACGTAACAATTTGGCGACGACTGGTATCAGTGCAAATAAGTATTAGATATTGAGCATAGAGTTGACTGTGCTGCAGCATTCTCAAGAAACTTTGGATTAATAAGAAGGACAATATCAGCTAATAAAAGTATGTGGCGGAAATTCGACTATATGTTATCAAGGGAGCAGATCCACTGAGGAGGTAGATAACGCCTTTGTACAAACGACTTCATATCTGTTTACGTCATCGTAGATTCCGCTCCAGATTCAACCCATTTCTCTTCCTCCTCTACGCTGCTGTCACCCTAATACCACCGCCTTCTCGTGGCCGCATAACTCTGTTGAACTTTTCCCATCTGGTTAATCTCGGGCGTTTATGCCTTGAGGTGTAATCCACACAAGACCTTCCAAACGCTCGGTCGAGAATCAAAAATGAGAATTATGACTGATGTTTTTTTTTACTTTTTCCAGTATTTTTTTCAGTATTCATATTTAAGTAATATTGCTTACGTTTTTTATTTTGTAAACCATAATTTAAAGTTCATTAAATAAAGGTCACCTAGCGTGCTATGGCGAGAGATTCATGCTCCGAGTGTCGCTAAAAGATAGAATCCGAAACGAGGAAATACGCACAAGTAGTGGATGCTACCCAACGAATAGGCATACTCAAGTGGCAATGGGCAGGACATATCTGTCGTAGAGACGACGGTCGATGGGGAAGAAAAGTATTGAAATGGCGCCTAAGAACTGGCAAACGAAGCATTGGCCGACCCCCTACAAGATGGACGATATAAGAAGAATAACGGGAGTGACCTGGATGCGGAAGGCGGAGGATCGAAGAGGATGGAGACTCATGCAGGAGGCCTACGTTCAACAGTGGACGGACACAGGCTGATGATGATTTCAAAGTTCTACCTACACAGGTTTCAGATATCTTGGCGTACTGCTTACTGCTATTTCCCACGGACGTCCAGTTTTGCAGGATCGGTTTTTTACTGGATACCGCAAAAGTCATACTGAGGTTCATAAACAGAAGTTTGCATCCTGTTTTGTACGGAATAGCATTGGCATTCGGATAAAAAAATTCAGACGCAATGGACGTGAATACTCTTCTGATATTAAAAATAAAAACCGTATGCAGGACGCTAGTGGGAACACTTCCATTAAACTATGTACGTAACTAAACTGGATACCGTTTTTTACTGGATCCAGTCGTCCGGTTTGTAGTGGCAAAAACGTACAGAACATTTCGAACGCATTGGATTTTTGCGGTATCCTGCAAACCGAGTGATCATGTGAATGTTACCACAGTAGCACGTATACTACTAAACGTGATCCTGCAAAAAATCGAACCCGCAAAAAACGGGACGTTGCCGTGGGAAAGGGCTCTTACTGAGAGCGATGCCCTGCAAAAGGATCTTGCTTCCCGCCTTGGTAATGCTGGTTTTAGAGGACGACATATTTTGGTTACGTCAGGTAGCTATTGTCCAGTCAATAACAATTGATATCCTCCTCTCTAAGTTGGTTATCGAATTACTGAGCGGCAGGATGCAGGAGCAGATTGAAAATACAAATATGTAACTGGTTTTCGTTTTACAATTCGCGTTTATTTTCTTAGATACTTAACGTCATTATGCGTTCCCATAACGGTCGCGAGCGAGCTCCAACTGACTGCGCACTCTCAGACATCTACCGCTGCCAGACAGTCGCGGCAAAAAAGCGAATCAAAGATGACAGTTGCACCAACACGAAATAATGCAACTGTCATAACAAATTAAATGGCGTATGCAAATGCTTGCGTAATATTCTATAATTAAAACTGACATTATTAGATGTGCATGTCAGGCGAGCGAACAAAAATAATGGACAAATGATCGTTTTTCGAGGCTTTACGCCATCAGCCTAAAAATGCTATATCAAACTGATATAACAATGAAAAGGACAAAAATGAAAATAAATCAATCATTTCTGTTTTTTTCTGTAATTGTTTGCGGAAATTAAAAAAAGTAGTATTTGAAAGAAGTATTATTTACACTTTAAAATGCTATTTAAAAATGTACTCCATCTCACTTAGATAAGATCAAGTGGACTGTTGGGTACCGAGCCTGCTGACATTGACAAGGATCATCTAATCAATTCCTGCGAACTTTCCTCTTATCCTTCTTCCCTAATCTGTAGAGTGGAAAGTCAGAGATGTTTCACATACATATTTAGAAAGCCTGTCGCTCTTTCGCTAATTCTGCGCAGTTTTCGCGAGAGCTCGTGCGTTACTAATATTACTTGTAATATTTTCAGATGCTTTTTGAAACAGGGACGTTATACTTTTCGACACATCTCGTATCTGGTTATAATTATTAGCAGGCCGAAGATTCTGGTGAAAATTTCAGGATAACGTGAATTTCTACGTATTCATAAATTTTTAATTGTAGCCTCGTAAATTATACATATCAAAGGAATGAAATTGTGTATCCTATTGATATCCTCCTCTCTAAGCTGGGTATCGAATTACTGGGTGACAGGATGCTGGAGCAGATTAATAACACAGAGAACTTATTTTCGAAGCACAGTTCGCGTTTATTTTAAATAAAGTCTTGATTTCTACGCCCGACCTCTATGGCCGAGCGCCAGTTGATTGAAAACTGCGGGACACTGTGACCTGCCGTGTCACCAATGATCGCGGCAAAAAGCAAATTAAATATGACAGTTGCACCAACATGAAATGGAGCAACTGTCAAAACAAATAAAATGGCGTATGCAAACGCCTGCGTAATATTATATAATTAAAACTTTAACATTATTCGATGTGCATGTCAGGCGGGCGAACAAAAATAAGAGACAAAAGATCGTTTTTCGAGGCTTTACGGCAGTGCTCCGCAACCGGTGCGCCGCGGCACACTGGTGTGCCGTAAGCCGATACAGGTATGACGCGATCAAATAAGGCAATATTTTAAATAAATCATTTTACAACGGTCCTCAAGCTCCCAGCGCCTATCGCCTATTTATGTATACATACAACGAGGTACTTGCTTTATTGAGTTCTAAATGAAATTTAAAAAAGTGAAATTGATCAAATTAATATCTATTTTTGGCTTTTGGTGTGCCGCGGTATTCAAGGTGAGAACTTTGGTGTGCCGTAGAATCCAAAGAAGTACTTTGGTGTGCCGTAGATGAGAAAAGGTTGCGGAGCTCTGCTTTACGGCATCAGCCTAAAAGAGCTATATCAAGCTAATATAACAATGTATTAGTATAGTTCTTGCCTTCCTTTCAAGATGACGAGCTTGTCGATAGCACGAGCTTGTGTAGCAAGGAAGCTAACACACAAGTTAATACCTAATATTCATCTTTAATTAGGGTCAAATAGTCAGTACTTTTGAAGAGTCAGGTTAATCTTATAATTTTCAAAATTGGCCAAATATGCTTTGTGTATTACAGCAGACACGAGGCATGAGTAGTACTAGCTGATTACTGTGTGTCGGTAATTAGAAGTGACCACATACACCAGATAGAGGATTGACATCAAAGAAGATGTTACGTCGTCTGTGGTCTCAAATGCTTCAAGTAGCATTGAGCGTTTAATCAAGTGCTCAAATGAGCATAACTTGGCAATGCCCTACTTCAGGCGAATTCTATTTAATTTTCTCAGGTCTCTCGTCTACGTATCAAGAAAAGTCATATAAGATGAGGTTTTCTGTGAATTTGAGAGAATGTATCAATTGTTTAATATTCGTATCAATTGACATCCTCCTATGTACGTTGGATGTCGAATTACTGGGTGACAGTATGGAGGATCAGGTTCACAATACAAAGAACTTGTTTTCGTTTCACAATTCGCGTTTATTTCTCAAACACTTGCTTTTTCGTCCACCCGGTATGGCGAACGCCATTAGGCGTCCGCCATCACGGTCGCGATCGAGCTGTCAACTGCCGCTCGCTCTGCCATCTAGCGGTGCCAACAGTCGCGGCAGAAAAAGCGAATTAAAGACAACAGTGGCACCAACATGACATGGACCAACTGTCATAACAAATAAAATGGCGTATGCAAACACCGTGTATTATTATATGACTAAATCTAACATTATTAGAAATGCATGTCAGGTGAGCGAACTTAAATAAGAGACAAAAGATCGTTTTTCGAGGCTTTACATCATCAGCCTAAAGGAGCTATATCAAGCTGATATCACAATGTTCAATGATATATAAATATTAGAGTATTGAAATATAATTTTGAAATCAACCAAAATAAAGTTTCTTTTTACTTTATAATTCCTCCGTTTATTATTTTATTTGAACATACTTAGTGTCTTAACGAGACCAAAAAAATCCTTACAAAGGGGATTATTTATAATTAATACTTTATCATTAAAATGATGACCAACAATTGTTCTATACTATAAAATATATGAGTGTATTACCAAACAACTGTGCTAGATTACTTATTAGTGTTTTTCTTGCTGAAGCGTAGTAAATCGGCTGAAAGTTGTTCTTTGGATAGAACTTTCGCTAGACTTAGCAATTACCTCAGCTTACTTTACTTTCTTTTGAACAAATATTCTCGTCCCGTCTTTCTTAACCCAATTACACGATTCTCTCCACCACCGTTGGGAACGAACGACATTTTATTATGCACTGCAAATTTTGCTCAACTCAGCCATTCCCAACACGATGAACATCCATACACAGCTCATATTAATTGTTCCAAAAAAAAAAAAAAAATTTGCCGGTGGGTATAGCTCAATGGCCAAAGCATTTGCTTTGCAAGTCAAAGGTCGTGGGTTCGATCCCCGACGGAGATTAAAAAAATAAGGATTTTTAATCGATTTCTGAGCTCTAAAGTACCCCGGTTGCTGTGAATTTGATCCCTCACCTGTAAAATGCCAGTCATAGCCTATTAATTAAAATCGGTGGTAGACGTAAGTCGTCTCGTGAAGATCACCCCTTATAGTAAATTCTTGTAAATAATAAGGATGATGCGTGAATCGAAAATTGGCGGATTAACGCTCCACATGCAGCGCTTAGACATATGCACTATGGTAAGCGTCATAGAATTCCACAGATCAGACTTCAGAATTACTATCACCATCAGGCGGTATTCTCCTGTATGTGCTTACATAAAAAAATACGTTTACAAATCTTAAGTGGGTATTAAAATCACAGACAGTATATCAATTTGTAGTTCTTTCCACTCGGCGTTGACTACTAAGCCAATATCTCCACTTCAATGTGTCGATGCATTAATAAATAGTAAATGCTTTATATGTATTTATCATAGATGGCAGATTTTAAAAGTTGTATGGTTATTATACATTACATTTCTTTGCAACATTATGAAAATAAATTAAATCACAAATATTATTTTTATCGATTGGGATTCGAATCATTTTCGTTCACAGTTTATTTTTCTCGATTGAATTGATGCTATAAATGTTTTTATAAAAATAGTATTTGCTATACATTTATATGTGTGTAAATTTTGATGTAAATATTATCATCCCCCTTTCTTTAAAAGTTTGTTATTTAGTAGCGTGGTGGAAGAATGAGGAGCAGATTAACAACACAAAGACATTTTAAGACGCACATATATATTCTGATAACCTTACAAACTTCCGGCCCAAGCGGAATAACATGCCGGGCTGGCCATAATAGGACCTTCTAGGCCGTCGGCACACAACTGATCGCCCTCGTGATGGGCTGTCGCCCAGCGCCCAAGTGGCGATTTTTATAACTAACGTCACATCCGTGACCTGATTTGTCCAAAATGCTAATATGGCGAGATATACATGTACGACAAGCGAACAGAAATAAGAAACGAAAGATTGTTTATCGAGGTTTTCGGTACCAGTCAGCAAGGGCTATATCATGCTGATGTCAACATCTTCATTGGTTTATAATGTTAAAGAAATATGTAAAACTTATTATTAGGCAAAATATATTGCATTAATATTATTATACCAGTTTCCCAATTTGAGAATATGGGTACTAAATATTTTTAATTTATTTAATATTTTTAATAATTTATTTATTAAAATTAATTCTAAAATTATAAATATGGGTACCATAAACGGTTTTTTTTTGTAGAAGGATAAAAACTTTTTTATATATCCGGCAAGATTACAATGGTTAATTAGTATATAAGCGTTATGTTAACTTTGTTGATTGCAAATTTTTAATAAAAAAACTGGATAGTAATAATAGTAGTTTTTAGAGATATTTTATTTTGTATTACTTATGATTTCAAAAGCGGTTTCTTTCATTATTTTTTTTCTAGTTGAGTAAAATTGAGAAACTCCGTTATTTTTAAATAAAAGATATCGCGGGACAAGAGTGAAGAACATAATTTATTTAAGTCGGCCGTTTTCTTTTCTCGGAAATACCTTTCAGTGAGAGTAACAAAGTATCCAGACAACAGAAGGAGAGAGAGTCATTCGGCCGCTGATAAAAATAATATTTTCTAACTAAGGGCGCCTTGTACGTACCGCTTTTAATTTTCTCTTTATTAAACGTGTTCTCCTGGTATATTTAACCGATTCCAAAAGCCCATTTTAAACATTTTTGACCCGCAATTAATTAAATATTATGATTTACAAATATAAAAAACATTTATCGTATTCTCTTTTCAATAGTATTATCAGGAGATATATATAATAATATTTTAGATATGATTGTTAATTAGTTAGGATACGAGGTTATAAAGAATACCTTGTACAGTAGGTAAAGAGATGTTTGTAGACCTATCTTGATACGGAGATATTAAATACTATGATTTTTTTAACATGGGAAATATTCGTGGTGATACCGTGACCATACATACCGACTATAGAACAACGTAAGTTCGGTTCTCGTTAGATCGCCGATGTTTACCAACATGGATCTCGGATCAAAAATTTGATTAGTCACCGCATGTTTCTAACCGTGTGTCGTTGGTAGGGTTGAGCCACTTCTTAGGACCGATTGGTCCAGGTACCGGCAGCGTCGAGTTAATTATCAGATTTATCTTTATCTGATTAATAAATCACCAAAAATATTTATTGGATACTACACCTGTCGTCTCTTTAAGTTCCCGAGCTTCTAATTTGGAGGTCATCGAGAGCCATATACTATTGTATATAGTATGTTCCCAGATATACCTTTGGACATGGACGAAGCACTCGTAATGCTTAGTATTTTTTTTCTTTAATCTCCGTCGGGGATCGATTACACGACCTTTGGGTTGTCAAGTAAACGCTTTGACCATTGTTTTGGAACCGATGTCTCGGTCCCGAAATGACGGCGTCAGCTAACTGGTGACGTCGGAGTACCACGAGTTCCGTTGTTGTACCCGACTGTGGGAACGAACTTCTCAAAAGAAATCGACAGGCGCATACAACTGGGATGGGCAGCATTTGGAAAACTAAAGTACATTTTTAAAGCGAAACTTCCACAATGCCTTAAAACAAAGGCGTTTAACCAATGCATCCTCCCTGTATTAACTTATGGCGCAGAGACGTGGAATCTGACAGCAAGTCTTACCCATAAAATAAAAGTCACCCAGCGTGCTATGGAGAGATCCATGCTCGGAGTGTCGCTAAAAGATAGAATCCGAGGAAATACGTAGAAAAACTCAAGTAGTGGATGCTACCCAACGAATAGGCACACTCAAGTGGCAATGGGCAGGACATATCTGTCGAAGAGACGACGGTCGATGGGGAAGAAAAGTATTGGAATGGCGCCCAAGAACTGGCAAACGAAGCATTGGCCGACCCCCTACAAGATGGACTGACGATATAAGAAAAATAGCGGGAGTGACCTGGATGCGGAAGGCGGAGGATCGAAGAGGATGGAGACTCATGCGGGAGGCCTACGTTCAACAGTGGACGGACACAGGCTGATGATGATGATGATGACCCGACTGTGAGAATTGGTAGAAGAATGTCCTCGCGGGATCCATCATAACAGCGCTTTTTAGGATTGTACCACCATGGGAACCTTATTTTACGGATAACCCTTGTACAATGACAGAAATGAGTATCAATTTGTGGTGACCTTATGTTCCAGATATGGAACAAATATGGTAAAATACATGTCAGAGCTATATAGCTAAAGTAAAGGCGCTAGATAAATTTTAAATTAAAAATAAGCGAATTTTTTGGACGTTACTTTATGTGAGTCTAATTTAAAAGAATAAATTAATTTAAAGCTCAGCAGCTTGGAGCATCTTGATTTACGGCTGTGAGACATGGTGCTTATCTGAAAGTGTTAAAAAAAGACTAGAGGCCTTTGAGATGTGGTCACACAGAAGGAAATTTTTTTTTGGAATTTCCTGGAGAGACCACGAGGCTCTCAGCATAATCAAGGAAGATAGGCACCTAGTAAAAACCATCTCAGAGAGGCGAGCCCGATGGATCTGTCTCATCATGCGCCACGATGGTCTTCTTCACGACGTTATGGAAGGGATGGTGGAGGGTAGAAACACTGTAGAGGGCGCCCTAGACGGAAATATTTGCAGCAAGTGTTCGAGGACATGCGTTGTAGCTCTTATGCTGAGCTAAAGAGTATTGAAGAGGATCGAGAAGAGTGGAGATCGAGATGCAAGATTTTGTTGCTGCAAACCAATCCACCGGATTGATACTACGAAGAAAAATTTAAAAAGCACATGTACGATTCCTCTTACATTGGTAAATAAATATCTCTAATCCCTTTCCCATGAAAGGCATTGAAAAGTTCTTCTACTTCGCTCAGGCTTAAAGTAATTAAAATTCAGTGAACTTTTTGAAATCTCTCTCTCGAGTTGAAAGTTGAAAAGTTAGTGGAGGACCTCTTGGGAGCCGCCACCTTCATTTCAAATAAACTTCAGCCAAATTGCCGCAATAAGTTGCAAATATTACATTTAATGTTTCTCACTGCAAGCTGTAATCAAGACATTTAGAAATGCGAGGGATTACAGAGTGAAATAAAAAACTTAAATATGAAAGTCAAGAAAATTTAGCATGATTCCTGAATGCTTAAAAAACAAATTATATATACTATAATTCGGGCATATATAAAAGTTTATACACTTACCTGTATAAAATAATTACTGAAAGTAGGTACAAGCTATCATTTGAAGCAAACAGATGAAGCATTACAAATACACATCAATTATTTAGGTGAATACTCAAAAACAGACATATTTTCTTTATAATCTTTACTTTTTCTTGAAGCATTGTCTTCGGCCTATGAGTGCCTATACATTTATTTAAAAAATGTCAATAATAAATCTGAAACAGTTAAATAAGGACTCGGTTTGCCTTGAAATTTCGCGTGTTATACAAATAAACTTTTTCGGAAATATGTATTTTACTATTACTGGCAGGGACTCTTTAAGAGGTATTGCAAGTGAATCAGTCTTGATAAAACCACGTGGTCTGATAGTAGGTATACGAGTATATACATGAGTGTATTGTGTCTTCTAGTACATATATGGGAGATGAAAGTATTCTGAATGAAAGAGAATAAAAAAGCACGCGTATTTAAAAGACAAAGGCAGGATTATCATATGACCTTTAATACGTATGGTAATATTTGATAAATCGCATAACGATTTCGATGACTGTGGAGGGGAATATTAAACGTTTTTAATGACATTTTATTTTCTATTCGTACAAAAGAAGAAGCTTTTATCGAAAGAAACACTTTACTTTTTCTTTGTACATAATATGGAATATTATATCTTCACATCATAATTTAACTGCTGAGTATGAACGCACCTTCATATTTAGCTAACCTCAAATATTATGGAGGTTCTTTATATTTGTACACTATATATTGATATCAGCTTAATTTAGCTCTTTTAGGCTGATGCCGAAAAGCCTCGAAAAACGATCTTTTGTCTCTTCTTTTTGTTCGCTCGCCTGACATGCACACCTAATAATGTTAGTTTTTAATGTATATAAAATTACACGGCATTTGCATACGCCTTTTTATTTGTTATGACAGTTGCTCCATTTCACGTTGTGTTTTAACTGTCATCTTTAATTTGTTTTTTTGCCGTGATTAAATTGGCGGCACTGCATGTCACAGTGTTCCGGCGGTAGTCAGTTAAGTCTCGTCCGGCCCGGCGAAACGCCATGTAACGGCCGGATGAGGAAATCAAGTCTTTATTAAAAATAAATACGAATTGTGCTTCAAAAATATGTTCTTTGGTTTGTGATCTGTTCCTGTATCCTTCTTCCACGCGGCAACATGACGAAACCGCGACTTGTCGCCTTTTTAAAAACGGGGATGTCAATAGAAAGGAAAATGACAAAAGTAATATTTTATCTTTTGTAACAAAAGCCTTTTTAACACAAGTTTTCAAGTTTTTCCATCAACTCATATGTCGTGTAAGTATTTAATTCATCTCTTTTTCATGTCTTCTGAAAGCCACTAAGTGATATCGTCTCGGTAGTGAGTGACGTACATTCGTAACCAAGTAGCATAGAATATTCATAGCTATCTGTGTACTACATTAGTAGCATCAGCGTATAACTGTTCTACGCTTCTATCTTAAAATAGGGTTGAGTTTCTGAATGTTATTTTCCGTTTCCCTCGATATTCACGTATTTATGGGCCATTTTTAAATGAAACTGCTACTAAATCGTTAGCGTTCTTTGCCAGAAACTCGAAATGGATGCTGCGCTATAAGATCAATAGACATGTACGAGTATGTTGACCATTCTGAAGTTATATATATATATATATATATATATCGGAAAAATCAGGGTCAGATCCTGTCTGCCCAGAAGTGGTCGACGTCGATGGCGTTACTCCCAGCCATCATCAGGTCTTCTTGGGTGCAGCTACTCGGACACAGCGCACACTCCAGAAGATGTGACAGGGTCTGCTCCACGCCGCATTCACTTTCAGTAGGTCCGCTGTAAAACTGCCAGGCTTTCATTTGCGTCTTCGTCTTGCATACTCCGGTCCGAAGTATGTTAAGGGACCTCCATATATTCCACCCCTGGTCATATCCAGAGGCTAGGTCCTCTTTCGGGGGAATCCAAGTATTCCCCTCAGTTGTGCTTCTCCACATGTTCAGTTGCAGGGTGGCCTCAGGTATCATGATAGGACAGTTACCAACAAGTAACATCATTTTTTATACATACATGAATTTACAAATAATTTATACATTACTATAAAATGAATTAGTATTTTTTTCCTTTCAATTGTTAAACATTGGAATTGTAAAACGGCTGTGCGTTCAACTAACCCTTTGGCATCGGTAGCCGATATGTGCCGTTTGCGATTCCTCTACCGTTGACATCGGTTGCCGTGATGTACCGTTTTGCTACTTTCTTAGATTAGTATTTTATGCATTATCTGATAGCTTTTATATAAGCATAAATATACTTATCTGGGCTATTTTCATATATCACATTGGTTCTTGTATCATTTAGCTATCAAATGATGCATAAAAAACTATTCTAAGAAATTAGCAAAGCGGTATATCACGTCAACCGATGTCAACGGTCGGGGAATCTTATGACGGCATATGCCGACAACCGATGCGAAAGGGTTAAAAAATCCCCATTACAACAACTTTAATGCTAGACAATTTATTGTGTAAGATCATTATTGAACTAATATATTCTTTTTTTTTCAGGTAAGTGAAAATTTCATATGATGATTCTTGACAACCCAGCTTGGGTGAGACTTTGGATGTGGTGTCATAATGGTAAGATACTACAATTAAACAAGTACAAGATTGTGCACCATCCAAACGCTGCATGTGGAGTGTTGATCCGCCAACGTCATAGACTACAGCCCGAGATTCACGCATCATCCTTTATTATTACAGGAATCTACTATGAATGGGTGGTCTTCACGGGACGACTTTCGTCTACCACCAATTTTAATTGATAGGCTATGACTGACATTTTACGGGTGATGGATCAAATTCATACCAACCGGGGTATTTTAGAGCTCAGAAATCGATTAAAAATCCTTTTTTTTTTAATCTCCCGTCGGGGATCGAACCCACGACCTTTGGCTTGCAAAGCAAATGCTTTACCATTGAGCTATGACCGCCGGCAACTTCTCTAGCAAAAGTTCTCTAGCAAACTCGATTTTCAGCTCCTTATTTCTAACTTATGTTATTAAATTGCAACAGCAAAATGACTGACATCCCCCGTCTTTAAAAAGACGACAAGTCACGGGTTCTTCACGTGGCTGCGCGGAGGGAAGGATGCAGGAACAGATTACCAAGCAAAATAACATGTTTTCAAGCAAAATTTTGCATTTATTTCCGATAGATACTTGACGCCCCCGTTCGACCGTACATGACGTTAATTCCTCTCGATCGAACGGCGCTTGACTGACAACTGCCGAACACTGTGACATGCCGCGCCGCCAACGATCGCGGCAAAAAAGCAAATTATAGATGACAGTTGCACCAACATGAAATGGAGCAACTGTCGTAACAAATAAAATGGCGCATGCATACGCCTGCGTAATATTATATAATTAATACTAACATTATAAGATGAGCATGTCAGCGAACAAAAATAAGAGACAAGCTGATATCACTACGAATATTACAGCAATTAACTGTCTTCTCTTCTTTATCCTAGCCATTTCCCATCATCTGGGGTCGGCTCTCCTTGTGCACATTCGCCATGTATGTCTGTCCTGCGTTGATTCTCGGTCAAACCCAGGGTTTTCAGATCCTCGTTTACAGTTGCAGTCCAGGTTGCCTGTGGTCTTCCAGGTCTTCTTCTCAGCAAGGGTATGTTGAGGGCTCTCTTTACCATGTGGTCCTCATCTCTCCGTGCCACATGCTCATACCATCTTAGGCGGTTTTCCCAATTACAGCAATTACCTGTATATTAGTTTATTGTGCAAATATTAATCACACACTTCTTCATTTCACTGAAAATAAATTGCTATTCTTGCAGCCCTCTAACGCATTTATCTCGCGTTTTTTCACATGAAAAACTAGTATCGTTGCCTTTGGACTTTTAAAGCCAGTCATTTGGCAATCCCTTGCCCGGGTAATATGCTCGTACGGCTCCCCTCCACTACTCTTTTGAATACTATCCAATTGAAAACCTTTTAGACGTCACTATATGAAGCCGGTCCCCTTCCATTGCAATTCTAGAACCACGTGCGCGGACGCGAGAGTATGTGGAACTGTTGACGTTCAGGAATGATAGAGGCACTCGAGTTTTCATCGAGCTTTCATATTCTTTGGCGGAGCTATCGTGGATAATTCATATTTTTTTCAAAGCCTTGACCTATGATAATTAACACTATCCAGTCCGCGCGGTACGCGATTAAACTTACGCTGGAGGCCGACTGTTTTTTAAAGTATTGTTTAAAAATAAATTGCGCATATATTTATTTGTTTATATATCTATCCTCCATCATCGTCGCTGTCTTCTATCTCCTCGGCGTCATTGAGAATATCGGACAAAGAATCATCGTATATCGTCAACTATTTCTAACCAAAAATATATTGCATTGGAATATAAAATAAAATTAAAAAAAACAGTTTATATTTTGGGAAATACTTCTTTTGCTAACAAACATATCAAATTTAAATGCATACAATCGAAATATTGATCGTGAAAAACGATCAACGTTTTCCCAATTTAAAAATAATAATTATAACAATTTCTTATCATCATGAGTTTAAATAAAATTAAATATGACCCTCACTGAAAAGGTTTGAGTTCATTGAAATATGGTCGAAAGTAAAAACAACACATATGTTGTTAGATCGGCCACTAACGTTTGAAAAAACATAACACAAGCTGTATATAGTCGGCCACTAAGCGTTGGCGGAACGATTACACACATATTGTGTGTAATCGGACTGGATAGTGTTAATACGTAATTAATGCTCTTGTTCTTGCTCTTTAAATTATTAATTGTTTTATAAATCATCACACTAAGATTAAAGTTGGTACATCCGTTCTATCGCTAATGTGCGGGCGGGTGGGTGTAGCTGAGTGGGTAAAACGTTATCTTACCAGACCGAAGGTCGAGGGTTCGATGTCCGACGAAGGTTTGAAAAAAAGGTTTTTACGATTTCTAATCTATATATACCACCGGTTGGTGTGAATTTGACCCTTCACCGTAAAATGTCATAGCATAATTGATCGAAAATTGGTGATAGACGAAAGTCGTCCCGTGAACACCACCCATTCATAGGAACTGATACACAATTCAAATTATGTTCTGGAAGAAGCCGGTCATATAGTTTAAAAGTCACTTAAAGCTTAAAACCTATTAAAATTAGTTTAATATGTTTTTAATGTTTCATGAGGAATATATATTATTGCTTTATATTAAATAATCAAATGAACTTATTGTATACGAGACATTCAAGTTTATCAATAGCTGGAACATTGATCGTCCCACCAAGGCTTAAATCAACGAGCAATGCGACTCTGCACGTCTCCTCGTAGTTTTCTATTCTAAATGCACTCTTCCATTTCATATGCTGCGCTCTCACTGTAGTATCCTAAAATATGAATAATCGAGAAATATTGAAAGCGCATCAAAAACCTTTCAAAGCAAGCAATTTTTCAATACAGCTTTGCGTACAAATTTGCTCTTTCAGGTCTTTTTCAGGAACGAGCATTGATGCTTTTTGTCTAATCAACTATTCACTTTAAAGTGATACTATTTCAATTCAATTGATTCAATGTTTTATTTATAATTCAAATATAAAACATGATATACTTCATCATCAGCCTGTATCCGTCTACTGTTGAACGTAAGCCACCCGCATGAGTCTACATCCTCTTCGATACTCCGCTTTCCGCATCCAGGTCACTCCCGTTATTTTTCTTATGTCATCAGTCCATCTTGCAGGGGGTTGGCCAATGCTTCGTTTGCCAGTTCTTGTACGCCATTCCAATACTTTTCATCCCCATCGACCGTCGTCTCTTCGACAGATATGTCATGCCCATTGCCACTTGAGTGTACATATTCGTTGGGTAGCATCCACTATTTGAGTTATTCTGCGTATTTTCTCGTTTCGGATTTTATCTCTTAGCGACACTCTGAGCATAGATCTCTCCATAGCACGCTGGGTGACTTTTATTTTATGGGTAAGACTTGAGGATGCATTGGTTAAACGCCTTAGTTTTAGGACATGTACTCAAGTTTTCCGAATGCTGCTCATCCCAGTTGTATACGCCTGTCGATTTCTTTTGAGAAGTTACTTCGTCCTAGTTGTATTATACTTATTAGCTTATAACTACATTAAATAATTAATGTAGATTTTTTTAAATGATATTAAAATAATAGTTTACTATAGTATTGCGTTAGTATGGCTTCTTCTTCGTAGTATCAATCCGGTGGATTAATTTGCAGCAACAAAATCTTGCATCTTGATCTCCACTCTTTCCGCTTTTCTGCAACCCTCTTTAGCTCATCATAAAAGCTGCAACTCATTTCTTCGAACACTTGCTCTAAATACTCCCGTTAAGGGCACTTTCTACCCTCAACCATCCCTTCCACAATGTCGTGAAAACGACATAATAATACCTTAATCTCCCTGATATGATTATACCCTTTTTTTGTTAATCCTTCGCGGACATTAAACCAGTCATTTACGTTCGTACTTATAAAACTATTTTTTCTTTTTTTCTTTTCTTTTAGAATATCTTTAAATTTTCAATAATGTATAGCATGTTTGTAAATATGCATACGCTTAAGAGCAAGCGCCATCTAAGAAAAAAAAATAAACTAAACTGCTATTTTTACATATGAAGACATGCATAGTTATGAAGTAATTTCCCCGCTGAGAATTTCTGTTCTTTTTCTTTGCACGTGTTTCATACACTTCCCTTTATACCTAAGGGAATACACTTTAGTATACCTCTTCTTTCTTTGTCACTATTCTACTCCCTGGGGATTCAAACTCGAGACCCTTTCTCTTTCGAAGTTTCCGCTTCTCACCTTTCGGACGAAAATCTTCCGTTTCCGGAACGCTGATTCCAAATGCATCTCCTGCTGAATTTCAGCAGATTTCCAGACGTGAGCTTATTAAATGCAATTTCGCGTTGCGAAAATAAAATTCGTATGCTTGCCACTTTGCCACCGTGTAAATAATACTATATTTGTATTTGTAAACTTTGAAAAAAATAAATTAAAAAACTACTTTGTTAAAAAGAAAATGAGAGTTTCGCGACGAATCTGTCAAAAATGTATTAATATTTGAGAAACATTCGCTTAACCCTTTCATTACGGCTCGGTTTGAATACAAATTATACTGTCAATTATAAAACTAGTATTTGAAGCATAAATGTACTTATCTTGTCTATTTTCATATATCACATTGGTTCTTGTATCCTCTAGCTATCAGATAATGCATAAAAAACTATTCTAAGAAAGTAGTAAAACGATATATCACATCTACCGATGTCAACGGTTGGGGAATATTATGACGGCATACGTCGACAACCGATGCGAAAGGATTAATGAATATATAATACATTATTTTGTATTTGTAATAGATGTCAAAGTAAATGCTAAAAATATGCTATGGTATTTTGCAAGTTAAGTTATGGTTCCGCCGCATTTCGTCCCCAGACAATACGTTCAATGACTCATCGGTAACGACGTGGAACGCACTAAACGTCTGGTGCACTGGATGTTTCGCTAACCTAACCTTCTTCTTCTTCGTAGTATCAATCCGGTGGATTGGTTTGCAGCAACAGAATCTTGCATCTCGATCTCCATTCCTCTCGGTCCTCCGCAACCCTTTTCAGCTCAGCATAAGCGCTACAATTCATGTCCTCGAATACTTGCTGTAAATACTGCCGTCTAGGGCGCCCTCTACAGTTTCTACCCTCAACCATCCCCTCCACAATATCGTGAAGAAGACCATCGTGGCGCATGATGTGACCAATCCTCTCTGAGATGGTTCTTATTAGTTGCCTATCTTCCTTGATTATTCTGAGAACCTCATTGTTCGTGACGTGTTCTCTCCGGGAAATTCCGAGAATTCTTCTGTACGACCACATCTCAAAGGCCTTAAGTTATTTCACTAACGCGACATATGGATATTTGGAATCTACAATCACCGGACTAATCCTTAGGTTAGGTTAGGTTAACAAGAAAAAGCCGACATTATACGACATGCTGGATAAACCTACTCAGAAGAATCGGTTTTAGTAGCTTTTATACGTTAAATTATCTTTCTTAATTCTTTTCATACATTTTTTATATGACACAAAGATTAGTTATCGATCCAGTCTGGAGAGGTTAAAAGTGATACTTTTCAATGAAAGGCGATGCGAAATTATATCCGAGGCTAATAACGTAGACGGCTATAAATTACTCTGCCTTTCACAACACTCTTTGTTGGGAATTCCACGCGAGGGCTATTCATATAACCTCCAGTACTGGTATGTCGAGGCTCTGTCCAGGGAGGACATGAAAGGACGATACTATACTTTATAGGTGGATTTTCTACTAGACAGTTAAAAATAGGTATTTTTTCAGGTGTTATATATTAATGTTATTTTGAGTGTATTTTTGAAATACGGATATATTTTTTAGCTCATTTTAAATTCTCTAATCCTAGATAAATGATTGATCTTTATCAATATTTTAAATAAATTAATACATACATACTGACATCAGCTTGATGCTCCTTTAGGCTGATGCCGAAAAGCCTCGAAAAACGAACATTTGTCTCATACTTTATGTTCACTCGCCTGACATGCACGTCTAATAATGTTAGTCTTATCTTATATTAAAAAAACATAGCGTTTGCATACGCCATTTTATTTGTTTTGACAGTTTCTCCATTTCATGTTAGTTCAACTGTCAACTTTAGTTTCTGACTTCTGGGCGTTACATGTAACAGTGCCCGTCTGGCAGCGCAGTTCCCGCCCGACCGAGGTCCACGATACACATGTTACTACATAGGTATATTTTACATCTAACTGATGCACTTAGAATCACGGGAAGGCCTTCAGCCACTCTCTAACAAGTAGCTTTTTGCGTGCGTCCGGTAACGGGTCCCCATGTGGTCTCCAAAAACAGGACGGGACAGGGAGGGTTTTCACCAAGCGAGGTCCGGCGGGGAAACGGAAGCCTTATATTGAAAATAAACGCGAATTGTGCTTCCGAAAAAGTTATTTGCTTTTCGACCTGCTCCTGTATCCTTCCTCCATGCTGATGAAGAACCCGCGACTGATATCGAACTTATTAAAGATGGGGGATGTAAATACAAATCTACATCAAATATCATATCTTTTGACATTTTTCTCAAGAATTTCTGGTGAAAAAGAAACGCCAGAGCGTCATTAGAATCCACAGATGAGACTTCAGCATATCTATCACCATCTGTCGATTTTCTTCTGTATTTGTTAAATTACATTAAAAAGTAATTGGGGTATTTATTCGCATACATCTGACTGTAAATCGGTATTTTTTATCATGCTTGTTTCGTTCATAAATGGACTCAATGTAAATGGGTGTAACGTGACTTAAGTATCTTTTTTGATGAGTTGCGTTATATACTCTTAGATCAAATACATATATGTATAGTGAAATAAAATACAAAGTGAAGTATCTCAATTTTTTTCCCTTAAGATTGCATGTAAACGAACGTGCATCTTTATTAACAAATCTCGCATAATCTAGCTGACGTATGTTTTTACGTGAAAAGTCTTCGCCATGCAGCCACCGTAACAGCATTTTAAAAATACGGAGTATAAATCCCGAGCTCTTAAAGTTAGACCATAAATATGGCTAAGTTCATACAACTTAAGCATCAGCGTAAACTTTGGCTTACACCAGTCAGTCCCTTGCATTCACTACCTCCGCTCAAGATTTGGGGTTAACTGCACGATTGTTGCACTTTTAACTCTACTTCTTCGTTTTTGTCCTACGCAAAAAAGAGTGATATGTCTTGCTGATAAAACATTAATAGTTTTTTACTTCATCTGAAGAAGGAAATTTTATAAGGGTCTTAAAAACATGTAAAAAAGGGCTGTGAAAAAATACGAGAATTATGAAAATATGTATACAGTCGAACCTCGTATAGCGTCAAGTTAGGGACTGCGCTATAGAAAATCAGGGAAAGTGAGTTGTTTCTCCGTATCCGGCGTAACATATAATCACTACAAATTAATGTCATTCAGTTTTGTCAGTTGCTATTGTCCATGCCTTGTCCCATTTCATCTCTGCATCCGAAGGTACACCTGTGCACATACGTTTTCAGGAGGACGGAGAATTGAAGATGTGGCACCTACATTATCTGTGCCATATTTTGAGTATTAGGTTATAAGTATATAATTATATTATTATATAATATCCATATAATTTTATGATTAGGCCCGCTCCCGAAGTCTGGACCATGAGGTCTTTAAGAGAGGTTCTACTTAAAATGTACACTGAAGAGATCTTTATATAAAAAACCGCCCTTAACCCTGTATACAAATATAATTAGAAGTGTACACTATAAGAGAGGAGAGTTGACTCATTAACACAAGAAAAAATATTTAGAAACTTTCAGATTCTTTTTTCTTTTTCTTGTCGATGACAAAATGTGTTAGTCATAATTATAGATTAACATCCCCGTTACTAAAAGAATGACTTCACGTCACCCGGAGAGTCATCAGAACGCGTGACCGAGGTGTCAGGACCAGGTCAGCAATTCAAAGATTTTTTGAAGAAGCACATTGAAATATATTTACAACAAAAAAATGACAAACGTTATTCTGCCCGATGCCACAAACAAAGATGTGGTTTAGACCCCGAGCAGACTCAGACTGGCTCCGCGGACGCAGTGGCAGCTCAGCGCCAAAATTAATACAGTGATCATTTATGGAATTAATGGCGCAGTCTTGTTACCAATCAAAACTACAGCATTAAAATATATACTTTTAACTAACCAGAATTTTTCAACAACTTGTTGTTTACCCTGTTCTATACCATAGGTGAAAAAGCAAGTTTCGGCTACTAGAGAGAGTTTCGTTGTGAAGTTTCGACTTGGCCGATACTCGAATTTCGCCCGTACATTCGATAAGTATTTCTCTACCGGAGATCGGAGATATAAAATTCCAGACGTGATCGAAGACGAGGGATTCCTTCAGGAGTCAGACAACTTCTGAAACCTTCTATCACCCTCCTACAAGTACTAGTCAACCCCTGTTTTGTACAGGATTTAAGAAAAAACCGTGATGTTTTCATACCTCTTTTTTTTGCCTTGTTTTTTATCATGTAAAGTAACATTATTTTAGAGATATGTTAACAATTAATACGAATTCACAGAAAATATCTTACATTACATGACCTTTCTCTCATAAAATAATCAAAGATAAATAAACCCCAGTCGCTGGAATTGAACGAATTTTTGCAACCATGTTCATTTCATTACCCGCCTTGAAAATGTCACAATATTGAAAATGTCAGAATAATAGAAATTTACCATTAAACATTTAGTATTTGATAAATTGCATGTAAACTGCGCACTTTTCACACATTAAAAGTTAAGGGGAAGGCTGAAAACGAGCACAGTAAAAACGAAAGTCTGGTTTTACAGTTTTCATACATTTAAACTGTTATTTGAGGATAATAATGAAGCATATAATGTTCATTTTACAAGTATAATAATTCTTACCTGCCATTAACGATGCCTCTTGGGATTGTGCCTCTCAACATAAGCCTCTTTCGAGTGCTTATGTTGGAATTGTTTGTAAATTTTGTCTATTTAGTAGAAATACTTATACTCGAGTAAATATGTCATGATGCTTGAGTATTTCCTAAATATTTATTATAATTTTTAATGTTTGTTTCAAATTACTAATAGTTTGTACCTAATACTCGTAATTTCAGTGATTTTTAGTATTTTACTCTAATGTAAGTTATTGACAATAGTTAAATTGCCAGGAATCATGTTAATTTCTTTGTTTTTTCATGTTTCTTTCGCGTTCCTGATTTTTTAACACATTGAGCTTCGTAGCATTTTCATACAAATTATACAAAACTCAAAACAAATTACATTTATTAATATTTATATTTTAAGCATTCACTTATGATATATTACATTTTAAATATTAAATATATAAATATTTCCAACATTGTTTTAAGTCAGTGTGATCCATATTAACTTGAATATTGATATATTCCACTTGAGAGAAGCCCAGTTTCGACATGAGCTCCACGCATTTATTTATCAAAGTAATTTCATGGAGTCTTCTGTTTAGCGAGCTTCGAAATTTTTTAATAATTGTTGTTAATAATCATAAATACCTATATTTATAAATTGTTTGTATTATATCTTATTTCAGCATCGTCTCAAATAAAATTTGTAATTTTTCTGAAATAAATAAAATTGAAAAAATTGAAAATTACTTAAAATACGGTTGGAAATATTTATTTAATTTAAAATACATTTAAATCGTTCTTAAACAGTAAGCTTCACAATTTATACAAATCAGGTTGATGCAAGGCTGCATTTAAATTTATTTTAACGTAAATATCGCGTAAAAATCGTCCTCGAAAATCGGCGGTGGTTTGCAAGCAGGTACAAGTTTCCCCATTTAGTGCCTTCTATCATGCTCTGTACACGCTAGTGTTCGCATTGTACCGAGACTGGCGGGTGTATGGAATCCATGGCGATAAGGATGACATAAATCCATAAGATTTTTATGTCGCTCATCTATGTCATCTCGACATTGCACTTTATATCATTTTTATGCTCGCGAGGTATTTCCACCCTCGCACTTCATGTAAGTTACTGCGCCTTACAGAGAGATTGCGAATGATATTGCAGAATTTTCGGATAGAGTAAACTTAATTTTCCGACATAACAAACATGATGAATAAGAAGAGTTATAATCTAACTACTCGTATATAAAAGGAATTTAAGACTATATATTTAGTATTTTTATTACCTTTTATTCTTCTTTGTAGTATCAATCCGGTGGATTGGTTTGCAGCAACATAATCTTGCATATAGATCTCCACTCCTCTCGATCCTCTGCAGTCCTCTTCAGCTCAGCATAAGAGCTACAACTCATGTCCTCGAACACTTGCTGCAAATACTCCCGTCTAGGGCGCCTTCTACAGTTTCTACCCTTAACCATCCCTTCTACAATGTTGTGAAGAAGACCATCGTGGCGCATGATGTCACCGATCCATCGGGTTCGCCTCTCTGAGATGGTTCTTACTAGGTGCCTATCCTCCTTGATTATCCTGAGAACCTCATTGTCCGTGACGTGTCTCTCCAGGAAATTCCGAGAATTCTTATGTAAGACCACATCTCAAAGGCCTCTAGTCTTTTTTTATCACTTTCAGATAAGCACCATGTCTCACAGCCGTACATCAAGATGCTCCAAACAAATGTTTTGGCAAGTTGCTTGCGGAGCTTTAAATTAATATTTTTTGACTCAAGAATTTGAGCTCTAAAATACGGTTGGTGTGAATTTGATCCCTCACCCGTAAAATGCCAGTCATAGCCTATTAATTGAAGTGGGTGGTAGACGAAAGTCGTCCCGTAAAGACCACCCATTCATAGTAAATTCCTGTAATAATAAGGATAATGCGTTAATGTCGGGCTGTAGTCTATGACTTTGGCGGATCAACACTCCACATGCAGCGCTTAACCACGTATATCATGGTAAGCGTCATAGAATTCACAGATGAGACTTCAGCATCATTATTACCATCTTTCGATATTCTCCTGTATGTGTTTACATAAAAAAGTATTGGAGTTCACTTTTAAATTTAGAATAATCGAATACTTTTTTTGGGGCGATGTACTTAGTTTAATTTTATTAGCCTGTAAAATAATACATAACATATTTTAGGTGTTCATAATGTTGCGCTTGAAAAATTAATCAAAACATGCACGTTTTATATTTTTTAAAGGAGCTAGCGACCATTCGAAAGAAAGTAAAGCTTATTCAGTTATTCTACATAACGTTAACGTAGCATAAAAGAATCATGAAAAATTGAGTTTTCTTGAAACATATTATTTTATTTTTTATTCCCTAATGTAATGACGTAAGACACTAGAAATTATTATCTTCTTCACATACCTTCTAACAAATATAATAAATGACTTTCTCACTGTCACCGGACAATAATTTATTGAAGTAATTAATTCTTTTGGGGAGCAATGAAATATATAAATCAAGTGACAGCGAAAGGATTTACAGCAAAGGCCAATTTGACCATTATTCCAGGTGCTCGCGACAATTACAAAATATATCATTTCCCCTTTTATTTGATATTATTATTTATTATATTTATTTTATTATTTTAATATAACATTTAAGACATTTAGAGTTCTTTGTTATAAGCGAAACAATTTGAATTATACCAGTTATCGAATACGCCTGTCGATTTATTTTGAGAAGATATTTCGTCCGTGTAAAAATACATTAATAAAACAAAATCTAAACGCAAAAAATAAACTATTGAAAAAATAGTGTGATTAATGCATTTTGAGTTTTGTCGTCAGATATACGCTTTACACGCTTACGTACAACGTTAATTTAAAAAAACGTCAAAAGTTATGATCAATATTTCAAATGTTCAATAGTGAAATATATATATTATAATTTATTATGGATCTCAAAGTGAATGCTCAAAACATTGAAAAAAAATAGATATATATTTTACATGTCATGTCAACAAATTCCTTTGCCAGCATATTTTCAAATATCTTTTTCGAATTTTTATGACATGTTCTATACTCTTCAAATTTATCGAAAGCCATTTATTTTGAAACAAAACAAAAAAAGGTCGATCCGGTGCGTCTAGACTTCATAAAAACAGACGCCTTTCAATAAATCCGCTCAGAGGCTGTAGATGCGCTCTAACTATGTTTAATTCACCACGTATACCGTAGATAACTACCACGAATAACGTAGATGGTAGATATCCACAACGTACATGGTGGATTTTCACGTCGTATAAAGTAGAAGGTAGACTCTTGCGACGTAAAATAATGTATTTTTTATGATACTTTTATTACAACTGTATCATAATAGGATAAATAGTATAAATTGTTTTTCTTAAAATGGCCATCGACAATAACAAACACATTGTAAGTTGTTATTGCCTGTGCTAAACGTGTGCCATTGGTTAGGTTGAGCCGCCCCTTAGGACTTAATGATTTCGGGTAAATTGTAAATCGGATTTTTGTATGGATTTCGGCTGATTAGTCTGACGCTCCCTAAGCCTGTTCCATTTTTCCTCAGGAGTTATGGGAGGCAGAACTGACATGGGATGAGACGAAGACCATGATGGATTACAGAGTTTCGTGATGACAATTTGCTTCAGTTAAGGGAGCGTATATGGTATGTGGATGATAATGATGATAATACAGTTGATTCCGCTTACTTGGAACACATCGGGACTTGGGCATTTTGTCCCAATTAAGCGGCTGTCTCAATTAAGCGAATTTCACATTTTTTAAAATTCATTTATTTGGTTTAAGCAACTAAGGCCATTAACCAGTAATACCCACCTTTAATTAAACAAACTGTAAATAACATATAGGTAATATAAATTATCATATAAATTACAAATATGTAATATAAACTTTTAAGAAAGAAAAAAAACCTAATTAAAATAATAAATACGTAGGTACATACAATTTAATTCAATGCAAAAATTAGTCAAGTGTAGTCTGTCTTTTGTTTTTGTAACATTTCACTTTTACAAAATCAGCACAGATATTCAGTGTGGATGTAGGGCTCTCTTCATTTCCTTCCTGCATAAAATAACGCTGTAACACGGCCATACATTTTTTTGTCTCCTGGTTAGTCACAGGCACTGGTGACTCACATTATCATTGTCATCTTCGTCTAATATTTCATATTTTGATTTAATACCTTCTACAATTGAATCCTCACAGTCTTCATTATCATCGTAACATGGTAAATTGTTATATATTCTTGAAAATTCTTCATATTTAATAATAGGAACTTAAATTTACCGTCCCAATTAAGCGGAATGTTGTCCCAATTAAACATATTAAATTTACTATTGGTTTCATGGTATGGTTACTGTTCTTTGAGATTTGTCCCAAATAAGCGGCTGTCCCAATTAAACGGTGTCCCAATTAAGCGGAATCGACTGTATAAGAAATGTTGGTCCTGTCAGCCCAGTATTTGAGTAAACCGCAGACTGAGAGAACTTTGCGTACAATATTATGCTTGTCTGGTTGTGGGCGGTATGATCGTTAGTGCAGAGATGCCCAGCCGGTACTTAGCGGTGTACGCCGTGATGTACTTGGTACATGGCTGTGGGTGGGGAGGCTCTGTAGCAGCTTCAGGACCATCTGCACGTGAATCTCGGCGCTGCAAATGCATTTAAGATCATAAGCAGATTATGATCGCTGTTCTTGTCCTCTCACCACAGGATATTCTAACATAAATATAATATTTCAATATGCAAAAGGAAAATTATCAAAACAACCGTAATTTTCATTTTCACGTTACATAAAAAAATATGATTGTATGTTTAAAATCACTTAAATTTTGAGCAAAAATGCTTTTTAATATCAATTTTTTTGAGCAACATCAAACGTGGGTGTAAAAGTTAATAGTTCAGACGTTAAAATTTGGACTTTTCGACTTCTACGCCGAAGGTCGCCGCGTATACAGAAAATGCATGGTAGTTGGGCTCCGTAGATATGAGGTCGACATATCCAACCGGTCTAGGCTTCTGTTGGATTACGCTAAAGAGCCTTTGCGTACTTAAATTTAATATTGGGCAATGCCGCAGAACGTGTTCAGCGTCCTGCAAGGGGCTACCACATGGACATTTTTATTACTTTATAAACAAATGATGTTTTGTTAAAATATTCAATAATTGTTACACACACAAATCTATGTGCGCTGAATAAATGCGTTAGGTAATCAACCAACCGACCCAATTCTTGTATAACCAGATACCCCCAAAACCTAGACTGAAGTCGCGAAGCAGCTTTTTGAGATCCACACAACCTCTCACATCCGGCCATGAAAATGAGAGACTCCAGTTCTGGCAACAGATCGTATCAGAAAATTTCATTACACCAAAGGAAAGCCTCTCAACTGGCAAGAACCTTGACTGGTGGACCTGGAAATCCCTGAACAGATTAAGAACCGGAGTTGGAAGAGCAAATGAGAACCTTGAGCGGAGAGTCACTGTTGTGCGACTGTGGAGACCTGCAGACCGCCTCACACCTAAGATCCAGCGCCAAGTGTCCAACTAGCTGCACATTCCAAGACCTAATGCTGGGCAACACACGGGCCATCGATGTTGCCATATATTTGGTGGAAATAATTTGACGTCGCTGACACAAAGACGAAGGAAGGCACACACATTATAGCTAGTAAATACAATCGTATGATATTTTTTTCATTAATCGAAACGCAGAATGTATACCTACATCTAGTTCATTTCTTTGCTATATGAACTAGAAGTACGAGTAGGTATGCATACAATTTATTTTTTTACTTTTTACTGAAATAATTATTGGTATTGTGGGTTTTGGGTTTAGCCATGTGTGGCGAATTTTCTTGCACCAATATTTCGACCGCCATTTCATCATCATTTATTTATATTATCCATCAAATAAAATGAAACTACGTAGTGATATCAGCTTGATAAAGCTCTTTTAGGATGATGCCGTAAAGCCTCAAAAACGATCTGTTGTCACATATTTAGTTTCATGCACACCAATAATGTTAGTTTTAATTATATAATATAACACGGCGTTTCCATACGCCATTTTATTTGTTATGACGGTTGCTCCATTTCATGTTGGTGCAACTGTCATCTTTAATTTGATTTTTTGCCGTGATCGTCTTGGTGGCGTTGGATATCACAGTGATCCGGCAGTTCTCAGTTAACTTTTCGTCTGGCCGGCGAACGCCATACCGGTCGGACGATAAATCATGTCTTTAATGAAAATAAATGCAAATTGTGCTTCAAAACGAAATTCTTTGTGTTGTTAATCTGCTCCTGCATTCTTCCTCCACGCGGCCACGTGACGAACCCGCGACTAGTCGTTCTTTTTAAAGACGGGGGATGTCAGTAGATATGCTTAGAGGATACAGTTAGTACATAGATTGTCGCTAAAAAATAATATAAAACTTAAAATATATACGCTTTTTAATTTATTCTAATTCTTAATTCTTAATTTATCCAATTGTTAAATGAATCAGTAATAATGAACAAAACGTAGGTATACTTTATGAGGTTCGAGTCTTAAATAAATATTCTATATGATGGTAATTATTGAAGATTATATTGTGGATACGAAATATGAGTTGATTATTTTTAATAAGCTTTTTTTTAGGTTTTCCACATTCCGTAAATCTCTATGTATTATGACTCACATATACCATTCTAAATTTTCCAATAAAATTTTAAAGCACGTCTCGCGCGCAATGGGCGGTCTCTCACATATGCTTATTGTCAGGAGCTCGTGCTTCAAGATGCGGGAAATCTGTTGGAACGATGGCGAATAAGGATGCTGTGCTGCATCAGGGACGATGAAGCGTGAACCTTGCATGACATATGAAGAAATATACGAATGCAATCTCGTTCACCGAGAAAAATAATATTGCAATGCAAAAGTACTTTTTTCTACTGTGTCAATTTTTAGTAACCTAAATAACTTCTTAGGTTTTCACGACCAGATTTGATATTGTGGCTTTTGGGTTTAGCCGTGTGTGGCGAATTTCTTCTCTCTGATATTTCGACATGACGTTCGTGGAGGTACTCTTCTTAGAACATATCCACCGTACACGATTACCCGACATGACGCTCGGGGAGGTACGTTAGGCTGACGGCTAAACTACCTCCTGACACCAACTCACAACAAAGTCATCAACCCTGAAGAAGACCCCTGCAATGGCGGTCGAAATATCGGAGAGAAGAAATTCGCCACACACGGCTAAACCCAAAAGCCACAATATTTTAGTAACCTATTTAAATTTTTCATGTATGCTCCTTAGACATTCATTGATTGCAACAAATTACCGCATAACTGTCATTACTTCTTTTATATGACCAACATGTCACGTGTCAATTATATTCTTAGTATTCAATTTGTGATGCATTTCGTTTATTAAATAGGTAGATAACATTCCCTTACTTAAAGAAGAACGACCACGTCGTCGGGATCGTTATTAGGACACGTGGTGGATAGATCAGGAGCAGATGAGCAACACACATACTTTTTCAGAAGCACATATATTTAATTTAAAGGTTGACAACTTTCGGTCTGCTCGAGGAAAGACGTGCTGGCGACCGAGCGCTCTTAATTGGTGACACCCAGCGCCGTAATTCATGCAGTGGCGATCCACATAATTACACCTGTCAAACAAACAATATGGTGACGAATACATGTACGACGAGCGAACAAAAATATTACTTTAAAGCAATTTTTTTCGGCAATATATATATAATCGTGTCGGTAACAACAGGGTCAGCTTCTGTCTACCCATAAGTGGGCGATGTCGATGGCGTTACTCCAGGCCATCATCAGGTCTTCTTGGGTACAGCTATTCAGACACAGAGCACACTCCAGCATATGTGACAGGGTCTGCTCCACGCCGCATTCAAATTCAGTCGGTTCGCTGTATAAGTGCCAGGCTTTCATTTGTGTCCTCGTCTTGCATACTCCGCTCCGAAGTATGTTAATTCAACAATAATTTTACTGGCGAAACGTGAACCAAAATAATTGTTTAAAACGTGTGTGTATTGTTCTAATTGAAATTTAATTTTACGCTTACTCCTTCAGGAAAGGAAAACTTTGGGGTCAATAGATCCCTTGTTTATGTTTAAATATAACTGAGTAGTTCTAATGTTCCTTTAAATTAAGCCTAGCACATTTAGAGCGTAAATAAATTAGTCATTTAAATACGTTAAATCAAAAGTATCTGAGCGCTCTAATATCCTTGTACCTGCGTTTTTTGAGGAGAATTTACTAATGTCGTATAAAGAACTCTCTTTTAATGTTAGATTTATCTGTAAGAGCAACATCAGTCGTGGGCGCAAAGCAAATAATAAACGTACATACGTTAGTCCCATTTCCATAACACGTATATTATTTAAACATAATATAATACACGTGTTACGGAAATGGGTAAATAAATATAAATAATATTTACATAAACCCTTAACACATGAAAAATTAAAATTATATGATCCCATCATCTAATGATGTTATTTACTGTAAAAATGATACATTTTAAATTTATTTTATATTTAACTTTTAAAAACATTTGGTTATTTCCTTTAAAAAACATATATCAGCCTTAAAATAAAACTATTTACAAAAAAAAAGTCGCAAAGCTCGCTAAACAAAAGACTCCATGAAATTACTTCATAAATAAATTCGTGGGGCTCATGTCAAAACTGGGCTTTTCTCACGTGGAATATATCAATATTCGAGGCGATTTGGTTGAACAGTCTGATCACTCTTCCAAGAACATAATTAATAATACAAACAATCTGTGCCTCCTGAAACCCTCGAACTTGCATAGACTGCGGTGTTGTATTTGATAAATATTTAAGTGTTCGATAATCAATATTTCATTTTGATAAACCCTTTTTTTTTTTTTTTTATGTAACACATGTAGGCACAACCGGTAAACCAGTGCACTCTATACGCTCAGCCAGGGACGCTGCATGCGGGAACGTGTGTTGTGTTCGTGTTATATTTATCTGTTTGTTGAAGAGATCCAGATTATAGGAAAAGCAGACGCTGGAATATACCTTACCGGTGGTGGCATTAAGGAAGGAACTTTGGAAGCTGCCAGTTCTTGGTTTATATTTAACCGTTTAAAAACATTTGGTTTCTCGGCTGTGAATTAGTTCTTTAAGTTCCGGTAATAACGGTGAAAAGACTAAGAGAACCAACCTTACGTCTGTGTTCCATTGAAACACAGATTAGACGTAAAAAGTGTCATTGTTTATCAAACGAATTGCTCTTCCTTGAACTGGAGTCAATTAAGTTTAGAAGGTATTTTGGGGCTCCAATCCAAAGGTGATTGCCGTATTCAAGGATAGGTCGGATTTGTCCTTTATAACCGTTGAAATACCGACGTGATCTATATAATACACCTAGTTTTTGGGCTTTACACTTAATTGACTCGTAATATTTGACATTATTCGATATTGATAATCCAAGCATGTTGATGGAGCTTGCTTTCGGAAGAGAACAACCGTTGAAAGATACAGGATCCATAGCAGTCTTCTTGGTGGAGAAAGCGATTGGGTTTTTGAAATGAAACTGAGTTGAGGTCGCCCCATCGTGAAACCCTTTCAAGAGACATGTTCATCTTCTCCACCAGAGATTCCCTTGCAGCAGATAGTTCCGAATGTTTCGGAGGTTTTTGGAAGATTATACTCAAACAGTGCTGTCGTCGGCATAACAGTGAATGTTTGCGCATTGAAGCAAATCATTCACATGCAGAAGGACAGCACAGAGCCCTGTGGAACTCCTGAGTTGATTTTATGGCAGGAAGAAGAAAAGCCATCTACGACAGTGATGATGCCCTCGAAGTTTTCAATCCAGGAGCACTGGGAGGGTGTTGTAAGACGGTAATTTACCAGACCGCGATGCCAGATGGAGATATCCAGGGCAACAGCTTGCGTTTCTCCATAGCATTCGACGGATTTCCCCAAACATGTGTGACATATGCCAAGAGATCGCCGCACGATCGACTACGGCAAATATTGCCGATCGCACAGACGATCATTCTTCTCTAAGTAGTTTAGAAGTTGGCTGTTAATTAAGCGTTCCATCACTTTGGAAAGTAGTGATGTGATGGCTACAGTTTGTGGGGTCACACTACCAGAGGCATGTATAGAGCTTAAGATTTGATTAAATAAATTTAAAAAATCAAGCTTGATCGGGATTTGAACCGACAGCGTCTGAATGACAGACAAACGCTCGTACCACTGGACTATGCCGCCCGGCGACAAGAATAAGCTTTAATAAATTTAAGTATAAACTCGTTCAAATATTTTAAAACCAAACCATTCGCGTTTTCTATTATTGCAAAGAAGAAGATTTGATGTTTTCTAGAATATTTTCTTCGGGTATTTTGCCATTCAATTTACCTGTCTGTTTGCAAACCACAAAGTATTCTCTCCTATGATGTCTCTCAAATAAGCGGCAATGTCGTCCCGTCGGATATGTGTGTGTTGTTTTTGTTGTTTTTGTTGTTTCCTGTTTTGTTTAGAGCCAAACAAGAAAGAATCCTGTGTTCCTTCCGCACGTGTACGAAACAACACAACAAAAGAACACGATCGGAAAAATGTTTATTTTTCGAGATATATATTATGCTTGAAAACTATTTTCGTGAATGGACATTTGCCGGCGGGTATAGCTCAATGGTTAAAGCGTTTGCTTTGCAAGCCAAAAGTCATGTGTTCGATCCACGACGCAGATTAAAAAAAAAGATTTTTAATCGATTTCTGAGCTCTAAGATACCTCCAGTTGGTGTGAATTTGATAATTGACCCGTAAAATGCCAGACATAGCCTATTAATTAAAATTGGTGATCCGCCAACGTCATAGACTACTGCCCGATATTCGCGCATCATCCTTTTTATTATAGGAATTCACTATGAATGGTAGGTCTTCACGGGACGACTTTCGTCTATCACCAATTTTGATTAATTGGCTATGACTTGCATTTTACGGATCAGTGATCAAATTCACACCAACCGAGGGTATTTTAGAGTTCAGAAATCGTTCTTTTAATGTTTGGGATCGAACCCACGACCTTCAGCTTGCCAAGCAAACGCTTTTACCACTGAGCTATAACCGCCGGCTAGTAACATTTTATATATTTTTAACGTTAGAAAGGAAGGAGGGTTTTAGTGTATATTCCAATTTATTTCTGATGCCATGTCTCTACTTTGTCGAGAAGCCATTCTCAAGTTTCACCAAAAATCATCGATTGAAATTTAAAAAAAAATGTTGTTTTGAAATATTGTTTGGGTAATTGCTACTTTTGAAATAAACATTATCTTGAAGCATTCACGCAGTCACTTTCTTTTATAAATATTGACATCAGCATGATGTAGCCCTTTGCTGGCTGGTACCGAAAACCTCGATATACAATCTTTCGTCTCTGATTTTTGTTCGCTTGACGTACATGAATGTGTCTGCCATATTGTCATTTGGGACTAGTGATATACACCGCCGCTCGTGGCGCGGGGAGAGCCCGATCACGAGCGCGGCAGTTGTGTGTGGACGGCCGAGAAGGTCGCATTACGGCCGGAAGCTTGTAAAGTTTATCATAAATATAATCAATGTGTGTCTAAAATAAAGACTTTGTTTTGCTGATCTGCTCCTCATCAAGACTCGGGAAGGCCCTCAGCCACTTGCAAACATTTAAGCTTTTTGTAGTGCTCTGTGAAGTGTTTTCATCAGAAACACATGTACAGAGCGGAGGCGGAAAGGGTTTGACAGCGTGATCTGCTCCTCATCATGCCCTCACGCGACGGAATAACACCTTTTTTGAGAGAGAGGAGGATGTTAATATTAATTATAAATAAACGTTGCGTAACAATCCTAAATATCGCAACCTTTTATATGACTGGGTATGAGCGCGGAGGAAAAAAAATGGCACTTAAGTTTGCTCTCAGACCGAAATGAAAAGTTGTTATAATTTTTCTTTGTTCGGCGAAAGTTTCAAATGTTACAAGGGGTGGAATAAATCAAGGGTTGGGCGGGCCGCAAAGCAAGGGCACGAAGAAATTCAACCCTATGACAAAGCTTCTACTAGAGTCCCCTCAAATTAAGAAATGATGGAAATTTGTGGAAGCTTTTACTTTGAGACCCCGGGCAATATTCTTTGCATCATACATTTTTGTCCCCTTCATTTTCAGCTACTTGCGTTTCACTGAAACACCAATCAAAGTACCGTTTTCAGATCAAATTTTTGAATAAATGTAGTTTTTTTATGAAATAATATTTATTTCAACAGAACATAAGCTTATGAAGTACAGTATAATCATTATAAACATACATACATAGATATGACATGACAAATAATTAAAAACATGTAACGATTATACAAATCTAAGATGAAATAAGGTTATATAATACAGTTTACATGTAGATAAAAAAGAGACGAAATAATAACATGGAAAAGCTAGTAAGCAGCATTATATAAACATTTTTTTTTTACCATATCCGCTCTATCTTTAGGGCATATGGAGGCCACAAATCGCCATTTCATAGTTGTCTAAGATCAAATTGTCTATGCCTTGTCCCAAAACACCTGTATCCCGGAGGGCATGAGATCATATATTCCCGTGAGCCTCCAGGACAAGAGTCCGCGAACTTGCATAGACTGCGGCTGTAATACCATACAAACAATTAGTTGTTTAATGATCAGGGTTTTTTTTTAAGATCGTATGATCACCGGTGAGTTTTGGAATGCTCTTCCAGCGTCTGTGTTCCCTCCTTTCTACAATCTGGATATCTTCAAGAAACAGATAAATGTACACTTGCAATCACCCCAACCCACACATTACTATCACCATCTGTCGGTATTCTCCTGTATGTGTTTACATAAAAAAAAAACAACCACGAACACAACACACGTTTCCCGCATGCAGCGTCCAGCCTTCCTGGTTGAGCGTCATAGAGTGCACTGGCCTTGACGGGTGTGCTCTCCTGCATGCAATTACATAACAAAATAATGAAAAAATATATCAAACTGACGCTCTTGAAGTCTGGACATTTTTTTCTCCTTAAGCGGTGGCTCAACTCTACCGGGGGCATGTATAGAGCTTGGATTTGATTAATTAAATTTTAAATAATCTAGTTCGATCGGGTTTTGAATCGACAGCGTCTGAATGACAAACAAACGCTTTTGCCACTGGACTATGCCGCCCGGCTAAAATATTATAAAAAAATATTAAAAACATCTTCTAATTTTATTAATGTGTTAACGCTGGGTGACCTTTATTTTATGGGTAAGACTTGCTGTAAGATTCCACGTCTCTGCGCCATAAGTAAATACAGGGATGATGCATTTGTTAAACGCCTTAGTTTTAAGACATTGCGGAATTTATTTAAAAGTTACTCAAATATTTCATGCTAAAAGAGACTTGGGAAATAATAATTAAAGCAAGCCTATTTCTTGAGTGTGTGAAAACATTGCTACGAGCATGTTAACTTAATGTCAAATGATTCTGAAAATATACTCAGTACGTTATTACAGGTTTCCTGGAATTCCCCTCGTCCGTCCAACAAGGAAAGATTACGCGAGCTTTCAAAGCTTTCGAAGCCTAATAATAATCGGCCTTCCAAGTAATTATTTTTTATTTATTTATTTCAACAGAAGGACTTTTCCAAATTTATACGACAGCAATTTCAATTAATTGTTGATAATGGCCAAACATCTAGGAAACATTATTCGTGTGTGATTAAGAAAGTTATTAACAGATTTTTTATGTAAACACATACAGGAGATACCGACAGATGGTGATAGTAGTTCTGAATTCTATGACGCTTACCATGGTGCATATGGCTAAGCGCTGCATGTGTAGCGTTGATCCGCCAACGTCATAGACTACAGGCCGAGATTCACGCATCATCCTTATTATTACAGGAATTTACTATTAATGGGTGGTCTTCCAACCAATTTTAATTAATAGGCTATGACTGGCATTTTACGGGTGAGGGATCAAAATTCACGCCAATCGGGGGGTATTTTAGAGCTCAGAAATCGATTAAAAATCCTTTTTTTTTCAATCTCCGTCGGGGATCGAACCCACGACCTTTGGCTTGCAAAGCAAACGCTTTGACCGTTGAGCTATACCTGGCGGCAGAGGGGGTATGGCTATCAGGGAATAATAAGAGAGGGAGATGGAAAGTGTTGCGAGGATGAAGATGAGAATGATTTAGGTTTTTAGTTTATTATTTAACGAAATCATTTTTAAAATTGGGATAATAGTATACAAACCAATAATTGGAAATATATTCACAGAAAAGCTCCATAGCCAGAAGGTTAGGATGATCTTACTCTGTTTGAGGTATGTTTTAACATTGTATTCTTGTTTGAGGCCTTCTCTAATGTATCCACTCGCGTGATGGAGCATATATCCTGGACATAAATACCACTAACGACATCAGCTATTACATCTTAAAATTCCCCGTCTTTAAAAAACGACAAGTCGCGGGTTCGTCATGTGGCCGCGCGGAGGAAGGATGCAGGAGCAGGTTAACAACACAATGAACTTGTTTTTGAAGCATAATTGGCATTTATTTTTATTGAAGACTTGGTTTCTTCGTTCGACCGGTATGGCGTTTTCCGGCCGGACGAAAGTTAACTCACAACTGCCAGAACACTGTCATCCAGCGCCGCCAAAAACAATCTCGGCAAAAAAGCAAATTAAATATGATAGTTTCATCAACATGAAATGGAGCAACTCTCATAACAAATAAAATGGCGTATGCAAACGCCGTGTAATTTTATATAATTAAAACTATCATTATTAGATTTGCATGTTAGGCGAACGAAAAAATATAAGAGGCGAAATGTTGTTTTTCGAGGCTTTTCGGCATCAGCCTAAAAGAGCTATATCAAGCTGATATAATTCTTATCTTATAAGTTATGCAAAAATCTGTAGTCGATGGTACTTTAGGATGGCCAAGTACTTGAATATTTATGCTTTCATACGACAACTGCTTCTATTGTAGACTCCTTACAAAATAATGAGAAGTAATAATGGTTGAAAGAGTAGGTGTTAGACTTGTCAGACCTGTTGGAGGGAAAGAACTGAGCGCCTCTTTCTACCCTTCATTTCCACTTAACCCTGGTGGAAAGACTTTAAAGTGGCTGAAAGACGAAGAAAAATCTGAGCTAATGATCCGAACATGACAAGCAAGTTTTAAAATTTTAATTAAATAAGAAAACATTTTTTTATTATTACTGGATGAAATTTAAAAAAGACTGACTCACGATCCTCTATTTTCCTTAGAGAGGCAAAGAAGCGCATTAGGAATAACCATCTGGTCATAAAAAAATCGCTTTATAAATACTGATATAATAATGATCTTTTAAATTGATTTTTAACAATTTGTTGGAAAATCTGTGCATAAAACTATGTCTACTATGTATTTTAGGTTTTATATACGTCGTTTACGTCCATGAAAAAAAGCTTTCAGTCTGATAAACGTCCAGATGCTGTCAAACCTCAATTTCACGTAAACCTTTAAACATTATTATACCAAATTTAATTTTATAAATTTACAATAATAGTTGTGAGTGAAATTTTACATTTTCATTATATCGCGTTAAAAAAATTAAACTGAAAATTTAAATATTTTACAGATTCAATGACGTTCGTTGAAAATAAAAACGAATTAATTGAATTAACAAAACGACAATGGTTGTACCGCCCACCCAGCAGCTCGGGATCACAATGTGTCTGTTTTTTTTTCTCGTTTTTTTTCTTTTCCTTCTGAAATTTATTTTTTTGAGCTCAGTACTGGACAATGGATCTCGGCTTTGAGAACAATTAGGAGCTCACAGAGACGTTAATTACTTCTCTGTATCTGTCCAGTAATTATATCACGTTTAAAAAATGTATATAAAATTGGATAATTCCGCTCTTTGAGTAAGCGTACTCACGAAATTAAACAACGAGATTTTTTAGTATGTAACGTCATCCCCCGTCTTTAAAAGGTTGTTATTCAATCGCGTGGTGGCAGGAAGGATGCAGGAGCAGATTACCAAGGAAAAAACTTGTTTTTGGTTCACGATTCTCGTTTATTTTATTGAAAACTTGCTTTCTTGTCCGACCGATGGCGTACGACAACTGCAGAACACTGTGACATGCAGCGCCGCCGATAATTGCGGCAAAAAATCAAATTAAAGGTGACAGTTGCACCAACATGAAATTAAGCGGCTGTCATAACAAATAAAATGACATATGCAAACGCCGTGTATTATTTTATAATAGAAACCAACATTATTGGTGTGCATGTCAGGCGAGCGCACAAAAATAAGAGACAAAACATCGTTTTTCGAGGCTTTACGGCATCAGTCTAAAAGAGCTATATCAAGCTAATCAGTAATACCTACAACACGTGTATGATTACCTGGCATTATTGTTCACTAAGGGACTCGCACAGTTTACCTTCACTTAGCGCTGCTAATTAAAGTTTCCAACTAATCGGCTTCCAAGAATCCGCAAGCAGATTATTCGCAAATATTCACCGCCTCAAGAACAGGGAAATTTGCGAGACGGTTAGAGTGGAGACGATGGCGTTGTATCTATTTAATTTATTTATTATTTATAGCTTTCTAGTATGTATATACAATTTGTATACCTTAGAAGTACGATCACCTGAGATGGTAGAACAAAAAGAGAATACAGCAGTCGCATACACCAAGCAAGGCTTGCGTTCAATAAAATAACTATAATTTCCGAGTCAAAAAATATTAATTTAAACAATAATAATAATATGATAATAATAAAATTTATTTATTTAGCCACTAGTGCCATAATCAAAATTTTACGTATAATAGTTCCAAGGAAATAGGTTTTTTTTTTAAATTCAACAATAGAAAAATATATAAATCGGCATGTGCACATACACCATATTATTATTATTGTACTACTCTCTGAGTGGAGCACCGGATTCCTTCTGGATGGGCACGTGAAGGCGCAACCAGTGCTCCTCCAACCGTGAGTCCCACTTATCCGCCCACACAGCGACCATTGCTTTGGGACTGCCGCGAACGCGCGCCCACAGAGATCCGCAACGCTTTCTTATTATGGCATGGAAGCCATCCACTCGCGCCTCTGTCAACCTGCCTGAGGCAATGCAGTATCACGGCAGACCCAATAAAATTCGGAAGGCGTTGTTATATGTACTGGACCCGGAATGAAAAAAAAGCTCCGCAAGCAACTTGCCAAAAAAATGTATGGAACGTCTTGATATATGGCTGTGAGACATGTTGCTTAACTGAAAGTGATAAAAAAGACAGAAGAATCTTTGGAATTTTCTGAAGAGATCACGCCACGAGCAATGAAGTTCTCTGCATAATGAAGGAAGAAAGGCACCTAGTAAGAACCATCTCAGAGAGGCAATCGGTCTCATCATGCGCCACGATGGTCTTCTTCACGAAATTGTGGAAGGGATGGTTGAGGGTAGACACTGCATAGGACGCCCTAGACGTGAGGATTTGCAGCAAGTGTTCGAGGACATGAGTTGCAGCTCTTATGATGAGTTAAATATATGCTGAGTGGATATGCAAGATTTTGTTTGCTGCTAACCAATTCACCGGATTGATACTACGAAGTATAATGGAATCATTTTTGTTGTCTTTGAAGTTTATAAAGTTATTTATTTCGGAATGTGTGTTGGGATTGGCAGCTATTAATTTAGACGTTTCGGTGAATGTTTAATCATGGCTGGGAGTTGATATGTCAAAGGGAATATTTAATATCGAAGTAGTCGTCCAGTATTGTTCCCGAATATGTCTAAAGGTAAACCTCAAAACTTTCTAGGGTACTTGCCCCGCGAAATGGTATTGTTCGGCCTCTAACCGCATACAGGCAATATTTATCGCCGGGCTTTGAATAAACTGGAGAATAACCCACACTGTTAAAACCAGTGGCGCGCAATGGGTTTTATATCAAGGGATGCTGTAAAAAAAAGGTTTTTCTTATTATAATTTTATTATAATATAAAAATCGTAAATATAACACATACAGAAGAATACCAACAGATGATGATAGTAATTCTGAAGCCTCATCTGTGGAGTTCTATGAAGCTTACCATGGCGCTGCATGTGGAGTGTTGATCCGCCAACGTCATAGACATACAAGAATTTACTATGAATGGGTGGTCTGTAACGAAAAAATCCGGGAGGCAAGTTGAAACACTTCAAAACACTGCAAGGTCAGGCGCACAAATGCACGGTGGCAAAAATGTTTACCACTTTTCTTTATTGTTGTAACGCACGTGACAAGTTTAAACTTGTATAATAGTGATACTCATATTGAACACTGTCTACATTCTCAATAAAAAAGTCTACAAAAATCATTTTAGATCGAAATTAACAAAGAAAATGGCATTTATTTGTGGTGGCATTTATATTTGCCACTGTCCTATTTATGGTTTTAACCATATGTAGCATGGTAAGCGTTATCCACCGATGAAACTTCATCATCACTATCAACGTCTGTTAGTTTTCTCCTGTATGTGCTTACATAAAAATAATAAGGACTGAATATTGTATGTTTTAAATATTCAGATGGTTTATTTTACAATTTTAGCTCTACCATTCTCAATTCTCGCAGGCTGCTTCTGTTTCACGAGTTACCGGTTGGGAATCTCCGGCATGAAAGCCAATGTGGGTCGCTTAGTCTTTGCTCTGGAGTTTAAATTTAGATGCTTTGTTTCTTTCAAGGAAACGCAATACTGTGTTATTATTTAAGGTGAAAGGGATAAAGGACGACCGTAATAACTGAGTGAAGGACGCCTGTTTTTTGTTTTCTGAAAGTAAAAATGTTTATTTTATTAAAGAAGATTTAAAAACGATATAATATTAAATAAATGTAAGTGAATGCCAACACCCAGACTGAAGTCGCGAAGCAGTTTTCTGAGATCCACACGACCTCTCATATTCGCAGACGTATAGAAGTATGGGGGCCATATAGACGATGTCTAGTCGTCACTTCGTTTTGATAGAATATAGCTGCATTCCCAGATATTGCGCATGAAACTATATATATAGTATATTTTTAGTTGATACACGGTGATGTTCACCAACAATATTTTGCCAGTATTATATTATCTAATTTAACAATGTTTTATATATTGTGTTTATTAAAAAGATAGATTAACTCGTTTCTATATGTTTTATTAAGAAAATATATTTATGCAGCGTCTAACTTAAATTTTTTGACGCCATATAGTCCATTGAAGGTAGAAAAACCCACTATGTATTTAGTTATCTGCTGTATATGTTGACATATAAACGAAAGGATATAGGAATGTATTGCATCATACCACCCTTCAGGCTGCCACGCTATGTATATTATACGCGTACTAACAATATTATTTTGATCTGTTCATTTAACATACTCGTAAATTAATATATTTCCTTAAATATTTATGTAGTAATGAAGACATTAACTTATCATTACCAATGTATTTTACGGTCTCATAAAGATTAATAATCGCGGAACGGAGGGGTGAAAAAATATACCCTCCCTATTAAACCGCGACTTATAGTGCTCCCGTGCTGATAAAATAACAAGTTTTCCGGTCTGGAAAAATCCCATCGCTGAAACCACAAAAATTTGGGAATTTTGGTATAAATGTACCCATAATATTTCCGTCTCCGTTTTAGACTACATACTTTCATAGGGAGAGAATATATTTATGGTACGTCAGATTTTTATTTACAAGTTGTTTACCTTAAAAACTGTGCTAAAACGTATTTTAAATAATAATAAATCTTGAATAAAAATCAATTTAAGATATAATTTGTAAAATTAACTTTAATAAAAAAAATAACAAATTAAAATTATTCAGTTTTGATTCACATTTATTTTAATCGATTACATGTTTCGGCCTTCCTGGAGACCATTTTCAATAATGACAAAATAAAAACAGGCAGTGGCTTATATAGGTATGGACAAGTAATTAGTTCCTACATTAGTACACACATATTTACAGGTTGTATATGTGTGTCTACATAAGCCACTACCTGTTTTTATTTTATCATTATTGAAGATGGTCTCCAGGGAGGCCGAAACATGTAATCATTTAAAATAAATGTGAATAAAAACGAAATATTTTTAATTTGTTAATTTTTTAATTAAAATTAACTTAATTATAATTTTGCAGTTTCACCAAGTATTGTTAGTTAATAAACGTAATATTATATCAAATGAAATGGATTATTTTATATTTTATAATATTATAATTATTTTAATTAAAAAAAACTAATTAAAAATATTTTGTTTTGTTTTCACATTCATTTTTAAGTCATGTTTCAGACTCCCTGGAGTTCTTCAATAATAGTTAAACTATAAATTTACAGGCTATTATTATTCTTGTAATATTTTTTATAGGTTTGTATTTCTTTCTTCAGTACCTAATTCAAGATTTTGGCAGTAAGTTAAATCATTTGAGAGTAAATAAATTTAATCGGCAGTAGACTAAATAAATTGACAGTATCCACTGTGTCAGTAGGAATGTGGTCAATTTTAATTACAGTAATATATTCAGTATTGGTGAAAAATCATGTAAAATTAATGAATAATTAACCCGTAAAATGAAAGCCTAACCTACACGTTATTAATTACCATTCATTAATTATTTCTTTCCAATTTATTATTTTTCTTCTGCTGATTGATATTTTTGTTCTGCCAAATGATTATTTTTAAATTATCTTTTTAGGTATTTATCACTGACCATTTGCTAAATAATTACTGCCAATTAATTAAAATACTGCAAAAAATGCCTTTTTTATATTCCTTATATCGATAGTTTTTGGTGGAATTCCGTAATATAAATGAAAGATTATTTAGAATTATTCTACAAACTCCTTTACTTCTTATCTAATTTATGTACTTTAAAATGACTTTTCAAAATAAAAGTGAGTTAAATATAATAGCAATTTATCTATACTAATTTTGATCTATACGTCTCTTGCATCATCATCATCAGTCTGTGTCCGTCCGCTGTTGAACTTAGGCTCCCCACATAAGTATCCATCCTCGTCGATCATCCGTCTTCCGCATCCAGACTACACACGTTATTCTTCTAATGCCGTCAGTCCATCTTGAAGGGGATCGGCCGTTCGCCAGTTCTTGGACGCCACTTCAACACTTTTATTCCCCATCGACTATCATCTCTTCGACAGATAAGTCCTGCCCATTGCCACTTGACTGTGCTAATTTATTGGGTAGATCGACCATCGAACATCGACCATCTTATCTTTGACAGACATGTCCTGCCCGTTGCAACTATGGTGTGCCTGTTCATTGGGTATTCTCCACTACTTGCATTATTCTTCGGATAACATCGTTTCAGAGTCTATCTTTTAGAGACACTCCTAATAAATATATCAAGTGATTATACCGAACTTTTAGACACACTCCGAACATAGGTCTCCCGTCAGTTCATCTTGCAGGGGATCGGCCGTTTGGCAGTTCTTTGCGCCACTCTAACACTTTTCTTTCTCATCGACTATCATCTCTTCGACAGAAGGTCCTGCCCATTGTCACTTAAGTGTGCAAATGAATTGGGTAGCCTCCACCTTATACCCTTTGCATATCAACTGATATAATTAGTTAAAAATAAAATGCTTATATTTTTACGCAATACCATGAAATTATGTATTATTTTTACAGTAAGGCAAACGTTTACGTTGTGATATTTTAGATGTGAAATCCAAATGGAAAATGCAAAATAAGTTTTTTTTTATTTCAACGATTTGCGTTTGAAATTGTCGTGTTTTTTTACAACGCAAAAAGGAAAATAAGATTTCTTGCGGACTGCGACAATTATTTGTATCATTTCTCGTAAGCCTGCCGGGGCATTAGTGGAAAGCGCCGAGGGTGTTTTTGCCACGTCGAAAATATCCCGCTAGAATATATTTCACATTCAAAAGACATTCTCGCTGTTTTGTCATGTAAATTCAGAATGTTTTATTCTTGCCCTGAATGGCTTATAAAAGAAAATTATATTTTTGACTTTTAATTATAAAACTTTTTATTTACGAGTATAACTCTCTGTGGTACGCCGTTAAAACTTGCGGATAAATTTTGGTATCTGGGCCACTGGGTTACAGAGGATCTTAGTGATAGCGCTGATATTGAGAGGGAGCGTAGGGCGCTGTCGGTTCGATGCAATATGTTGATTCGTAGGTTTGCATGTCGTACTAAAAACGTTAAGCTGATGCTTTTTAATGCCTTCTGTCAATCCTTCTACACGTGCGGCCTGTGGGTTGGCTATACTCAGAAGGTGTACAGTGCACTCCGGGTCCAGTTTAACAACGCCTTCCGAATGTTGTTGGGTCTGCCGCGATACTGCAGTGCCTTAGGCATGTTGACGGAGGCGCGAGTGGATGGCTTCAATGCCATAATAAGGATGCGTTGCACTTCTCTCTTCTCGCGCGTTCGCGGCAGTCTCAACGCAATGGTCGCTGTGTGGGCGGATAGGTGGGACTAACGGTTGGAGGGACACTGGATGCGCCTTCACGTAGACATCCAGCGGTGATCCGGTGCTCCACTCACTGAGAGTCAATAGTTGTTAAAATTGAATTTCTTAAAATGTTATTTACCTTGTATTTAATTTTTTATACTACACAATTAAAATACGTCATATTGTATAAGTATAGACACTTGTCAATATTAATATTATTTAGATACGGAAATACATAAAAGTTAACAATGAAAGTATAGAAATTTGCAGTAATAAGTATCAGGGTAGTAAAAAGTCGCAGGAGCTATTCAAATCGATTGTTAGCGGCATTAAGTTGCTCTACAATATCATATTTATTGTGATACTTGACTGCTTTCCGTTACTTCTTAACCATAGTTTTATTTTGTTCCCCGGCGCCTCGGGAATAGTCGGTTCAGCGAAAGGCAGAGAAAATTTATCGTGACAATAAATAGTGTGATCACGAAATACATAAACTGAAGAGAAATGCCTCTTGTTTCTTATACTGTTTCTTACTTCTGAGCATCGTTGTCTTTAGGAATATTGGTTTTCATTTGGCATTTTTTATTCTCTTGAGAATAATACCCAGGGTTTCACTTATGTATGGAAGTGCAGTTATAAGATAAATATTTTGATGCGTTTTCCCCTCTTTTCCGATTTACAAATTGACGAAATAAAACCTTATTTTTAATATGTTTTTCTGGAATAATGACGCGTTTAAATAGCAAGAAATTTAGGCTAAGTATTATAAAATCGACAGGCGCATACAACTGGGATGGGCAGCATTTGGAAAACTAAAGTACATTTTTAAAGCGAAAATTCCGCAATGCCTTAAAACTAAGGCGTTTAACCAATGCGTCCTCCGATTTAGAATCTGACAGCAAGTCTTACCCATAAAATAAAAGTCACCCAGCGTGCTATGGAGAGATCCATGCTCGGAGTGTCGCTAAAAGATAGAATCCGAAACGAGGAAATACGCAGAAGAACTCTATGGGGAAGAAAAGTATTGGAATGGCGCCCAAGAACTGGCAAACGAAGCATTGGCCGACCCCTACAAGATGGACTGACGATACCTGGATGCGGAAGGCGGAGGATCGAAGAGGATGGAGACTCATGCGGGAGGCCTACGTTCAACAGTGGACGGACACAGGCTGATGATGATGATGATGATTATAAAATTTTGTCCGTGTCATTAATGTGATTTTTTAGTTTAAAGTCATTATTAAAATTCAATGCCTAGAGACAATGTCGGCTGTTAAATGTAACGGAAATTATGTTTGTAATTAAACTTTCTCTAGGTTAAATAAACTGGACAAAACTATAAGTTATTCCATTCATAGAAAGTCTACGAAATATGCCGCGTATATTTTGTTAATATTTAGCATAAAAAGTGAAATGACAAAAAAACGGTAAGAGTGTTAACTTAGAAAGAAAGAAAAATAGTAAATATGAAACTGAAAAAAGTCGCCAAAAAATGTTAAAGGAACGCGGTTGACAACTGAACCTCCTAATAATTCCAAATATACTGAATGCATTTATGTATTCATAGGCACAGTAAATGGTATGGATAATTTGAATGCCACCGATGGGTGTTCAACAACTAATAAATAATTGAAGTGTCAAATAAATGTAAACGGAGCAATACGTAAATATTTTTGTTTCGAAACATAAGAAGTTACACCTCCAACACTGGAGTGTCTAAAACATATTTTTTTCTATACTTTCACGGTTCATGCGCTCCTGGTACCCATGAAATATTTTAAGGGAATATATTGGGAGACAACTCTTCCAAAACTTACTGAAGAAGAAGAGTCTAATCGCATGAGATTCTTGCTATTAGACAGAACCATCATTATGATAATAAGATTATTAAATATTATTGCCGTAATTTCTTTCTGAATGTAGTATACAGGTCGCTCCTGCCATTATTATTAGCGTTCTTCAAGCATATTGCAGTTTATTTTATAAATTGGTACTATTCCTAGCATCTCAAGAGAGAGTGATAAAGAAGGAGTGGGAGAAGTTTTCAGAGAGCTCTTTAAGTTCTACAAAGTTTTTGCTGAACGCAGTACTGGTACTAACTAGTCTTTATTGTTTCCTTGTAGTTGTTCAACATAATTGTCGTTAAAATTTTGAAATTTATTTGAAACACAATTGAATAAGTTGTTTTTACCTGTATATACTCATTTTCATTAAAAAAACTGCTTATTTGACTTATAATTTATATATAATGCAACTGTTAAGTTTTTATAAAATGCTGAACGAATTGTTTGTGAAGGAAATGCGGCGGAACCCTTTATTTTACATAAAAAAACCTTTCTCGCCAAATTGATGGTATTTTAGAATATTTTATTCCTCTGCGTCATTCTTCCCCACCCTTTATTACAATTCGCCATGTTGATCCGTGTTAAGACAAGATTTTTTAGTCCATTTGATTTAATTCGCCCATTTTCATACAAATCGTCATTTTATTTATTTATTTATATACAGAATCGAAATTCCAATTTTTACAAATATTTAGAAACAGAGTAAACATAAATATACAATAAATAGAGAAAATAATAAAAAATAAAAATAACACAAAAGAATAAGAAGATGACACGTATCAAAGATCACAGAGGTCAAGGAGAACAATACATTTTGCTCATGTATCTCACGACAGCAGAGTCACATTTATTGACAACATAATAATAGTATGTAAGAAAAATCACATAAAAAAATATGTAAGAAATCGTGTATGAAACGTGTTATGTAAAAAACATTTTAATTTTTTTTTTATCTTGCGTACTCGTTCAAGTGTTCATATTGTCTACGCCGATAAAATAAATAATGTATAAAAAAAATAAGTTCGCTTTTTGTCATATCTTCATCGAAATGTTTCATCCGTTGTATCAGGAGCGCACGAGCCATGAAGAGATAGAGAAGAAACTCCCGTTACATTCAACGGCCGATATTGTCTCTCCGTGGAACGTTCTAGAAATAAGTTTCACCCAATGCGAGACAATGGAACGACGTCTGTGTCGCCGTTAGAAGCGCCTAGAATGACGGAATACTATTTGCAAAGTGTCGCACTATAAATGGTATTTTTCCAATAGACACTGTGTGAAAGTAAATGTTTTATTAATTGTATAATTATTTTAAAATACCGCTTTAATTTACTTTTAACTAATATGGAATTCTGTTGTAAATGGACATGTTTATTCTCGTATATTAAATAACCTTTAAAACTACTGTAGTCAAATAATCATGCGATTATATGAATTTTTTTTTAAAATTTTTATTAGAATATTATTTTATTATTTCAATATTCTAATCGACTTTTATAGATCATTGACTATATTACAATATTATTATTACTTAAATATACATATACTATACATAAAATTCTTTTTTCCAACGCGTCAATCCAAGCACAAAATAACGGCAGAAGTGGATGCGAACCGCGGACCTTGAAACCAACTATGCCCAGGTATTCATACCGCTCGGCGAACTGCGCCATTGCCCCGCCTAGACTGACGTGCGTTGAAACTAGTATTTATATCATTGTTATCATCTTACGATAGATGTCGCTATAGTATATATTCAAAGTATGTATATTTTTATTATTATTCTATCAGTCTTCATTTATTCACAAGCTTAATATTATTACTTTCCGGCAGTCTATTTATTTTAGTAAGTACCACTCGAATTGAACCAAACTATAGACTGAATGGATGAGAAACGACTACTTATAGTTCCGACTCGGACTTTATAACCAATCATTTACCTGTGTTACTGATGGATAATTTTACCTTCTTGATATTGTCTCAAGGAGACATTATTATATGATTTTTTTTTTAATTTTTTATTAGAATATTATTTTATTATTTCAATATTCTAATCTACTTTTATAGATCATTGACTATATTACAATATTATTATTACTTAAATATACATATACTATACATAAAATTCTTTTTTCCAACGCGTCAATCCAAGCACAAAAATAACGGCAGAAGCCGTTGTGAATAAATGAAGACTGATAGAATAATAATAAAAATATACATACTTTGAATATATACTATAGCGACATCTATCGTACGATGATAACAATGATATAAATACTAGTTTCAACGCGAGTCGGTCTAGGCATAGCAATGGCGCAGTTCGCCGAGCGGTATGAATACCTGGGCATAGTAGGTTTCCAAGGTCCGCGGTTCGCATCCCGCTTCTGCCGTTATTCTTGTGCTTGGATTGACGCGTTGGAAAAAAGAATTTTATGTATAGTATATGTATATTTAAGTAATAATCATGCGATTGATTGCGAATAAAAATTCATCTAAAAACTTTGTTTATTATTGTATTATTATATATTTTTATTTAAATATATTTGATATTTTATATTTCTTTTTAAAATGTCAGTCAAACAGGAATACCTGTATTTACAGTGGAGCTTTTAAATTCCGCCGTTTTAAATCTGAAATACCCATCGAAAGCCCTCCACTTTCGTTCCTATTCAGGGGCTAGTTAATCTTTTAAATGTGAATGGGTATCTGCTTGTAATACTTTCAGTCCTTTTTGTGTCTGAATAGAATTTACCCTCCTCATATGGGACACGGGCTGTATGACTAACATAAAAAGTATTTAATTGAAATCGGTATCCGGGCAGCAGAAGGGGTGAGAGCATCGTTCACCTCTATTAGGAGATATTTACCGCTTGTTAGGCGTCCTTAATAGCTTCGATTACTCTACAGTCAGACGCAGATATAACCGATCTTTTCTAATTGATGATCCCCTGATACCTTTTCAACGGCTTGTTTATCTTGAAAACAACTTTGTTTTTCAGAAATTATAAATGTACAATGTATACTGTAAAATATGATGTACAGATGTTATTTTTAAATGCACATAAAATACATAAATAAACATTTGTTTTTAAGGATGTTTTCATGAATTTAAGTCTGTAATTCATAAAGCCTGAAGCTCTTGCTGGAGGATCGTCAGATATATATCTTCTTCTTTGTGTCAGCTACGTCAAATTTAAGAGATTCAGCCCAGTATCTGGTAATATCGACGGTCCGTCTTATAATTCTAGTCTAGTCAAAGTCTAATAATTCTCCATAAAAATCCACGTCTCACGTAGTCAATAGATTTTTAAAGAAATCAAGGGGAAATTTTTCTCCCTTTAGGGTTTTTTCCTGCATGCTTTAACATAAAAGAAACGTGTCTTTATAATGAACTTTGAAAAGACGCATGTGATGCTCCCTAAATTACAATTCAAAAATGTTTGTACATCTTGCATTCTGAAGCTTACAAAACATGCGTAGCTACTCTTTTGTACACGGGGGGATGTTCTGTATATTTTAAAATGCCAACAATGGAGACTTCCACCCCACAAAGAATGCAACGAAAATTCATCGCTTAAAATATGCAACGCCCAAAAAATTTCATCAGATTTTATCCCCAAGGGGACTGAAAATTTCAAACTTATTCGCGAGCGAATTTCTCAAGAACAAACCGAGCTAATTACAAAATGGTATTTTGAAAATTCCCCGTGGAAAAAGCTTTCTAGTTGGAGCATGTACACACTGTAATGTAACATCATTGTTTGTAGTGACGAAAGCCATTGTTAGATTTTTTTATGTAAACACATACAGGAGAATACCAGCAGATGGTTATAGTAATTTTGATGTCTCATATGTGCAATTCTATGACGCTTACCATGGTGCATATGACTAAGCGTTGCACTTGGAGTGCTGATCCGCCAACGTCATAGACTACAGCCCGAGATTCACGCATCATCCTTATTATTACAGGAATTTACTATGAATGGCTGGTCTTCACGGGTCGACTTTCGTCTACCACTAATTTTAATTAATAGGCTATGACTGTAAATTTACGGGTCAATTCAAATTCACACCAACCGAGGGCCTTGTAGAGCTCAGAAATCGATTAAAATATTTTTTTAATCTCCGTCGGAGATCGAACCCACGACCTTTGGCTTGCAAAGCAAAAGCTTTGACCTTTTAGCTATACCCGCCGGCAAATTTTTTGATTAACTTTGATCAGACATGATGTATTTGATCGTATTTTATTAAATCTTAATATCAATCAAGGATATGGTAGTTAATTCTGCTATTAGGAGGTAGATTATTGTGGCTTTTTGCTATTGTGTATGGGTTATCACATTTTTTTATATGTCCCCACGATATGATTTACTGACAACGTGGTTAAGTTAATATTCTTAAGACCGTGGGAAATGTATTTTCTTAATTTCGTTTGATAATTTCGATTATTTTGTGTATATTAACCGGGAGCGAATATGTCATACTAATAATTAATTAAAGTATCAGGCAAACATATTGTTAAAGGAGGTAGATTTTTTTCTCATTTTGTTACTTGACAAGTTCTATTGGCTAGTAACATGAGTAGCGTTTACCACTGTGAGAAAGTGCCTCTAATCGTTGTACGGCCGCACCTTGCTTGAACGTTCGTACACTGTTTGGAATTTTCCCACTGCTTTCATGTTCTCCTGATCGTCGAAGAAAAATGCTCAGAATGGTTGCTTGTTTTTGTGTTTTTCCATGTCCGTTTCTGGTAGTAATTTATTGCCAATACACGTGCTTTCGCGCTCCGCAATTACCTGAGCGTTAAACGTTTTCTTTGTTATTAGGAATGCCTTCTGTGTGCTTGTGTACTCCTTATTATGTACTCCTTATTATTATACTCCTTATGTACTCCTTATATATTCTTAGAAAAACACCAAAGTTTGAGTGTTTTTTGTATTTTTTTCTTCGACATATTCATTACCATTTCCTCTCCTATTATAAGCTCATGTTCACCTTGAATAGGTGCTAAAAATTGTCACCTGGTTAATTTTGGTTTCTACATTACTTCGGAGACTGGTAATAAAAAAAAATATCCAAAATCAAACCGAAATTTAGTATCCGAACGGCTTTCTTGAATTGAAAATTATTTAAATAAATGCCGCCAGAAAAATATTACAAAATAAACACAAACAGTAAATATCTAAATTCTCTACTACCAATAACTTTGTTTGTTCTGTTATAACCCAAAGTGCAGTGGGAAATATTTGCGCTTTCGACACTTCGAATTATGATTTATTTCTATCATAGACGTCGTAAACGTTACTATGATAACGAGCTCATTCACCAGGATTGAATAAGCCCGTACAAGAAAATATTATTTTACCTGCTATCTCTCGATAATTGCGATGATATAGGGTTGAATCAAAGAACTTGAATATCAATTTACTTTCATATTATCAACACGTAAAGTACAGTACAGCAGGAGAGACAAATGAAAACAATACTGTAGGTATGGGTGATATATTGTGTGCACCGAATACTCGGAGTTCGGGTTTATAAATCATGATTTGAATATGTTGGTATTCCCACGTCAAATCACCAACCGACAAGGCACATGTGGATGAAATTACTTGAATCCTTCAGGTTTATTACAATTTTTAAGAGTCAGTTATAAATAAAAAACCCGTAATAAAAAAATAGCAGATGGTTAGACTCTCTCTTATTTGATGTTTCCGCCGCTTACACTTAAGTGTTTTATGGTGTTACCTGGAAGTCATAAGTATTATTTTAGGACTGAATTTTTCTGGACATTACAGTTCCATTAAATTACATGACGGCATATCTAATTTCATTATCAAATTATTTTCATCCATATGACATGATTTTTACGTACCAAGAGTTATGTATTATACTACTCGTACTTTGATCAATGTTACGTAAAAAAATGTTTTTTTTTAATGCATAGTAAGATCCCAACTTTTTGTAGTTTATTTTTATACTTCAAACATCTATCTTTCAACCTAAGACTTATATTCTAACGCCTTCTCGTAGTGATCATTAATCAAGTATTACGTGAAAGGTGCCTCGTCTGGAATCTTCAAGAAAAATGACGTTATTAATTATTTGAGATTAAATTTCATCAATTACCGTCAAAGCTGTATATTCTGTAGAAACTTAGCTATTTATTCCATCCTTCTAACTAAAAATAAAAAAAACACCTGAAATATTTTATCCAATTACACATGCTACGATAATAATATAAAATACAAGTGTATTTGTATTATTATTTAATTCATTTTAATATTTATTACATTTGTATTATTAATTTAATTCATTACATTTACTTTGACATTAATTTAGAATGTATAATGAGATATATATTGTTTATATTGATTAAATAGAGATCACCTTGAATAACTTCCTTCGGAGAAATAAAACCATGATTCCGTGTACACTGTAGATTTATTTAGTCAACAAGTCACATTACTGTCGGAATGTGGGTGTGTGTGAGTGTTGTGATCGAATTTGGGAAAAGGAATTGTTGTGCGCGTTAGGAAAAGTTCAGTTGGGACAGGAACATTCCGAACATAAAAAGAGAAGAAATAATACTGTATAATGTCGCGGAGAATTTAATTTAATTTAGCAAGTAAAATTTATATTTACACAATATTGAATTTAGAATGGTTAGCGGAATTGTTCACATTTAGATGGAACGGTTGAGTTTAGTTAATGAATGATATTAATTATAGGCAAGTTCTAGAAGTCACATTATAAATATTGAAAAGTTACTCGGAGGTACTCGTAGTTGATGTTTGAAAAGTCAGAGATCGGGCAGCGTAACACAGATGGTCCGGCGGGCGGCTAGGTGTTGAGGATAGTTGCGAGGGCGGTTGGTCTCTGGTCTCTTATTTAGGGCCTGCTTAACGCGCACATGGATAGGTGCGATAGTAATTGACGCAGCCTCTGATGACAGCGATTCTAGCGACACAATATTTGACAGCGATTCTAACGACATCTTTAATAATAATCAGGGCTAGATTTAAGTGTTGATATAACAATGTCACTCGTTAGACCTAAATAAGTAAGACTTATTTTTAAACTCGGTATGTGTTCTCTATCACTTCAGTATTTTCCTGCTTATGATCATTTTAAATGAGTAATAACATTAATTATTAATGCAAACATATAAACTCATTAAAATTATTTATCCGAAAGTATCAGGGTCGCATAGAGTGTCGGCGTAACACCGCATACTCGTCTGGCCTACATGCTAAGAGGTATTTCCACCCGATCTGTCAGCGATCCCGTCGGCGGGCTCGCGAGTGACACCTCCGGTTAAGTGGTGTGACCCGCCCCTCCCACATCCGGTGACAGCGGGCGACATCTCTCGATTATTTTCCGCAGATTTGATCGTCATACATTTTAACCCCCGGCTCGTAATTGCGATGAAAAACGTCCGACATCACTGCGATGGCGATTTTTTCGTTCACCTTCTATGTCACTTTGTTATGACTTGAACGTCAATCAATTTGAGTGTTAGTGCTATTGCTTTTAATGATTTTTTAATTTAAAATTTACTCGATATTTACACAGACAATAACTTGTACTTGTAAACATTTATGTACTCCTGATACAATTATTATTATTATTATTATATTAGTATTTGTGTAGCGCTCTTTTATGACCGAATGATCATTCCAAAAGCGCTTCTTTGCCTCTCTGAGTAAAAAGGTGGGTCTTGAGTCTGCTTCTGAAAGATGCCTCCGCTTTAAGCTGTCTTATGCTTTGCTAATATGTCATGTTAATTTTTCTTTTCTCTTTTTCAGGTAAGTGCCGAAACTCGTGCATACAAACGACCATTTCTCATAGGTAAACCAATACAAGACAAAATGATGGTGAGGTTATTACTTAAAAAAGCTATTTTTTATTTAATTTAATTATAAAAAGTAATGGACGCAAATGTCTATTTTGTCACCCATCACTGAGAATCGTGACATGAGAAATATCGTGCAATTTTACTAGTATCAAATGCTGCTTAATTGCTTCTCTCTTTAGGAAATAATGTTGTTGTCTCGTAATAATAACACGTAACGTAAACCTTAATTGCATATTTATCATGAGAACAGGGGGAGTTGTAATTTGATGGACTTATCAAATCAATGAAGCTAGAATCATTTCTACTCAAAAACAAATATTTAAGCCAATTGTCCAGACACTAGGCTTCGCGTAAATTAACCTTCTCGATCCTATAATTTCTGTACCCAGTCTCATTCTGTTATTCATTAGCTGTTGGATGATAAAGTGTTTGCAAATTTGCGATAAGCAAGTGGCATTCAATACTTTCCTTTCCTGTCGACCGTTATCTCTTAGGAAGCTCCTCCTTAGCGCGAAATATTCAAAATTCAAAAAATGTTGATTAAAACTTACTGTTTTATCTTGATTGATGTGTTAACGACGCTCAATCATTATTCATTGTTTGTAATACAGGCCATTATACTTATAATTGTGCCATTCGAGTAACTTTCTCCATTATGAGAGTCGCGGAAGGAGACGTCCGGGCGCCGGGAAATTAATTCGGAAAACTGAAGAGTCAGGATGTGTGTGTGGGAGGCTCGTGAACAGAGCGACAGGGACACGTCAGAAGTCTGGAATAGATACGGAGGAAATGGACCGAAACTGGTTGTGAACGCTGACACTTTGCGGAATGCTCGGATGAAGTTTCAGTCATGGAAATTACTAACCCCGCCTGATTAATATCGCTGTCATTGTACGTGAAGTAATTTCGGTACTGTTTTCACGTGACAATGGTGTATTGTAATGCGACAGTTACAGACTTGAACTTGGCTTACAGGGGATAACTACTTTAGGAGAATTCTTTTAAAACCTTTTTTTGATATTTTTTTTGAGGAGAAGGAATGATGAAAAGTCATTGGTTTTTTTTTTGGAGATTTTAGGTATTTTTTTAGGTATATTATGAACTACATTACTAGCTGTTATAGCTCAATGTCCAAGCATTTGATTTGCAAGCCAAAGGCCGTGGGTTCGATCCCCGACGGAGATTAAAAAAAATGATTTTTATTCGATTTTAGATCTCTACAATGCCCCCGGTTGGTTTGCATTTGATCCCTTATCCGTAACTATGCCAGTTACAGCCTATTAATCAAAATTGGTGGTAGACGAAAATCGTCCCGCGAAGGCCACCCATTCATAGTAAATTCCTGTAATAATAAGGATGATGCGTGAATCTCGGGCTGTAGTCTATGACGTTGGCGGATCAACACCCCACATGCAGCGCTTAGCCATATGCACCATGGTTAGCGTCATTGAATTTCATAGATGAGACTTCAGAATCACTATCACCATCTGTCGGTATTCTCCTGTATGTGTTTACATAAAAAAAACATAATCATATATTTTAAGAAGTTTTTCTCGGATATTGTATTAGTAATGAGCTTTTTTAACTGTCTAAAGTGGCTGATCGCCTCAATCAATCAATTATTTGTAGTACTGATAATAAATCAGGTTGAATGGATATTATTTTCATGTGTAATGGAATTTTATTCGTTACATAAGAGATGTTACCGTATCCGATATCGGTCGTCGATACTTTAATTTTATTTGGACGCCGATTGTATATCTGCTGCCAACTGGCAAGAATTTGAAATAATACGTCATCAATGATCTATCCTCAAGATTACATCTGTTAAGTGAGATAGTAATCTAAGGCCTGTATTTCTTTGTTCAGTAATTTGTTCAGTGCTTTGAGAGTAATTAAAATCAAATGGCAGCAAATAAAATTAATCGGCAGAAGACTAAATAAATTGATAGTATCCAATGTCAGTATGAATGTGGTCAGTTATATAATTAAAATGGTTGTAATATATTCAATACTGCCAGTAATTAGTTAAAATGAATCAATAATCAGCCCATAAAATGGAAACCTAACCTAACCTAGTCTTTAATTAGCAATTAAATATACATATACCATACATAAAAATCCTTAAACGAGTCAAATCATTCAGAAAAAATATCGGCGGAAGCGGTATGCGAACCGCGGACCTTTGGAACCAACCATTTTGCCCAGGTAATTATACCGCTCGGCCACCGGCCAATTTCTTCCACCTGAGATGTCTCGTCTCTGATCTTCCAAATAAGTTATCATCGTATGATAGATGTCGCTATAGTATATATTCAAAGTATGTATATTTTTATTTTCTTATTATTCAATAGGAATGCATTTATTCACAAGCTTAATATTATTATTTCCGACAGTCTATTTATTTTTAGTAAGTACCACTCGGGTCTCGAACCGAAACTAGAGATCGAATGGATGAGAATAAATTCTTGTAAGTACGTCGCGCACATTGCAATTCGTTATTTACCTGTGTTACTGATGAATAATTTTACCTTCTTGATATTGTCTCAAGGTGACATTATCATATGGATATTTATATGTATAGTATATGTATATTTATTTGCTTATAATATTGTAATATAGTCAATGATCTATAAAAGTAGATTAGAATATTGAAATAATAAAATAATATTCTAAAAAATATCCACATAGTCTTTTATTAATTACCATTCATTAATTATTTACTGCCAATTTATTATTTTTCTATTGCCAATAAAAAAACTACTGCTAATTTATTATTTTTACGTACCATTTAATGTATTTATTACTAATTACCTTATTACGTATTAATTTTAAATATTACGAACCAAGGTCGCGGTCCCGAAATTACAGCTTTAGCTAACTGGTGATGCCGGAATACCAAAGTTCCGGCACTGAGGATAAATCCAAAGACCGGAGTAGAGTTGATACTAATTTATTTGATGAGTGACCCTTTTTTATACCCTAGTCTACGATATAAGGAAGAATTTACAAAATTAATAACAAAACATTAAATTTCATACACCGCATATTCCTCGATACCTGTTGTTTTGGACCTCGATCCCTTCAATTTACATAGAGTGGCAGATTATTGGGATGGACAATGCTCCGTGTCGTTGCGACTGTATGAGTCGACAGATTCCATAGAGAGTTTGATTAAAAAAATAATTTAAAGACTTTTGGAGGTTTAATACAACTTAATTATGTTCAGAATAACGTTTGGAACAATGCAATTTAGAATACTGTAGAAATGTGTTTTTTTCAACCCTCAACATGAGATCTGTTAGGGGGGAAATAAATGTATTATTTAAATGTAATTACACTTAGTTTAAGTTATCCTCCGCACTTTTATACTTTTTTATGAAAAATGAAACGTTTCTTTCTTGTAATACCATATTTAAAAATTTACTCAAATGCCGAAAATGTACGAATTTTTTTGGAACCGGAAAACTTCTTTACAAAGTAGTAAAACAATAATAATTCTATCATCGCCCGTTACTTTACGTGTATAAAAAAACGAAAGTAAACATTTACGATACTTTCGTAATGTATGATAGAGGAAATATGTCAAAACATGATGGATTGATATATCTCCTCCACTTTCTGCTACCCGGGTAATTGTTTTGTGTCTAGTTTCTTTCAGTCCTGTAAATATTTACTTTACTGAATCGTCTTTTTTGGCGTTTTATTTTTTCGCTACAGATGGAATGTACTGTAGCGAAAAAACTGGAATTTTACAGTGAGGGATCAAATTGACACCAACCGAGGATATTTTAGAGCTCAAAAATTGTTTTTTTTTTAAATCGCTATCAGGGATTGAACCCATGACCTTCGGCTTGCCAAGCAAACGCTTATACCACTGAGCTATACCCGCCGGCGAATGTGGTAGCATCATATAAGTTTTCTTCAGATCTAAAATCTTGAATACATTATAATAGGGACAGTCATTATTATATATTCTTTGGTCTTTCGTAATAATTAAGCATATCAGGTTTTATATATCTAAAAGTCTTTGGATAAATAATTACGAATTGACCCGAAAGCTAACCTAAACGACGAAAAAAACTATTTACGTAAATATCCTCTTCTCTCTCAAAAGCTTGTTATTCCGTAGCGTGATGGCAGGATTAGGAGCAGATTGATAACACAGACTTTTTCAGAAGCACATTGACATATTTTTACTTTAAACTTTACAAACTTGTTCCTCGGACACAGCATTAGGCCGAGCTACAATACAATATGCTCGCGCTGAAGGGCGGGACACGACTGGCTCCGCGCGCTCGTCGGCGCTGAGACTCTTGCCCAGCGCCCGAGTGGCGATGTATATAACTAACACACCCGTGAGCAGACTTGTCCAAAATGCCAACACAAACATGTATTATAAATATTTATTTATTTACCTTGTTTTCATACATAAATTCATACATAAATGAATGGCAAGCGAACAGAAATAACAGTCGAAAGATTGTATATTGAGGTTTTCGTTATCAGTCAGCAAGGGCGTCATCATGCTGATGTCAACGTCAACACTAGTATTTTAAAAGTTCGTTTTTTGTTCACCCTGTATGCAACCGATTAAACATTTAAAAACTGATTTATATTCAAAATGTACTATCGCTAATTCGATAAGCGCGATTAACATTGGTCCCACCTATCGCGTAACTGCGTACCTTCTGGGAACGACTGTTCTTGTATTTTTTTTTGCGACGTATACGTATTTAATCCACGCTATAGATTAAGGCCATATCCCGATACGCGTTAATCCTTATTCACTGCTACTTTATCATTTGCGCGAACACATTTTTTTTGCTGTGGATTATTCTCTATGGAAGTATGAATCTTCCGTATGAAGAATGAGCAAACAAGCCAAGTAATATGTTTTTTTCTAAAGATTATCTGTGAGACTGTAAGACAGATCGCTTTAATCTGTGTCGACGTGTTTTCATTATTTATAAGTAACTGTTTTCCTGAAGAAAAAAAACGCGTTATATTTTCATGAATTTGTTTATTAGGCGTCGAGATTTAATTAGAAATATTACTTAGAACATTATTCAATTAATAACATTTTTTTTTCATTTATCTTCGTAGCTAAAATATATAGTCACCACGTATTACCGCTATAATGATCTGTCCGTTGCCATGTTCATTTCCTCAATCATATGTATTTTTTTACGTAATCTCATACAAAAGAATACCGACAGATGATGAAAATAATTCTGTAGTCTCATCTGTTGAATTCTATGACGCTAACCATGGTGCATATGGCTAAGCGCTGCATGTGGAGTGTTGATCAGCCGACGTCATAGACTATAGACCAAGATTCCCGCATCATCCTTATTATTACAGGAATTTACTATGAATGGGTGGTCTTCATGGGACGACTTTGTCTACCACCAATTTTAATTAATAGACTATGACTGGAATTTTACGGGTGAAGGATCAAATTCACAACAACCGGGGATATTTTAGAGCTCAGAAATCGATTAAAAATATATTCTTTTAATCTCCGTCGGGGATCGAACCCACGACCTTTGGCTTGCAAAACAAACGCTTTGACCATTGAGCTATACCCGCCGGCATTATAAATATATGTCATATGTTTTAATCGAGTATAGCTACGAGTCACAGATATTTTGTATTGAGTTTGAATACACTCTAGGATTCTTAAGGCGGGAAACAAGGTTCTTCTTCTGACCACCACTCTCAGTGAACTGTACGCCAAGATACCTCAAACTCTTTATAAGGTGCATGACTACATTTTATTTCAAATATTTTTTATAATATAAACTGTACAGTCAATCCTTGTATAACGTTTTTATAAGATTAGAAGATTTGCCTGATGCTCTCGCGGCCGTGACTTTTTAGTCATAAGAGGCGGTTCAATCCAAAATAATAACGAGAAAGAGGTCGTTATATGAAAAATTGCCGCAAACGCTACGAAAAAAAGTGTTGGTTACTAATAAAACAAAGGGTTCGTTCAAAGAGGGTTGACTGTACTGTTTATTTTTGTAATACTGATACATTTTAGGATACAATATGAATAAACTAGGTGTACCGGAAAAGAATGTCGGTTTTTTAATAAAACAATTAGGTGCATTTAATAATTATAAATATAATTGGTAATATTTTTTTTTTACATATATATAAATAATAACATACATTTCAGGTATACGTAGGCAGAGAAACAACACGTTGTAAAGAAAGAACACGTTGTAAAAGTTCGACTGCCGAAGCACAACTGACCACTCAAAAGAGATAAAAAAAAACGACATTCTTTTTCCGGTACACCTATTATAAATCCTCCACAAGTTTCATAGATTTCCTTTAAATGTAGAACTAAAATATAGTTGTTCGGGAGACTATAGGATGTTCGGCAATAGATAGTAAATAGTTGTGCTTGTTCGAATTGAACTCGATTTAATCCAACCGCCGTAAAGTAATTAGGGTTAAGTTGTTTCAACGTTTTAACGGTTCAGTGACTACGGAAATCTGTAACGATTCATTGCCTTAAATATTTCCCCGACTATCTAGTTGTTTTCTATGCTAGTTACTTCAGAAATAGTAAATATATTTTGGATTTAAATGTAAAGAACTACACACAGTAATAGTATAATTATTATATAATATTATGTAAAAATGTTTGAATGTATATAGCCCTTGCTAACGGTTACCGAAAACCTCGATTTACAATCTTTCGTCTCTTATTTTCGTTCGCTCATCGGACACGCATGTGTTGTCATCTTGTAATGCCGTTAGGAGGACTAGTTATATAGATCGCCACTTACGGCACTAGGTGTCACCGACCACGGCGCCCGTCAGTTGTGTGCCGACGGCGGCGAGGTCGTATTGTGGTTGGCCCGGCCTGAATACTGTGACTAGGTTAGGGCCAGAAGTAAAGTTATTGAAATATATAAATCAATGTGCTTCAGAAAAAGTATTCGTGTTGTTAATCTGCTCCTCATCCTGCCACCACGCAATTCAATAACTAACTTAGAGAGGAGGATGTTAATACATATTATTATTAGGTTTGAAGACGTTTAATCAGGAGTCAATAAAGCTGAATTTAATGAAAGGGTAGGTTTGTTCCCTTTTTCATTAAAATATATCCACAGTAATAATATAAAAAGTGTTTACACGAGTATATGAGCTAGCAATACACAATTTACAATTTAATTTAGGTGCTACCGTTCATAATGACACGGTTGCGCGAACGGTGCAAGTTTCTGTATGCAGAGATCCAATTGAGTTATAGACCCCGTAAACACAAAGCCACAGTCATCATCATCAGCCTGTATCCGTCCACTGTTGAACGTAAGCCTCCCGCATGTCTCCATCCTCTTCGATCCTCCGCCTTCCGCATACAGGTCACTCCCGCTATTTTTCTTATGTCGTCAGTCCATCTTGCAGGGGGTCGGCCAATGCTTCGTTGGCTAGTTCTTGGGCGACATTCCAATACTTTTCTTCCCCATTGACCGTCGTCTCATTGACAGATATGTCCTGCCGATTACCACTTGAGTGTGCCTATTCGTTGGGTAGCGTCCACTACTTGAGTACTTCTGCGTATTTCCTCGTTTCGGATTCTATCTTTTAGCGACACTCCGAGCATGGATCTCTTCGTAGCACGCTGGGTGACCTTTATTTTATAGGTAAGACTCGCTGTTAGATTCTTTAGTTAATTCCTGTAATAATAAAGGATGATGCGTGAATCTCGGGCTGTAGTCTATGACGTTGGCGGATGAACACTCCACATGCAGCGTTTAGCCATATACACCATGGTAAGCGTCTAATAATTCCACATATGAGGCTTCAGAAATTACTATCACCATCTGTCGGTATTCTCCTGTATGTGTTTACATAAAAAAAAAGATTCCACGTATCCGCGCCATAAGTTAATACAGGGAGGATGCTTGATGATGATATCATATGATAACAGTAAATTAAGACGAATTCTATTTCAAGTCCACTTGTGTAATTTCTAACTTTATTTTTGATTACATTAAATAAATGAAATAATTAATCATGACTATAATTAATTGTATTATATTCGTCAAATCAAGTGGGTAATTATTTTTTGAAGTAGCTGTAATCCTTGAAAAGTAACTTTCTTTTCCTTGCTGTTACTGAAACTTTTTCCGAATTTCGGACATGATAAATGAAAATCCACTCACAAGATTACAATAATTTATACAGAAACTTGAAATTAAGTCGCGAAACTTTTATTTGCCGTCATAAAAAATGGACATAATATTATAAATCAAGTCGTAATTTGGTTTTGGATCACGACTGTTAAACATTATTAGTTCACGTTTTGAAGATTTAATTAAAAAATCTCTATCTTATAAAAATATTATTACTAATCTTCGCTGGTAACTGAACAAGAAGCTTTGTGCTTATAATAATTTCCCACAAACCTTCTACGTAGATCAGCTTGATATTGCTCTTTTAGGCTGATGCCGAAAAGCTTCGAAAAACGATATTTTGTCTTTTATTTTTGTTCACTCGCCTGGCATGCGCATCTAATAATGTTAGTTTTAATTATATAAAAGTACACAGCGTTCATGTTGGTCCAAATGTCATCTTTAATTAGCTTTTTTGCCGTGGTTGTCTTGGCGGCGCTGCATGTCACAGTTTTCCAGCAGTTGTCAGTTAACTCTCGTCCTGCCGGCGAAACGCCATACTGGCCGGACAAGGAAATCAAGTTTTTATTAAAAATGATTGCGAATTGTGCTTCCAAAAAAAGTTCTTTGTGTATTTAATCTGCTCCAGAATCTTTTCTTCACGCGGGCCACGTGATGAACCCATGACTTGTCGTTCTTTATAAAGACGGCAGGTAAATTATGTTCCTTAATTTGGTACCCTAGGCGACCTCCTTAGCCGCCTGTTATGGCAACACAATACAGACATGCGACTATGAGGGCCAACGGCAGTCAGTCTCTAGAACCCGGCACACCAGGACACGCTACAGTCCTCAGCACCAAAAGGCTCCACGAACCGCCGACGAATCTCGACGCAACATTACATCCATCGACGACTAGTTAGCAGAACTAACTGAGTAAATTGCCCAGGATTCGGAAGCGTTGGCCTAGTCATCCTATTGCCCTAAAATGCTGATTATTGAAGGCTCACATATGCTTAGGATGCTCATTGATTTCCCAACTTGATCCTTGGAAGCCTTCGGGAACCATGTATAAATGTGTAGCTAGGTGGTGTTCTGGGTGAAGATATGTGCTTAGGTGTGCATTTCTTCCGGCTGTTGCGTGGCGTGTTCGGGAACCCTGAAATTTTGTTGAAAATCGGTCTGTATGTCCCCGATAAATATTGTTGAATAAAGAGTCACAGATCGTTCGCTCTCCCAAGAAGTAACACTAACCTTCCAGAGACTATGCCTTTTGGGAGAGGGATTAGACCGTTCGACCTAATCGCCTCGGATGTTGATATATTTCACGTAAGAGAGGCCGTAATTCAGGCATGAACTCCACGAGTTTTTTTTGGAGGAATAATTTGTTGGCGTCGTCTGTTTGATGACCATTGGGACCTTCTGTTGCTTGTCTTTATTGCTTTGTTCTTAGTACTTAATCATTAGTACCTATATTTGTATGTTAACCTTGATTGTACTTCAGTAACGATTTGATTTTTTTTTAAATTTGTTATGTTTTTGTAAGTGAAAATATAAATTGAATTGAAATTGAATTATTAATTGAAAATGTCACAACGTGTATTAGGTCTGATACATTGCTTAGATACTACAGCGTTAAATTTTATAAAAAACGGTAAAAACCACACTTAAGTCCGCTATAAGATGATATTCCCGTCGTACGAGTATGTTTAAAAAAGGTAAAATATTATGTATGGCAAATATTTAAAGGTAACTAAAATACTTTTATGTTATACATACATTTGCGAACCTTTACAAATGTGAATAGTATGAAACGTTCTATTTTATGATCAATATTTCTAATTGCATACTTCAATGCATGCTCTACTTTTTCTATTACTTGTTGACCGACATGCGATCGTACTATTACCAGTGTCACTCATGATGCTTCGTGTCGCATAACAACCATTATTTATTGTATTTCTATTTTTTTCAAACAAACAGATTTCTTACGTTTCATAGAAGAATTTAGCACAGATCAATTAACAGTTTTTTTGTTCAGTTAACTTGAGCTCTAAAATTGTTTTTTATTTAAATACATACAGAAGAATACCGACAGATCGTGATACTAATTCTGAAGTCTCATCTGTAGAATTCTGTGACGCTTTCCATGCTGCATACGACTAAGCGCTGCATGTGGAGTGTTGATCCGCCAACGTTATAGACTACAACCCGAGATTCACGCATCATCCTTAATTATTACAGGAATTTATTATGAATGGGTGGTCTTCACGGGATGACTTTCTTCTATCACCAATTTTGATTAATAGGCTATGACTAGCATTTTACGGGTGAGGGAACAAATTCACACCAATCATGGTATTTTAGAGCTCATAAATCGTTTGTTTTTAATCTGTGTCGGGGATCGAACTCACGACCTTTGGCTTGCAAAGCAAACGCTTTGACCATTGAGCTATACCCGCCGGCAAAATACCCCCGGCTGGTGTGAATTTGATCCCTCACCCGTAAAATGCCAGTCATGGCCTATTTATCGAAATTGGTGGTAAACGAAAGACGTCCAGTGAAGACCACCCATTCATAGTAAATTCCTGTAATAATATGGACGATGCGTGAATGCCGGGCTGTAATCTATAACGTTGGCAGATCAATACTTCACATGTAACGCTTATCCATATGTAACATGGTAAGCGTCATAGAATCCACAGATTAGACATTAGCATCACTATCACAATCTGTCGCTATTCTGCTGTATGTGTATACATAATTATTTTTTTTCACGACTTTGGCATATAGCTTCTTCCGTCGTTTGATGCCGTCTGTAGTCTAGTTTGGCGTCACGAGCAACGCACTCTATTATGATGTACGTTTACGTTACACTTTCTTATAAAATGACACTTACATTAAATAAAAGATCGGGATTATATCCACGCGACTTTTTTAATGTCAGTTTTTTGAAAAATAAATAAAAAACCTTTTAATTCTTGTCGCAAAAGCCTCTCCAAAATAAAGAATTTTCTTTCCCCCCTCTCTTTTTTGCGGATTATTTCACATTTCTGCTTTTACCAAAAATATTCGCAAAGACGGGCGACGACAGTCAGGATTATAAATAAAGAAAAACAACGAAATATTTGCGTTTCTTTATTTTTACTAACAATTTTTTTTTTTTATATATTTTTCCTTTCCGGACTCTGGCACGGATAAATTTGATTTTTATTTTCTTTTATTCGCAAGGCTTATTGGTAGGAAATAAGATGGAATAAATTTGCTAGAAAAAAACTGAAAAGTTTTCGTTTACTTACATAAATAATGTTTCAGGCTTGGATTTTTTACGACTACTACCCAATCACGAATTTTTTGTTAGAATAGTGTTTTTTTTAATAATATCCTTTCGAAAAAACGCACGAAGAAAGCTTTGCTTAAAATGTTACGTAAGTTTTGAAAACTCGTACCATCCGTTATATAAGTACAGCGGAAATGATTGTTGTTTTTAACCCTTTCATTACGGCTCGGTGGAATACAAATTATACTGTCAATTATAAAACTAGTATTTGAAGCATAAATGTACTTATCTGGTCTATTTTCGTATATCACATTGGTTCTTGTATGCTTTAGCTATCAGATGATGCATAAAAAACTATTCTGTAAGAAAGTAGCAAAATGATATATCATGGCTACCGATGTCAACGGTAGGGGAATCTTACACGGCATATATCAGGTACCGATGCGAATAGGTTAAATGTACGAGTACATTTTCGAGTAATTATTATATTCGTATTCTATTCTTTCATATTCATTCCCTAGCTTGAGTGTACTGTTGTCACAAATTTCCGCTCTACGAGTATAGTTCTGTTATTGATCATTTTCTTATATAGGGCTTACACTGGAAAACCCTATGAGCGTTTAATAATGATATACGCCTCATATTTTTTATGCGATCCCGGAAAGCGACGCGAAAAAAATCGCGTAAAAAAATCTACCTGCAAATACTTCAACGAATTGGTTTCAGAAATTTAAATATTGCGTAAAAATATAAAAAATCGAATGAAATAACAAAGTATCTGCACTAGCGAGAAGTCACGTGTCATTTGTTGCAATTTACTAAGGAATGTGTTGTGCGACACTGTATCGTATGCAGCGGTTAGGTCGACGAATACCACGTATATATTTTTTTCTTTTCTTTAACGACTATAAAAATATAATAAGTATCAGATTTTCGGTATTGCATAGAATTTGTATTCACCTAAAGAAATTATCTATCGCTTTCGGTTGCGTGATGAAATTAGTAGATTTTTTTTTTAGTAATAAGTCAAACGCATAAAAAAAAGTCGGATAAAAAGACGATATGGTGTGTTATAAGGCAAATATGCATCATGCATCAATTCGAGCAATTGATGGGTGTCTATAAATAATTCTGTAGTTTAATAAAAACATGTTTTGTTAGAAATATACTTTAATGTTGCAATCCTTGTATAAAATTCCTTTCCCTTATATCCCCAGTTTGCCATCCCAAAAGCTGGTTGCCATCGGCCTTTAGGACTACTATAGAAGCATAGGACCATAGCAGTAATGCTAGATATAGGACTACAGGACTACGGGAGGGTCGTAGGTAGGAATAACCGATAAAACGGTTCAGCGGATTTGTCCATAAAAAAATTGCTTAGGCAAACGGTGCTTGAGCGAGCGATATTAAAGCGAGGGTTTTCGAGCTTTATTTGTGTACTTTTAAAAGATCATCATGACATTATTATGCAAGCTTAAATAATATTTTATTATCACCAAAGCGTTTAATATTTGGTTGTGAAAAAGTAATGTGTTGGAAATAAACCACGATAGCTAGACTATATATATTAACATCCCCGTTACTGAAGAAAAAACGACGTCACATCGCCGGGATAGTTATCAGAACGCGTAATGGGAGGATGAGTAGCAGATCAGCAATACAAAGACTTTTCATAAGCACATTGAGATATATTTTCGACAGAGTTAAAAACAGAAACTTTCGGTCCAAGGCGGAGCGTATACTTTGAGGCCCTGGACGCATCACAACTTATTACAGGCCACCGAGTGTCCGTGGTCAGTGACACCCAGCGCCGAAATTCATCCAGGGGCGATCCAAAGAACTACACTTGTCAAACAAAAAATATGGCGGTACATGCGTGTCCCACGAACGAACAAAAAATATACTAAAGATTGTATATCGAGGCTTTTCACCGGCCTGTAAATGATATATCGAGCTGATATCATCAACATAGATATTTTACTGGTAATATATAAAACGTTATTTGTCTCACTCGAGCGATCACCTAAACTACAGGATTTTATCCATAAGACTATAATTTGAATCCTACTCAACGAACATCGAGCTACAGTTATGTCCATACTAAACGAAATTCAAAGTTAGAATTGTTGTTATAGAATTTGATAGCAGTTAGTTTTAATTTACTCTGTTCCGTATATTTATGAAAACTTATAACTCATTCAATTTTCAAAACTTGTTCCTAAAACGCATTGAAATATATTCCACATATGAACGTATAATATTATTTAATGTTATTTATATTTGTCGGAATGTGGGTGTATGTGAGTGTTGGGTTCGGATGGGTGAGAAGAAAATGTGCTACGTGTTAGGAAGTGATCAGATGGGACACGAGCAGACTCAAGACCCACCTTTTTACTCAGAGAGGCAAAGAAGCGCTTTTGGAATGATCATTCGGTCATAAAAGAGCGCTATACAAATACTAATATAATAATAATAATAATACGAACATTCCGAACATTAAAAGAGAAGAAGAGAAGAACACGGTATAATTTATTTTTTATTTAACTTTTAAAAACATAACAATTGGCTATATCGTTTTTAAAAAGATATTAACTTTATAAAAACTATTAACAAAAAATATTTAAAAGTACCAAAGACTCCACGAAATTACTTCTATAAACATGTTCGTGGAGCTCATGTCGAAACTAGGCATCTCTCACGTGGAAAATATAAATATTTGAAGCGATATGGTTGAACGGTCATATCAATCTCCCAAGAGAGTATAATGTCACGGGGAATTTAATATCAGGTAAGTAAGTTAAATTGTTATTTTTGTTTGATGGCAGATGGCGCTTTGTGTGACTCATTAAGCATTCTCGCATGTGTTTGAGCAAAAAATATGACCGTTGGTTGCCACCTGCTGACCGTTAAACCAAAAGCGCACAAAAAGACTTCCCCCGCCTGGTCCATGCGCTTCCCAGGAGCACAGCAGCCGCCTCATTATGGCTCATACATTAGGCGCCTTTATTGGCCGTTCCGAAACAACAGACACGCCTTTGCCAATTCACCGCGTCGCTTTTATCTTACCCTGATACTTTTTTCATAATTTTCACAATAATTATATGAAATATTAGAAAATCTCTATGATCATCAGGTTACATTTTTAACAATTAATGGCATTTCTGTAATGGTTTTCAAAATGAATTATAAATAATATGAATTTACTCATTTTATTTAGAAAAAATCATATGCCTTCGATGATATTGTTAAAGACTCAGGAGTACAAACAAACTATTGCTTATATCCGTGGCTGATATCAAATACATTAGTGTTTACTCTACACTTATCAGGCGAGCAGAAATAAGCGAGGGACGGTGTTTGTTTATCCGTTTCCGAAAAATCGATTATTTCGCTTACAGCGTCTGTAAATTTTATTACAGTAAATTATTACCTATTATTCGGTAGCTTTTTTGTATTAGTTTGGCTAAAAGCTTTATAGTGAGCACGAAAGCTAAGTTACAATAAACATATAAAAAACATATCATCAAAATTAAAACATTGCACCATTTAAACTTTAAAATGTAGGGAATTCAAAGATAGAAGAAAACAATAAAGTAATTGATGTAAAAAACATATTTTTTTACTCTTTACGAAGGTCATTGTTAGTTGGAACTTACTTTGATTAATGAAACATTAATATAAAATTGAATTTTGGTATTGTCAAGTCATTAAATGTAATTACATACTATTATAATTATAGTGTCTTTACCAAGGTTTATACAAAATATCGCGATGAATCTGCCAGCTGACAAAAATCTACAGTGATGCTTTTTATGGTGGCTTTATGTTCCAATTATGTATCAAATACCGTAATGTTTACTTTTAAAGTATCAGGCGCGCATAAATAATCGGAGGTCGCTGTTTATTTATCCGTCGAGGAAAAACCGATACGGCCGCCTATGTTCGTCTGAATCGGTTTCATCCGCGATTATTTTAACCACTTCAAAGGCATTATATGTGAAAAGGGGCGGAGGGAAAATAAAAGTGTCTCTGGTAAAATAAAAACGCCCTCTGCATGAATACTAACTAAGCCCACGGTGGGCGAACAAATAAGAGGAGTTTGCGGTCCTCCCGATGTTTAAGAGCGGTAAATAACATTTTAAATTTGTGATTTTTATTAAACATCGTTGGATTTGTATGCACAACCTATTTTTTTATGACTCTTGATATTGAATACATCGGCTTTTCTCAAAACAGGTACTAAATATCTTCCTTTGAAAGGACCTGCCTCAGCGACCTGTACGCCAAGATCGAAAGCGTTTGGCTAATCACACGACTCTTACTTAAATTCCTATTTGATATATTTTATCTTTTATAGCTTAAATATGTATAAAAAATATATAATTTCCGTGATAATATTTAAAGTTATATATTTTACTCCAAAATACCAAATTAAGTTATATAATCTTTATATATATGTATATATATTATTCTAGTGCTATTTTACTTCGTGCCACATAAAACCACCTGTATAAAATAAATTAGTCTCCACACTGGTTGCTCGTAATACCAGGAGCGGTGACGAGATAAAGAGGTCATATATTGATTTTTCAATCCTTTCATGTTCGCCAGGCATAATACTAGACTGGCTGTCTGTCGGCCAACAAATATCCACCTCCTCTCTGTTTCTGCGCTCCTAATTGAAAAGTTTCATTTATATGAGGACTAACCCCTTTTGTATATCATGCGCCGCACCTACAATTAATTATACCTGCGTTCTTCCACACCCATATATTTGCTAGGACTGACTGGATTGTGAAATACATTTTTTTACTTTGTCAGGCAGTAATAAATTTAACCAATTTGGGTCTCGTGAATTGAATCATTTTCCCCTTATTATTCTGCGCACCTGGTAGAAAGTATAACGTGTTAATTTTAACATTGTAAAAAAATAATGAAAATACCATATTATAAATCTAAATTATTATATTCATGAAGTGCTACTTAAAATACACATTAAAATACTCAAGTACAATATCACTTAAAATATGTTTAAGAATTTTATCGCAAATGAAAATTCTCGAGACGTTTTTAAGGACTCTTCGTAGACTTGTTGTACTTTATCAAATAAATAAAATGGCCAGGTTCTCGAGTGTACTTTTCAACAAGGCATGAAGTCTTCCGGAACTGTGAACGTTTATCTTTTCAAACAGTCTGTGGAGCGATGCAATCCGCCTGTTTTCCTTGCACATTATTTACTAGTGCTTACTCGTATTTCTGAACTCCTGGTCTTTTTTTTTGTATTTGTTCTGAAACTTTAATGATTTCACCTGCGCTTTCTATCAACAACTTTTGTCGCTCTGCTGGGAGAATGTATTCTAGGTACTGTAAAATAGTACGATTCGCAATTTAATTTTTTTGCACGTTATTAAGTATAACTTTTATATTACTTATTTTATTTATTTAGTTACTTTGTAATTAAATTTGAATTGATACACTTGCAATTTCTGTTTATGACTTGTGGAGTCAAAATTATGTTAGTTGACACTAATAATTAATAAAAAAGTAAACTTTCGACATATTTGCTAGTGCAAATCGGTTACAGTAGATATTCTATTTATTTGTTTTTTTTCAAGGAATAATTCCAAGAATGCCGGTATACAGATCATTTTGTCAAAAAAATAAATACGTATCAAAATTTTCTAATTGTTATTAAGGCCGGTTTGCGACCATGGGCGAAGCACGTAATTTCAATAAATACGCAATAAAGATTTTAAACTCTAAAACATATATATCAATTTGTATCATGACCTAACGTTGATGTTTTTTATTTATAGTATGTTTTCTTACAAATCACGGACTAGCATTTATGTACTGCTTATACATTTTCTTTTTGCAAAAAAATTATGTAATGACTGTCATGTAAATAACCCAAAAAATACTATGAATCCGTAATATCGTAAAATTTAAGCATTCTCAGTGGTTTGCCTTGTACATACAATCGTAATTCTGCATTCCTAATACTTGTGAATGTCTTTCAGAAAAGTTTTAAGGAATTTATAAAAAATATCGATCATCAAAAAGACCCTCCTTTAACGTGGATAAAGAGACTAAACTCAACTGTGGTTGGAACAAAGGATGAAAGGTAGGCATTTTGATGTTTCACAAGTAGTCGAAGATTTCGGTTTTCCTATAAAATTCATGGAATGCAAATCTTTTACTGCCGCAATAAAAACACGCAGTACCAGGGCGACAGCAAACTACGGGAGGGTGGATTGAAATAAAATAAAGAAAAAAATGTATGGAGTGAAATAAGATTTAGACTCTTATGGGATTCTAGCCACATGCATTTGAAATTTTATTTATCGAGAATACTTAGCAAGCTTTATAATGCAGAAGGACAGGAAAGAATTGAAAATTCTGTCTGATTAATGTGATATTTTAGTGGTGACCACTGACCATATATATCTAGCATAAGTAGGTACACGGAAAATATTTATAAGTACCTGTATCGGCCATTGATAGAATAATAATGCTCGGCAATTAGCACAAAACTATTTATATTTTTTAATTGCTTAAAATATATACTTTTTTAATTTCTACTGCGTCATTTTCCCTGAATAGACGAAGAGCGAGGAAAATAAAATGCGAAAAGTCTAGGGTGAATGATCTGCGAAGGGATCCTAGCTGGATGCATCTAAAATTACACCAGTGGGAGAAAAAAGTATTAGGAGTGCAGAAGGCGGTTGAGTAACGTGCAAGGGAAAAATAGAGAATCGCTGCACGCCCATAGATTAAGGAGACGGGATCTAGCGAGGTGTGTGACCATTCGCGTTTTATTTGATCTCTTAAAACAATACATTTGTATGGATATTTGGTTTTAATTTACACGTTTTAAAGACTATTGTTTGTCATTATTTTTCAACTTCTTCATCCATCCATTGGTATATGATTGCCTTTCAAAAATGATATTTATAATAGTTTCTATACATACAAATTATTATTCAGGGGGCAATGGCGCAGTTCGCCGAGCGGTATGAATACCTGGGCATAGTTGGTTTCAAGGTCCGCGGTTCGCATCCCGCTTCTGCCGTTATTTTTGTGCTTGGATTGACGCGTTGAAAAAAGAATTTTATGTATAGTATATGTATATTTATGTATTTTAATAGTTTCTGATAAAAATTATTGGGTTGATTGCTAGCGTACATTAATTTAATTAATTAATGTTATCAATATTTTATGAGTGGACATACGAGAATATACCGGAGGAGCTATTCAAAGCTTTGGATGGAAATTTTGAAGTATCGAGCGGTCGCCTTAATTCTAAAACATCTTATTATAATTATATAGTAACTTTATTCTTAAAATATAATGTTAAATTAATATCAAACGAAAAATATCGTCAATGGTACATTTTTTACACATACTGTATAATTTCAGTGCGTAAATAGGACTCGATAAACACTCTTGTAGTATTTCAATATATTTTTCTTTTTTATTAATTCAATTAGAATTTTCAATAATGTATATAGATTGAACATGTGATTAATTAAAACAAAATCTCAGTGCATCACAAAAAAGTAGAAATAATAATTTCATAAAATAAATAAAGCCGCACATTTTAATAACGCAACCCTTTTTCATTATAATAATGTCTCTTTCGCTTTCTCTGCTCCGGATACTTTTTTCTATCTCCTTCAGAATGCTTCATGCATTTGTAGGATCTCTTTCACTTTCACCCGTTTATTTTCCCTTCTCCGTTTTCTGTCGTCTTGGTAGGTTCGGTTTATTGCTGCCATAAAAGATTTGGTTCCAGCCGATTTTATGGGGGATCGAAAAATTGTCCAACTGTCGAACGCTGCGCCGTCTATCTATCTCTTGTGAATTTTTGATCTCCTGTTACCGAATTTATTTGAGAATCAAGATCCATGTGACACCTGGAATGCCTAGCGTAAACTAGTGTAGAAAAAACCTTTCACTTAAATTGACAATAAATCCAATTTTAATGCGAAGTGCCAGTTATTTGTAGAATCTATATATTTGATTTATTTATTTATTTTTATGATAAAGCCATTGATTATGTATCCAACGCGGTAAAATAAAAATATTAACCGTGTTGAGATATTTTTTGATGAATTTGTTGTATCTACGAGCATATAAATATGTATTTTATTTTCGCAATAGTTCACAATCCACAGGTATCATTTATATATTTATTTACGGAACAGATGTTCCAAATTTATGGAGTACAGTACAAATGATATTGTGACTTTTGGGTTCAGCCGTGCGTGGCGAATTACTATTTTCCAATATTTCGACCGCCATTGCAGGATTAGGACTACGCAAGACAACATCATTGGCTAACTTTAAGAATAAAATAATCAAATATTGTTTTTCATTTAAATCGGCAATGAAAAAAGTCTTAAGTGGTAGTTTGCGATATATATATGCTTCTTCGTAGTTTCAATCCGGTGGATTGGTTTGCAGCAATAAAATTTTGCATCTCGATCTCCATTCCTCTCGATCCTCTGCCATCCTCTTCAGCTCAGCATAAGAGCTGCAACTCATGTCCTCGAAAACTTGCTGCAAATACTCCCGTCTAGGGCGCCCTCTGCAGTTTCTACCCTCAACCATCTCTTTCACAAGGTCGTGAAGAAAACCATCGTGGCGCATGATGTAACCTATCCATCAGGCTCGCCTCTCTGAGATGTTTCTTACTAGTTGCCTATCTTCCTTGATTATGCTGAGAACCTCATTGTTCGTGACGCGTGGTCTCTCCAGGAAATTCCGAGAATTCTTCTGTAAGACCACATCTCAAAGGTCTCTATATGCTATACGTGTCTTAAATATATGTTTTATTGTCTTTCAACCTATTCGTAAATAAAATAAAATTCTTAACATTCTCTCTTATTTATAATAACTCTACAGTCGCTAAATCATTATAAATACGAAAACTAGTTTATCTTTATCACCCGTTTACGATCGTGACCGATCTGCTATGTATCTTAGTTCTGATATACATAACAGTTAATTACTTTTTCAGTGAAACAAAACGTATGATTTACTGCAACAGTTTCAAACAGTACGTGTCCTTTACAACCAAGTACTTCCGTTATCTGATGCGACATAATACAATTAAATTAATATTCGTGAAGGGAACGGGAGCGTCGCGTACTTCCAATAGCGACCCGTGGGCTAATAGTAGCATCCACCGCAGTGATGTTTAACCTGGGAAACATTAACTTTTTGACGATTTAAAATTCACCTTATAATTATAATTAAGTCACGTATTTAACACTCGTACCTTGGATCTAGTTATTACCTGTTATTATATTATGATATTTTGTGTCATATGCATGATCTACGAAATTAATTTATCCGGAGAACATATTATATTAAACGTGTCTTTTAATCGAGTGGAAAAGAAAGACCTCTTAAGAGTGAGTTATTTGATGACTCTCAGACGCATTGCCAGAATGACAATCTGAAACATTGAAAAAATAATTTTGTATCAGAAAGATTAGCTACGTTTTCACCGAGCAACTGACGTCCAGGAAGCCTACAAATAATAGATTTTGAGTTTAATGGATATCCATTTTCAAGGAAAAGATACTGAATAGAGCATATTTACATACAAAAATACACGGAAAAAAAAAGATGACATGTGTCAAAGATCACAGAGATCTAGAAAAACAATACCATCGACAAAAGAGGTAAATAATGTACGAAAAGAATCTTGTGCTGATAGGCCATTTAAGAGCGCCATTGAAGTTGTACTGAATTAAGCGCATGAAGCTCCACAAGTACCAACTGGGATGGAAAATAATAAATGGCTACGAGCACGGGTGAACCTATCCGGAACGCAGAAGTTAAAGCAATCAAAAATCCCAGAATTGTGCATTACACCGCGAAGAAGAAGGAAAGTATTTTTGAGAGAAGCAATTTTCATACGGGATTCAAACGAATGGAAAGACAGCTTTCTATAAAAAAAATAGGGATGTACAGAATTAATCAAGTTAAATGGAAAGTTAATTTTGAAGTGCTCTTTTGTGAACTGGGTAGAGCAATGAGCTATATGAATCGATTCAATTATTGCACAAGCTGTCGGTTGGTGACCACTGTTCCATCCAGTATTCTCCGGAAGAGCTGTACTACTCGAACATACATTTGTCTGGGGGGCGAGGGATCGCCAACCCCACCATTAAAGCGCCTCGTAAATTTCCGGGAAACAGCCAGAGATGTACAGCAGAGGGGGCATAATGCTGGAAACCCTTCGGACGGTCCACACAAAGAAAAACAAGACCGACAACGGTACATTTAAATCGCAATAAAAAGAAAATTAGCCGCATGTATTTTTTTGGTTCGTAACCTGAAAATTATCTAATTATTTTACGACGCATTTGTAAGTTAGTTTAGTGACATAAGTGAGTATTGATTTTAAGTTGAATAGATTTTTGTAGCATCCATGCAATATTTAAAGCATTCATGTTTTTTTTATGTAAACACTGAGAATACCGACAGATGGTGATAGTGAATTTTAAGTTTCATTTGTAGATACTATGACGCTTACCATTTATACATATTACTACGCGCTGCATGTTGAGTGTTGAACCGCCAACGCATAGACTACAGCCCGAGATTCACGCATCATCCTTATTATTACAGGAATTCACTGTGAATGGGTGGTCTTCGCGGGACAACCTTCGTCTACCACTAATTTTAATTAATAGGCTATGACTGGCATTTTACTGGTTAGGAATCATATTCACACGAACCGGGGTGTTTTAGAGCTTAGAAATAGTTAAAATAACTTTATCACACATAAAAATAATTTATCTCAGTAATGACTATTCGCCGGCGGGTATAGCCCAATGGTTAAAGTGTTTACTTTGCAAGTCAAAATTCGTGGGTTCGATCCCCGACGGAGATTAAATAAAAAAGATTTTTAATCGATTTCTGAGCTCTAAAGTACCCCGGTCGGTGTGAATTTGATCCCTCATCCGTAAAATGCAGGTCATAGCTTATTAATTAAAATTGGTGGTCGACGAAAGTCGTACCGCGAAGACCACCCATTCATAGTAAATTCCTGTAATAATAAGGATGATGCGTGAATCTCGGGCTGTAGTCTATGACGTTGGCTGGTCAACACTCCACATGCAGCGCTCAGCCATATGCACTACGGTAAGCGTTATAGAATTCCACAGGTGATACTTGAGAATTAAAATTACCATTTTTCGGTATTCTCCTGTATGTGATATTGTGGCTTTTGGGTTTAGCCGTGTGTGGCGAATTACTTCTTTCCAATATTTCGACCGCCATTGCAGGGGTCTTCTTCAGGGTTGAGTCAACAATATCAAATCTGGCCCTTAAAACCTTAGAAATCTCTTGTATGTGTTTGCATAAAAAATATAAAAAATGTACACTATCTAAATATAATATATTATAATGTCTATTTATTTATCATGTGTTGTCTGAATGATAGCATACGATGTGAACTATTATTTATAATTGATCGTTAATGATTAGCATGTTTCACGGGTAATTTGTTAATAGCAAATCCACTGGATCAATAGATTAGCAAATATATTTTTAAAGAACACAACACAAAGAAAATATTTTAAGTTAAACATTATTTCATAGATTTTCTAGATTCTAACTTTATTTAGTCTTACAATCCTCCTGTAATTACTACCATATTGCATTGAAAGCTTTGTTTAGTATGCACCGGATATAAGTACATACCAAAAAATTTCCGATTTTATCAAATTTTGAAATTGAAAGCTCATTATAGTATCACTATTATAACTTCATATAAAGCAAATATTACAACAATCAAGTAAAATAATATTATATGGTTAAATGGACTTAAAGATTTCTATTTATTTTTACCTTGTTAATACATGGATCACGTTGAGTATACCTCTGCTTATATCATTGCAGTTTCGACTAACTGGTAGCCTTCGTCAATCCTTCACTGTTAAGTGTCAACAGTCTTGACAGTGAAGGATTGAAGAAGGCTGCCAGTTAGTCGAAACTGCAGTCTCGTTACCAGAGCTTATACTCAGCGTGATTCATGAAAAAATAAATTTAATAAAGAAATATTTATTAAATAAATTCTTATGTTTAAATATTTATAAGTTATAATAGATCTCAAAGTGTATGCTGAAAATATTTCAAAATAGGAGTGAAAAGCATTTCAAATATTTACTTTCATAAAATTAAAGTTAATTAAAGCATTTATACATACAAGTATATATTTTGAATCAAGTAATACACAGATATTAAACCATTTTAATCAGATTGAAAGTTTTTCATCCTGCATAGTCATACACCTTTATTATACTTTACATTATACATTACTGTGAAATTTCAATTAAATTATACTTCAGTTTCAGATGATATCGGTCCGAACAGGACGCACTTTCTCCTGGAAAGCTTATTTCCCGGAAACGGTCAACCGGAAGTTGGTCCCTGGTCCAGAGCTTTCCTCCTCGAAAGCTCGCGGCCAAAGTTCACTCGGAGCTATGGCCGTTAAATTAATAACGCCCAATTGACTATTATTGGCCGTTAGCTGTCATTTAATTAACTGTTATCTGTGACCGAGTGAACTAATATTGTCGCAACTTTGCAGAGTTTACAGTAGGGATTGAATTCTTGGAGATTTGCCCGTGAATCAATGTTTCAAATAGTTGAAATCTCGATTGCTTGCTACATTCATTTTATATAATTTGATTGAGAATGAAAATGACATTACACTGGCGAAAGAATATCAGCATATTTTATTTGTTCACCGGTTTAATTGTGTAATTAAATTAATAAATAATTATTTAACAATATTCTGAGCTACTTTAAAAGGATATTTGTTAGTTATTTTTACTCAGGTTTCTTTGACAATGAAATTGGATATTCGTAATATCGAATCAATATCGAAAAATATTGATGGTTATAGACATACGAGTATGTAGTCAGTACATATAAAACAGATAACGAATGTTTTCTATAATTTTAGAATTTATTTTAATTAAAACATTAATAAATTAAAAATATTTACTTTTGATTCACAATTTATTTTAATGATTACATGTTTCGGCCTTCCTGAAGACCATCATCAATAATGAAAAAATAAAAACAGGCATTGGCTTATTTCTTTATTTATTTATATACAGAATCGAAATTCCATTTTTTTTTTACAAATATTTAGAAACATAGAGTATACATAAAAATACAATAAATAGAGAAAAATTATAAAAAATAAAAATAACACACAAGAATAAGAAGATGACACGTGTCAAAGATCACAGAGATCAAGTTGAACAATACCATCGACAAAAGAGGAAAAGGATGTAAGAAAAGGATCAAGGTGTGCTGGTAGGCCATTTAGAGACGACATTTCCGTTGTACCAAATTATATAGGTATGGATAGTTAATTGGTTCCTACACACATATTTACAGGTTATATATGTGTGCGGGTAAGGCAATTGAAAAAATACATTATAAAATTAATGGGTATGTGGTTTTCCTAATGTATTAAGTCATTATATAAAAATATTTTTTTTTGTTTTTAATTTGAAAAAAGTATTTATAATTTTAAAATTACTACTGGGTATTTGTCATTTTAATGTACAAACTATTATATAATACTAAAAAAAAAAACTATTTAAAAAGGAGGATAAAGGAGCTTGCCGGCGGTCATATAGCTCAATGGTAAAGCGTTGTTTTGCAATACCAAATAGTCGTTCAGGTTCGAAACTAACGGATCTTAAAAAAAAAAAAAAGCTATTTTTTAATCGATTTCACGAGCTAAGCTCTAAAAAAATACCCCGGTTGGTGTGAATTTGATCCATCAATTGCAATGTTTTCAAAGCCTATGTCGCAAAATTGGTGCTAGACGAAAGTCGTCCCGTGAAGACCACCCATTCATAGTAAATTCCTGTAATAATAAAGGATGATGCGTGAATCTCATTCAGGTAATAAGTGACGTTGGCGGATCAACACGTTACATGCAGACCGTTTAGTCATGTACACCATGGTAAACGTCATAGAATTCCACAGATGAGACTTCAGAATTACTATCACCATCTGTCGGTATTCTCCCAAATTATGTGTTTACATAAAAAAAATAAAAAAATTACTGAGTATTAGTTATTTTAATGTATTAAGATATTATATAATAATAAATTGATGTGTTCAAATTAACAATTTCTTGTAATTCTTCGGTGTTGACAACGGACAGTCCCTGGTTGTTTTGGTTTTTTTTTTTTCCTAGCTTGAATGATACCTAGAATAATAATTATAAGCAGTATCAACGACTTTATAATGTGATCATTAGACAATAGTACATGCCGGAATTACAAAGACAGGGGTTAACAAGTAATTTATTTAGTAACAATATGTATATTATTATTTTATTTTAGTTTCTCAAGAATGTTTTCTATCTTCCACAATAACGTATAGTACGAGTATCTTCTCGCTTTTTTTATTAATCGTAAGTCTAAATGTGCGTCCAAACATAGTGTTTATAACTGACAAGCTCATTTAATTGTTTTATTTATCGCATCCATCTTGCATGAAAGCTGCTACGTAAAACTCTCTCCCTCTCATCTTTCCTTCCAATTCACCCGCTGACTATAAAACTTAACCCTTATGCAACATCTGATACCCTGGTAGTTGTGTATGGTAATACAAAAAACGGTTTCACAATAATTATAGTTAATTGAATATAAAAAAATATATCTTATAAATTTGCTTGTTACTACGTCAGAATGTTAAATTTTAGACGTTTAGAGATTTACTACTGTTGTATTCAATAATAAGTCAGTATGCTTGGAAAAGTGAAGAATATTTACATCAAATTCTTTATATGCATCAATTCATTCAGAAAAAATATCGGCAGAAGCGGGATGCGAACCTGCGAGCCTTGGAACCAACCGTTGCTCTTGTTCATTACCATGATCCACTCGACTATCTTCTTCCCTATAATATGTGTATATTTAATTACTAATAATATTGTAATATAGTCAATGATCTATAAAAGAAGATTAGAATATTGAAAAAAATAATATTCTTATAAATATTTAAATTCATGAAGGATATTTGCCTTTCAATTTGAATTACTGTTGCAAGTAACTTTTGGACTTCTCATCAAATTTTATATTAATACGGTCTTGTAGCAAGGTCTGTCTGTACATTTAAATATAAAATCAGTTGTGTGAATGACATTATAAAGATTTAAATATCATTTTAATAAAATGGATGAATAAGACTGGTACACTCGAAGTTAAATATGTGAAAAAAAAAGCTGTTGTAAACTGTAATGTAGTTCTATTTTAAATGAATACCTAGAGGTATACCTAGTTCTTTCTCTGAACCTGAAAGTGTCTGAATCTCAGTACATTTTATTATCAGGATGATTGTGTTATTTTCTTAAAAGCTATTTTCAGCCGAGTCAATAAAATTACCGGTGTTGCTCGCTGAAAAGCGAACCCCCCGCCAAATACAAAAATGTCCGGCTAAATCTTACAATTCAAATGGTATTTAAAATTATTTTTTATACAAAAAAAATATGTCATCTATTATCTAAATTACAAATGTTACTAATGCAATATGATAGTGCAATTGAATTGGTAAAAAACGAACTAAGGAAACTTACATGACGATCTTTCATATTTGACTCGATCAAGAGACAATATAACTCGTTAGAACATTATTTGCATTTTTTTTTTTTTGGAATATGTTTCAATAGTTTAATTCTTCATATATAATTGATATATTAATTACAAATTATCTGAAAGTGATAAAAAAAGACTAGAGGCCTTTGAGATGTGGTCGTACAGAAGAATTCTCGGAATTTCCTGGAGAGACCACGTCACGAACAATGAGGTTCTCAGAATAATCAAGGAAGATAGGCAACTAATAAGAACCATTTCAGAGAGGCGTACCTGATGGATCGGCCACATCATGCGCCACGATGGTCTTCTTCACGATATTGTGGAGGGGATCGTTGAGGGTAGAAACTGTAGAGGGCGCCCTAGACGGGAGTATTTGCAGCAAGTATTCGAGGACATGAACTGTAGCGCTTATGCTGAGCTGAAAAGGGTTGCGGAGGACCGAGAGGAATGGAGATCGAGATGCAAGATTCTGTTGCTGCAAAGCAATCCACCGGATTGATACTACAAAGAAGATTAATTACAATATATCAATATTTAATAAATTGATACACTCATACAAATCTACATTAAATAATATCATGAAATTTCTCTCGTCAATTTTTGGTGAAAAAGAAACGGCTTACAGTGGGATTTGAACCACGAACCTGAGTTCTGTTCTATGCACAGCGCAGTCAACCAATTCTCTACCTAAATGAGTAATTTGGTTTGAACATGTTTTCCCGATGCCTCTGAATAAAAATAACTGCTGCATTTATTAAAGCCCTCGGGTCATCTCTATAAACATCATCATCAGCCTGTATCCGTCCACTGTTGAATGTAAGCCTCCCGCATGAGTCTCCATCCTCCTCGATCCTCCGCCTCCCGCAACCAGGTCACTCTCGCTTTTCTTCTTATCTTGCAAGGGGTCGGCCAATGCTTCGTTTGCCAGTTCTTTAGGGCGCCATTCCAATACTTTTCCCCATCGACCGTCGTCGTCGTCTCTTTTCGACAGATATGTCCTGCCCATTGCCACTTGAGTGTGCCTGTTATAAACAGCGTTTGGGAAATTATTATTTTGAATACTTGTAACTATTCGTGGCTATTATATCGTTGTATTGTTATTTTGGGACTTCATAAAATTGAAACAATACCAGTTAAGTGTGAAATAGAATCTAGAATTCATCTCGACATTCATACTTCGTCCACGATGATCGGCGAATTCTGCTTAAGATATTACCATAAACGGTAATGTAAGTTTATTTTTCCATCTAGTAGTTTTTCCACCATATATGATATAAAGTAAATCTTAGTTGAAAATCGTTTACGCTCTACCGGAAATGAACTCATGACTGATTGCACCGCAATATAACGATTAACCGCCCCTCTGCAAGTTTACGTAAATTGTAAAAATGATTGCCCAAATTTTCCCGTTTAGTCGATGTTTAAAAGATGATTAATTGCGAGACGCCTGAATGCTCCGCGTTTAGTTAAATTGATTTTTCGCTCAGGTCCAAATAAGAAAATCATTTTCCTTTGTTTCGCCTTGTCGTAGGCTGTTTTGATTAATTGAACTACAGTGGAAAGGTCCGTAGAGGATTAATTAACAGGATCAGAAGAATTGAAACACCCGTTTTGACGTTCTGGTATCCTGGTTACTTAGTAATCGAAATAAAGAACGAGAAATCTGCTGAAAATACGTCTTTGCCCTATTTTTTTCTATTTATGCACTTTTTATCGGAGATTGGTTTTATTACAAAAATGTTTAAGTTGTGGTCCTAAAATGTGTCAGGTTAATCATTTGATCTACTTAATTTATCAATTATGTCCGCATATCAAGCAGTTCTTTACACAATGCAGGATGTATTTCATATACTAGCTTCCATACCATAATAAGAAAGCGTTGCGCTTCTCTTTGAGCATGCGTTCACGGCAGTCCCAACGCCATGGTCGCGTTCTGTGGGTGGATAGGTGTGACTCCCGGTTGGGGGGGCACTGGATGCGCCTTCACGTAGGCATCCAGTGGTGATCCGGTGCTCCACTTACTGAGAGTTACTGAGAGTTAATACTTCTTTAAAATTAAAATTATTCATAGTTATTGATATATATTTTCTTTCTGTTATTTTTATTGCTTATTATTTTTGCTTATTTACAAGGCTGTTAATGAACTATCGAAATCTAGGAGCAAAAATTTATATTGATGTAAAATTTACAAGATGTATATTTCATTAGCAGATATTGGCGTTAATTTTTCGAGAAGCTTGATTTATGAGCCTCGCAAATTGTATTATTTTAATGATTTCACGGACAGCTCCGGCATCTTCGGTTGAAAACTTCCTGAATGTTTGATAATTGGATGACAAAGTTTTCGGAAATTCATTCCTGAAATACTTCAATCAGATATTGATCAGTTTTGTTCTCGTGGTTGTTCGGCAGCTTCCTGAAGGGATTTGTTGATATTATTTCGGAGCGTTAAAAACTTTTATTTATCATGACTGAAAATTGCTAATGAAGCTTGAGAAATATTTATTTTATTAACTATACTACTTTGAATTAACTCTCTGCTGACTGCCATGAATAATTTTTAAAATATCAGTCATATTTTGTAAGAATCTTCTTCCCTTCCACCCACTACATAGTTAAATAATAAATTTGTCATAAATTTTCGCTATGAATGCTAATTTTTATTTTTTATTTATCCATGTCTTTATGCGCTATTTTTTTAATGGCATGTGCCATGGAGAGTTTCTTTTATGTAAACACACACAGGAGAATACATACGTGGTGAGCCCTACATAGTCATGTCACATCAAGATTGCGGTAACGAATCCCTTTGGCGATATGACGTGATGAACTGACGGGAGAAAGGAGGGTTGTGAGAGTTACCAAAAGAGCTCTCCCAGCTTCAAATAGGCACGGTGTAAACCGGTCATAAACTCGCCAACCCGCCTGGCAAGCGTGGCGTTTTAAGCCAACTACCCCACATGAAAACACAACAAAATAAGTATTTACTATGTCATAATATACATAGTCACATATTAATATGGAATATTCTGTAGTCATCATTACATCAATGTTTTCAGGATTCACTTTGAGATACATTATAAAGAATAAATATTTATTTATTTACCTTGTTTTTACATGGATCACTTTGGTCACATGAAAGTTTTTTATTTTTTTTATGTACACACATACAGGAGAATACCGACAGATGGTAATAGTAATTTTGATTTCTCATCTGTGCAATTCTATGACGCTTATCATGGTGCATATGACTAAGCGCTGCATGTGGAGTGTTGATCCACCAAAGTCATAGACTACAGCACGAGATTCACGCATCATTCTTATTATTATAGGAATTTACTATGAATGGGTGGTCTTTACGGGATGAATTTCGTCTACCACCAATTTTGATTAATAGGCTATGACTGACATTTTACGGTTGAGGGATCAAATTCACACCTACCGGTGAGAGATAAGAGCTCAGAAATCGATTTTTTTTAATCTTCCTCGGGGATCGAACCCACGACCCTTGGCTTGCCAAGCAAACGCTTTCACCATTGAGCTATACCTACCGGCATGTAGGACTTAAAATAAAGGCAGCTGCAATAAAAAAGCCACAGCAATAGGATTCTGTCTATTTATTAATATTTATTCTTAGATCGTCCGACATACAATACAATTTTCTTTACCTGATATGTGTTAAAAAAATATATATGCATCACAATAAAAATAAATATTCTCGGCGTTCATGCGATCGCTTATATTGTATTGCGTATTTCGTATTTTCATTCATGAGTTTATTTAAAGGAATATCTGCGGCGATTTCTGCCGCCTTGATACTTTTGGAAGTACGCAGCTGTTTCCTGGTGAAAAAAATGTAGGAGAATCGTAGGAGATGTATGTAATTGAGGGTTGGGGGAGTAAGAGTGTGTAGGAGATGACGAGGAGGTGATATTACAGAGGCCTGGCCCAGTATATTGCAAAATAAATCAAAACCACGCGCGGGTGTGAGCCATTGGGAAGAGAAAAACGGCCTTAATACGAAATATGGCGACGGCTGCAAGAGGAACTGAATTTGGCGAGTAATTTTGAAACGTTATTAAAATCGCATCCCTTTATTCGGCGGGTAATATTGTAACCAAATAAACTGTTCATAAAATATCAGTATATTGTAACGAGGCAGATTTAGACTATTTGTTATATTTTTTACTTTAGCCTGTGTCCCTCCACTGTTGAACGTAGGTCTCCGCATCTAGGCTACTTCAGCTATTCTTCTGATGTTGTCAGTACATCTTGCAGGAGGTCGGCCAACGGTGTGTTTGTCAGTTCTTGGACGCCACTCTAACAATTTTCTTCCCCATTCACCGTCGTCTCTTCAATATATAAATGTCCTGCCTATTGCCACGTGTACCATTTCTTCAGATAGGTACTTGAGCTATTTTTCGGATATGCTCGCTTCGTATTCTATCTTTTAGATACACTCCTTTTAAAGATATCAAGTGATTATCCCGATGCTCCTGAGACCTGAAACGTTCAAATTGTGAGAGAGATAGATGTCTTATTATACAGGAGATTGGGAAGCTGGAGAATATTGCGTGGAGAGAATACAGGATGAGGCAACGATCGGGTTAAGCGCATTACTGTTTTAATAAGTTCTCTTAAGAAAAGTGTACTCAGCGGAACTCTTGGAGGCAAAGCTGACCCGGGATGGTAAATACCAAGGCGGCGTGTGATCAATCTAATAAACAGTTATTTTAATGTTTTTTTTATTACAAGAGTTAAAACGTAAAATTTTAACTGATTCGCTTTGAAAAATATTTTCGTAAGCAAAAAAGTTAAAACCAAGTTAGAGTTTTAAAAATGATATAATGTTTTTGCGGTGCTAGCAAAGAGTGTTTATCGGCGTTTAAAAACTGCGAAACGGTAGTAATTGGTAAAGTAGTCAATTGTAGTGTAATAAATCCTGGGTTCATAAATCTATCTTTATTTATGTAGGGCGACGTAGCCAGATGGTAAAGGCGTTTGTTTGTTATTCAGACCATCGACGATTCAATGAAATCCTTTGATACGACTTCTTGCCGGAGATGCAGTCTCTCATTTTCAAGGCCGAATGTGAGAGGTTGCGTGGATCTAAAAATCTGCTTCGCGACTTCTGTCTGGGTGTTGGGGGTATCTGATTATACAAGGAGAGGGACGGTTGGTTGATTGCCTTACGCATTTCTTTGGCGCATATAACTTAAGTTTGGTGGTGCGATACCAACCAAAGGGTATAGTTTTGAATTAAAACTAACATTATTAGATGTGCATGTCAGGCGAGTGAACAAAAGTAAGACACAAAATATCGTTTTCGAGGCTTTTCGGCATTAGCCTAAAAGAGCTACATCAAGCTGATATGGTCTCCCTACTATCGAACTCATATCGACCGGATTGAATCAGTCCAACATCGCTTCCTGTCAAGAGTAGCACGACTGATCGGCCTTGAGAGACGTATCTACTCTTATGAAAATATAGAGAGGCAACTTAATGTATCTAAATTGGAGAGACGTAGAACAGTGACTGACTTGCTGTTTATTATTAAAATTATGAACTCCATAATCGATGACTCAACATTATTGCAGGAAATTATTTTCAATGTTCCCTCCCGGTTCACTACTGAAAGTAACCTACTACATGTAAGGACATCCAAAACTAACTACGGTTTCTATTCTCCTATGTTGAGAATATGTAGACTAGTCAACTCCTCTAGTGACTTGGACTTTTTCGGGCAATACCTTCCGGCATTTTGCAGCTCCCTCTACTGATATGCGTGATGTCTGTTCGATTTACTCATGTTTATGTTTTGTCCAAATGTATTGTCTTAGCTTTAAATATTTATTCTGTATTACCATATTCTTTAATTGTATTTTCTAATTTAAAACCGTATGTATTGGCCTAGGTCGTTAATAAAAAAATAAATTTAAAAAATATCACAGTTCCATAGAAAAGTGCTGAAAATCTTTCATAGGCGATCTCATATACATACCGTCCCGGCTAAGGCCAGGCGTCCGTGGGGAGGAAGCCTGAATAAATGATCGGAAAGGCGTCGCTCGGTTCTTGATGGCAAAACTTGTGACACTTGGGTGTGACGTTTTTAGCTACTAATGTCTCCATCAACATCTGCTACTCTTGACTTACAATATATAAAAGGGCTTTTTGCCATTCAAGTTTCTGCAGTAATAATTTGGCTGAGTAAATGAAAAATAATGCAAATAAAATACACAAGTGCAATAGTGCATCATTAATACAAAAAACGGGTCTTAGAAACTCTGGGAAAATCATTCGACGCCTTAATAATAACGAAAATCGAAATGTGCTTCGTATACGTCTTACGTCGCAAGTTTCCGTAATCTGGCGTGATAAAAAATTAAATCTTTATTAAATATATCCATTTCAAGAAGTCTTTGATTCTACAGATCACGGCAGTATCCACTGCATCAGTATGAATGTGATCAGTTCTAAAATTAAAATGGCAGTAATGTATTAAATATTGTTAAAATGAATGTAAAATGAATGAATAATTAACCCATAAAATGGAAACCTAACCTCACATATTATTACAAGTAATTACCATTCAATAATTATTTCCTGCCATTTTATTATTTTCCTACTGCCGTTTAATATTTTTCTAATTCCAGATGATTATTTTTAACTTACCTTTTTAGGTATATATTACTGACCGTTTGCTAAATAATTATTGTCCATTAATTGAAATAAATACTACCAAAAAAATGGTTGCCAATATGAATTAGATAATTTGTTTTTTGATAACATTAAGGTTATCAACTGACAATACTTGGTGAAACTGTATAATTATAATTTTGAAATTAATTTCAATTAAAAAAATATTTAAAGTTTTGATTCACAATTTATTATAAATGATTACATGTTTCGGCCTTCCTGAAGACCATCTTCAATAATTGACGATTGGCCGAAACATGTAATCATTTAAAATTAATTGTGAATCAAAACTAAATATTTTAAATTTATTATTTTTTTAATTAAAATTTATTTCAAAATTAGAATTTATTTTTGGTTAAATATTTATTTAGACGGGAATACTTTGCGGAGTAGCAGTAACATAAAAGTTGCTTCGCAAAGCACCGGTTACGAACTTCTGCTTTGAGTATTAACCCTTCGATTTACTGTTACGGCAATAGTACGTTATCCAAAAATCCAGTAAACATAATTCATTTGCGACATAACCGTTAAGGCGTAATAGTCAACTCGACAGTTCTTTATTTGATAATCTATTTAGGCCTCCACAGACGCGGGAAGTTTTCGGATTAAATTCTGAGAAAATTACGATTTTAATCTAGTTTGGAAGTAATCAGGTTTAAATATCATTCCAAAGCATTGTTTTGCTAACAGATTTCATTCCCGAATTGAGAATATTTTCGCGATACTAAGTACTCATAAAATAACATGGATTTTCATAAAACGTTTAATAACGTATCAACACTTTATTCATGAGTTCCAATATTTAATTGAAATATTATTTTCAATCATGAACTTTCTCCACCAAGAGGACTGCTATGGATCCTGTATCTTTCTAGGGTTTTTCTCTTGCAAAAGCAAGCTGCATCAACATCCTTGGAGTATCAATCTCCAGCTGAGCGTCATAAAGTGCGCTGGTCTTGACCGGCTGTGCTCTCCTGCATGCGATTACCTAAAAAAAATTTAAATAAAAATATTTTCTAATTAAGATATTGAAATTTAACAATTATTCCATAATTTACTGGAGAAGAAGAAACGTAATTAACCTACTAAACCATTGGCGTTAGTCACAATCGTCATTATCACATATAGGCAGATGTTTAGCAATATACTTTCTTCTGTTGATTCTTAATCATTTTGAAAATTATAAATAAAATATTTTAACTGTTTTATAATTTTTTTAGAACCACTTTCCGTTGTTCGTAACATCCACAGACATAATTTTATCACCGAGACAATAATTTGTTTTTCATCTCGTTTTACAGCCCAAAAGGTGACCCTCAACATAAGAAATGTTAAATATTTACTCAACAACAAATAGTTTAAGAATAAATTAACCACCTAAAAAGCTAACTCATTTTTAATTTATTTATTTTTAATCTTCTTAGTTTCGGACGAATTTTTAATTATCATAATCGGGCCCTCCTCTCCCTGTTGTCCCCCCAGGAGTGCGAAAACTTTTTACTCGTAATACTCTTTGAGATGTATTATAATTTATTCAATATGTCTTTCGGGATATTTCGCAAGTAAGGGGCCGAGGCTTTGACGCCCCTGATAATGGAAAAGTTTGCCGGCATTAATATTGTGTCAATCATAATCACTCTCCTCTCTCCATATATATTAAATACACATTTTTTCTTCACACAATTAGTGTCAGTCTGAACACTGACATCTTTCCAACAGTTGAGTGTTCGGCGAATCGATCGTATTTTCGCGTAAACTCATCTTGACTGAAAAACTTGCAAAAATTTCAGACGTTTCTCTTTAAACTCGTAGCATGAATTCTTAATGTATATTTATCAATCTTATTTGATCGACCTGTATGGCGAACGCCATACCGGTCGGTCAAAAAAGCAAGTTTTCATTTAAATAAACGTGGATTGTGAACTAAAACCAAGTTCTGTGTGTTATTAATCCTGCATCCTGTCACCCAGTAATTCAATACCCAATTTAAAGAGGAGTATATTATTATTAAAATGAAAAATATATAATAAAACTGTGTTAATTACATACATAATTTTCCAATTGTTCCATGTTGAACATACATAAAATGTATTATCTGCTGCCTTACTTAACAACCTCTTGACATTCACTTCTGTTGTATTTTTCAGTATTATTTTATTCACTATAGTGGAAATTATTCCTGTTTCATTTTTCCGACGCATGAATTGCAACAAAACAGTGCATGAAACTTTTTTCAGCCGGACTACAAATTTACCCGCTGAAACGTTTGAAGTACTAAGAAAGCAAATTTGCAAGTTTTTTATGCAAAATAAACACTAAAATGAATATGTAAAATAAACATATGTTCATATTTAATTTTGCACTCAAAAAACTATCTAATAAATAAGCGTATAAAAAATAAACGTAAGCAGAAAAGAACCAACTTTTTGTTGAAAACATCTAGCATGCCTTATGACAGTCGGGATGGATGGACGGACGATTTGGATAGAATGTACGGTCTTTGAGTAATAAGAGTTGAGTACTTGTAGATTTAGAAGTATCATCCTGCTCTCTTTCAAAAGGTTCAGTCGCGCGGTGGCAGGATTAGGAGCAGATTTTGACGATAATCTTTACAAACTTATGGCTCGACCTAGTCACAGCAATCGGCCGGGAAAAAATACAATATGCTCTCGCCGACGGGCGACACACGACTGCCGCGCCCGTGATGAGCTGTCGCACAGCGACACCAGTGACGATATATGTAACTAGTCCGCAAATGCCAATATGGCGGACACATTCATGTCTGACAAGCGAACAGAAATAAGAGACGAAAGATTGTATATCAAGGGCTATATCATGCTGAAGTCAGAAGTTTCTTGGTGATATTTGTGTTTTGAGAACGAAAAATATATACTCAGGAAAAGCATTCCAAAGATTACCGGTGGTGTTAATAGAAAACTTATTTGACTGGTTAAGTTCTGGAGGCACTTTTATGAAAGCTCAATGATGCAGTCGTAATGACTGTCGTAATTGCTGTTAAAACAACTGAATTAACTTGACATCTGTATTCCGTGGATTGTAGTTTTTTTTTTTTAAATATTTAGACCTTGAAAGAATTCCATTATTGATTGTTTCAATGTATTAATGTATTATTAAGAATTATTCCAAATATTTTAATTATAATTTTGTTTTGATTGATATAATTAATATGCTTATCAATCATCTTTGAGGTATGTTCATCATCGTTCAGTTCGTCTTGTAGATCTCGATTACTGTTAAATAGACAAATATTTTGCACATCGTTTTAACATGGATTACACTGAGCATTGTTCAATCACTTGCTGGAAGACTGCTGTTTCGCCTTTAAAAGTGAATCTAATAAATACAAATAGATTACTGTTGCCTATTTCCACACTAAGATAACGTAATATTGAACGCTTCCGTTTTATCATGGAGATTGTTGCACAAGGCCGAGGGTCAAATGCATTTAGCAGACACACCTCAGGACAGGCCCAACTTTCCAAACGATGGGAAGATAACAACAAATCTTAATGATATACTGAAGGAAATAGAACATTTCTACGGGTTATTGTATTCATCTACGATGCCAGGTCCTAATGACAGATCTGTGACAAGAGGGCTACTTGGTCTGAAATTTAAAAATTAAATCGGCCCTAAAACAACTTGGAGAAGACGGAATTTCTTGAAAGTAGGAGGGAACCCCTCTGTTGAAAGAGCTTAAAAACTATTCAAGGTAATAGAACATGGAGAAACCCCGGCGACATGGAGTTGCGTGATATTGTTCCACAAAAAAGGGGATAAATCACTGCTCAAAAACTACCGACCCATTTTCCATGTGTAAAAGTATTCTCCAGAATTTTAACAAACAGGCTGACGGGTCGATTTGATGAATTTCAACCTCGAGAGCAAGCTTTTAGTACAATTGATCATATCCACACGCTAAGACAAATCATTCAGAAAACCGAAGAATATAATCAGCCACTCTGCCTCGCCTTTGTAGACTATGAAAAGGCATTTGACTAATCGAGACTTGGGCAGTGCTAGATTCACTACAACGCTGCAAAATAGACTATCGGTATATAGAGATAATAAACTAAATCTGCAACAATGATGGTCCAGCTCCATGATAGCACTAACAATATTTCTATAAACAAAGGTGTTAGACAAGGAGATGTTAGTATTTTTAAACTGCTATCCTGGACAAAATGAATAAATATTAACGGAGAGTACATTTCTCACCTCCGATTTGCAGATGACATAGTGCTAATAGCCGAATCACCTAACAAGCTCCAAGACATGCTCTACGACCTCAATGAAGCGTCGAACAAAATTGGTCTGAAAATGAACATGGATAAACAAAGCCATGATTAATAGTCATATTTAACCTTGATCCTATTTCCATTGAGGAACAGAAATAGAGGTTGTAAACGACTATACCTATCTGGGACAAGTAATACAACTAGGGCGAAATAACTTCAAAAAGAAATCGACAGGCGCATACAACTGGGATGGGCAGCATTTGGAAAACTAAAGTACATTTTTAAAGCGAAAATTCCGCAATGCCTTAAAACTAAGGCGTTTAACCAATGCGTCCTCCCCTGTATTAACTTATGGCGCAGAGACGTGGAATCTGACAGCAAGTCTTACCCATAAAATAAAAGTCACCCAGCGTGCTATGGAGAGATCCATGCTCGGAGTGTCGCTAAAAGATAGAATCCGAAACGAGGAAATACGCAGAAGAACTCAAGTAGTGGATGCTACCCAACGAATAGCACACTCAAGTGGCAATGGGCAGGTCATTCACGAAGAGACGACGGTCGATGGGGAAGAAAAGTATTGAATGGCGCCCAAGAACTGGCAACGAAGCATTGGCCGACCCCTACAAGATGGACTGACGATATAAGAAGAATAGCGGGAGTGACCTGGATGCGGAGGGCGGAGGATCGAAGAGGATGGAGACTCATGCGGGAGGCCTACGTTCAACAGTGGACGGACACAGGCTGATGATGATGATGATGATCAATTCCAATGATGAATAAAATAATATTACCATATACTGCTGCTTAACGCTTATTATTTTGCGAAAATCTTAATAAAATTTCGTAATCTTATTCGAACACTATCCGATGACCTGCTTTTGGATCTGGCCTCACTTTGTTTGCTAAGAGCTAGCACGAACATTGGCTTGAAGATCGCTCCAAACATCGCCCCGTACAACTGTACTGAAAACCGAACATGATTAACGGGCTACATTTGTACGACCCCTGCTTTTGAATCCCGGTATTATCCTTCAGCTGGCAGTCTTACACTCGCTGCAATTACCTAGGTTTTCCGAAGTGGATGTTTTACCGGGATTGGTGTTGCGATAGACAATATTAACACAAAACTAACCAACGTTTCCTGGAATAATGCAATTCTTTGAAATAGGAATACTTCAAAATAAAACATCTATGAATCATGATATCATTTAAAAATATTAAGGTTATCAACTGACAATACTTGCTGGTGAAACTGCATAATTATAATTTAAAATTAATTTTAATTAAATAATTAAAAATATTAAGTTTTGATTCACATTTATTTTAAACGATTATATGTTACGGCCTACCTGGAGACCATCAGATTTTTCAATAAAATTGGTCACAAGTAATGTTGTTCTCTCACATTTGTTTTGAAACACCTTGACGATTAGTTCATTCAAATTATGATCAGTTAGCAACTGACAAGTCCAATGGAAATTCTCTATGATTAATTGCCGCCACTGCACAGAAGTGCTAAAACGATATAATCCATGAAAAATATTAGAATTTGAAGTCACGCTTTTAAAGGAATATGGATTTTGCAATCAGCAGGACTTTTCTACGATTCAAGGGCGCCAGACTTGAAACAAATATTTTAGAACTGTTTGATCGACAGTAGAGTCTTATCCCCCGTTCACCACACTCTTGCGCACGTAGAACATATTAGTGTGACATCAGAAAAACGTCTCCAGTCCACAAAAAAACAAAATGAAAAATTACGCTCGTATTTAAATTTTCCCCTCTACTTGGTCTCAGCAAAACCCCTCTCCATTATGCAAAGTGCGCCCATAATTCAGCCGTGGCCCGCCATAGGATGTTTATCAACTCCTCACGCTTTCATGTGCTCCTGGTTTATACCATTTCTTCCTTATTTTGGCGTTTGATGGCAATGTCTTAATTTTCAATCGATTTCCAGTGGTACACCTTTTTTGGGGGTCTTGTAACTCCTATCTATAAGGTCGTCTTTGTTTTACACTAACAAAACATAGGGTTTTGGTAAACAACATCATACTTGAGTGTATAAGCAATAGACTTGGATGTTTAAATTAAGACTTATGGTTATAAAAGTTATAAAACATATTGACACCGTTCGTCGTCATATTATTACGGAGACCGACAGATTGCCTCAACAGCGCCACTGTTTGTTGGTGGTAGACGAAAACTACATTGTTTCGCGGTGGCGCCCTCGACATAGACGGCAGCAAAAGGAGGTACTTCTCCCACGCGTTATGACAGGCAGTCGGGTACCTACCCTTTCGGCATTAGCATTAATGCGTGACTAATTGTTAAGTGTAAATTTGTAACTTTTTTAAAAATAAACGAGAGTAATCTCAAGTCGTAGCGTTAGTCAATTTACCCAATGGTATCAATACATATAGTAATGGTAATTAGACGTATCAAACTGCTCTGACCTTTGTTGGCTTACGGTCACAAGCCTTTCTTTTATTTATTTATTTATTTATTAACAGAATCGAAATTCCATTTTTTTTTATAAATATACAGAAAAAATAAGTATACATAACTATACAATAAATAGAGAAAAAAAAATACACAAAAGAATAAAAAGATGACACGTGTTAAAGATCACAGAGATCAAGTAGAACAATACCATCGACAAAAGAGGAAAAGGGTGTAAGAAAAGGATCGAGGTATGCTGGTAGGCCATTTAGGAGTGACATTGCCGTTGAACCAAATTGAGTGCTTGAAGCTCCACAAGCCTCGACTGGGATCAAAAACAATGGATGGCTACGAGCACGGGTGTACCTATCTGGAACATAGAAGTTAAAACATTCAAGAATCCCAGGGTTGTTAATTGAACCGCGAAGAAGAAGGAATGAATGTTTGAGTGCAGCAATTTTCCTCCGGGACTCTAGCGAATGGAAAGAAAGCATCTATCTTTTCTTGACTCTAGTATTGGACAATTCCACACAACTTGTTAACCGTCTTGTAAGCGGCTACAGCATGAGCTGTCTGGACTATCAGCGAGACTAAAATCGAAAAGTTAAGCCTTAGTATAATTACAATATAAGATTATTATATTTCTGTGAAGAGTTTTAGCCGTTACAGTAATGAATTGATTTCACCATACGCAGTTTAATCCTGATCGGCATAATGCTGTAGATGAAAATGATGTGCTGTGTTTCTAATTTAAAATAAAATAAAACATAAATTAATGCGAGTAATTGTCAGGAAAAACGCCAACTGGGAGGACAATCCTCTCTTGGTAACAAAAATAAAACTTGCACGTTTATTAACATATATCAACCGTTTATAGACGTTATGAAATGGTCTCACGGTCATAAATGTGATGTGTAATGTAGGCGTGATCAGTAGAAAAAAAAACATAAGGAAAGTCTCCACGATAAAATTATCTAAAAAAATATTAATGTAAATAAAAATATATTTTATTGTACTAAATATACTCGTATTTTCTTTTTCAATACACGATTCAGATGTTTTGCTAGTCCCGTTCGAAAGCATTTCATAAAAGTATTTTCTTTTGCGTTTTCCATTTCGCAGTCCATCTCCATGCCTCCGTGTGACGTGAAATTTGTCCAATTTTTTTCAGCATGGATTTCAGTGTCTGATTTTCGGTGAAGCTTCAGTTTTTTGGCTCCTTGCCGGATGATAAATAGTAATTTTGATAGAGGTCGCCATAACGCGCCATCTCTTGGAACCGCTTCCACGACACTAAAGTGCTTTAAATATTTTTTCCTTCTGTTATCTGGAGAATAGAAAAATCACCTCAATCGGACGAGTTTTTGGTTTGGTAAACACAGCTTAGTTAAATACCTCTAAAACTGAAGTTTACTAACGTAATACATTTTTTTAAATGTTACCATTGATGTTGAAATATTGTATTCAATGTAAAATGTATTCAGTTTTGAATGTAAAGTTATTGATGGAGTGTTATTCGCCAACGTCATAGACTACAGTCCGACATTTATGCATCATCCTTATTATTAAAGAAATTCACTATAAATGGACTTTTGTCTTCCAATAATTTTAATTAATATGCCATGACTGGCATTTTATGGGTGAGTGATCAAATTCACACCGGACGTGAGTATTTTAGAAATCACAAATCAGAAATCGTTTTTTTTTTGTAATGTCTGTCGGGGATCGAACTCACGATCTTTGGCTTGCCAAGTAAACGCTTTCATCGAACTATACCATCGAGCTATACTCGCCGGCATGCGATGATTTGGCGCAGTTTTTAATTATCATTTTTCTTGATACAATTCCTTATATTATAATTCGCCAATAATAATGAAAGCATATTATTTATAACATATCTTTATGTACTAGTATATTATAGCGTTTTGTATTGAGACTTCTAATTCGGCAGGTATATATCCGATCGGGCTGAAATAAATTTTACCTGAAAGCTACAAACCTAGACTTCAAACATCAGTTCAATTTTAACATCAATATATACGATCGTGTCCCGTATGTACTCGTAAAAATATCGTACTAATGCTTTGGTGATGCAATGTACGCTTTAACGATAAACTCCGTAAATACTAACATAACATACTTAGTTTAACGTAAGGTTAATTCCCATCCTAAAAAATCCTACCAATCCAAGCTGTATGTAAAAATATATTTATGCTACTGTAAAAAAATTTCACACATAAATACGTAATAATACGATTCTCATTGTATTTCTTTAAAAGTGCGACTGTAAAATCGTTGACAGAAAATAATTATTCTGCGACGCTAAAAATATTAAAATGACATTAATATTAAAACAAAAGCGAAGATTTAAAAAAACATTCGCGTCCATTCGCATCTACATGAAAAATTAATCCGCACTGTATTACACTTAATCCTACAAGTTCATGCTTTTCATTTAAAATTGCCTGAAAATAATGTTTTTTTCAGCGGCCTTTACTGCTGAAACATCGTTCGAGGAGCCAGAGATAGAAGTGTATACATTGTTAGAACACTTTCATTATTTTTTGAGTCCAACAATTTAAATTTTCCCGCATAATGTATCGGTCGCCTCTAGAATAAATTAAGACCTTGTATTAAAAAGGATCTAGTTCTTATGTCGTCTATTTTAGAATATATTTGCAACAGAAGATATTATTTTAACCTGTTCGCATCGGTACCCCATATATGCCGTGTATGATTCTCCCACCGTTGACATCGGTAGCCGTGATAAATCGTTTTGCTACTTTCTTAGAATAGTTTTTTATGCATAATCTGATAGCTAAAGGATACAAAAACCAATATGATATACGAAAATAGACCAAATAAGTAAATTTATGCTTCAAATACTAGTTTCATAATTGATAGTATAATTTGTATTCCACCGAGCCGTAATGAAAGGGTTAAGCATGTTGTACATGGATTGAGTGAGATTTTTGAAATGGTCTAATTCAGAAAGTCAATTTTAAGTTTAGTTATTATTTTAGATGTCATAAATAACCAAACATATTTAATGCATAACTCACCTTATTTTAAAATCTTTCCATTGAACAAATAACATTTTAAATGTTTATTTATTAATTTACCTTGTTTTTACATGGATCACGTTAGATATGGACTATGTTTAGGAGACTGTAGTTTCGACTTACTCGTAGCCTTCCTCAAACCATCACTGTAAAGAGACAACTGAGCTGCATAATACTTCATAAGTGGTCGAACACATTTTTTGTAAGAGAGGGAGTAGAGGTGCGTCTATCTGGGAATGATAAGAGAGGGAAATTGAGGAAGGTTACGAGTTAGGCGATACTGCAGTCTCCCAAACAGAAACCATATCTTACGTAATCCATGTAAAAACAAGGTAAATAAATATATATTTATAACTTACAATAGATCTCAAAATGAATGCTGAAAAGATTAATTAAAAAGATTTAAAAATATAATAATGTACGTAGTGATGTATCGTGGAATCAAAGCTTAATAATTATTTGAAACTAGTAAAATAACATTATATATATATTTTGTTTAAAAATATACGTTTTTATTATTTAGAGGGGATGCACCTTCACGTAGGCATCCAGCGGTGATCCGGTGCTCCACTCACTGAGAGTCATAAGTTGCTCAATTTTTTTTTAAGTTATTGATTTAAATTTTCTTTCTTTTTTGTTTAACTTCAATTTAGATGAGTTTCTGTAAAATTTTAATTTTGGCTGAATAAGTAAAGAATTATTATTATTACGGAGAACGCAATTGCGCAAAGGAGCTAGACCTTCATTGTTGTAGGTTTGCAGAACTCCCTCCGGTGGTAAACTTGCTTCTGAAAAGTGGAATTAAGTGCGGACAATGAATTTACCGGAAAATCTGCGGATTATTCCTTTGACAAAGGTTTCGCTGGCATGTTTTTACGATACTACGTACTAGAACAGAGATCGCTAAGTAATCGTTTGCGAGCTACCTCTAGTAGTTTCATCATCATCATCATCAGCCTGTGTCCGTCCACTGTTGAACGTAGGCCTCCCGCATGAGTCTCCATCCTCTTCGATCCTTCGCCTTCCGCATCCAGGTCAATCCCGCTATTCTTCTTATATCGTCAGTCCATTTTGTAGGGGGTCGGCCAATGCTTCGTTTGCCAGTTATTGGGCGCCATTCCAATACTTTTCTTCCCCATAGACCGTCGTCTGTTCGACAGATATGTCCTGCCCATTGCCACTTGAGTGTGCCTATTCGTAGGGTAGCATCTACTACTTGAGTTCTTCTGCGTATTTCCTTGTTTCGGATTCTATCTTTTAGCGACACTCCGAGCATGGATCTCTCCATAGCACGCTGGGTAAACTTTATTTTATGGGTAAGACTTGCTGTCAGATTCCACGTCTCTGCGCCATAAGTTAATACAGGTAGGATGTATTGGTTAAACGCCTTAGTTTTAAAGACATTGCGGAATTTTCGCTTTAAAAACGTACTTTAGTTTTCCAAATGCTGCCCATCCCAGTTGTATGCGCCTGTTGATTTCTTTTGAGAAGTTACTTTGCCCTAGTTGTATTACTTCCAAAATAGATATATCTAGTAGTTTACGTGGAAATAATAACGATGTTTTTTTGCAAATCTTCTTCATTGCTGGTAACATCCTCCTCTTTCTCAAAAGGTTGTTATTCCGTCGCGTGAGGGCATGATGAGGAGCAGGTCAGCGCTATAATGATTTGTTCAGAAGCACATTAACATATATTTATGAAAAACCTTACAAGCTTGTGGCCCGGACCTAGTCGCAGCAGTAAGCCGAGCCACAGTGCAATATGATCTCGCCGAAGGGCGGTAGGCATCTGGCGTGATGGGTTAGCCGGTGCTGCGGCTCTCGCCTAGCGCTCGAGTGGTGATGTATATAACTAACACACCCGTTAGCGGACATGACAAGCGAACAGAAATACGAGACGAAATATTGTAAATAGAGGCTTTCGATACCAGTCAGCAAGGGTTAAATCATGCTGATGTCACTAGTTTTGCCGCCATATATTATTTTGCTAGCTGATATTATCTATGCCTTGTCTGAAGTTATCATTCCATCTGTAGATCCTCTTGGATAAATACGAGTATATATCCTAATGGTCTTCAGGACGAAATTCAGTATCCAAAGTAACTTTGGGTGTTCATTAATAATATATGTTCTTGAACCGAGGTCGCGGTCCCGAAATTACGGCATCTGCTTAAATGGTGATGCCGGAATACCAAGGTTCCGGCACTGAGAATAAGTCCAAAGCTCGGAGTTGAATTGATACTAATTGATTTGATAATGTACCCCTCTTTATATCTTAGTCTACAATATGAGTAAGTATTTATAAAATTAATATTCATACATTGAAATTCATACACCGCACATTTCTCGCTACGTGTTGTTTTGGACCTTGATCCCTTCAATTTTCATAGAGTGGCAAAATATTGTAGAAGGTCTGCTTCGTACCCGACTATGGATCGACAGATTAAATCTAACAGAGTGTTTGATTATAATAATTACTTTAAAAACTTTTGGGTGCTTAATACAAAATAATTATGTTCAAAATAACTTTTTGAACATATATTTTAAGAATTTTAGATGATTAGTCTGACGCTCCGCAGGCATGGATCTGTAGTTGTAAGAAGCGGTTGAAGCTTATCTTCTATAGGTGGGGGGTGACCCATCCAAGATTTGGTTTAAACTATTTTTTGTTTATCTTCGGTGTCGATCAAGATCTACCCTTACTCTGCTAGTTGAGCAATAATTTAAATATCTTCTTAGGTTTTCACGGCCAATTTCAAAATTGCAGCTTTTTAAACTTATAACATAAAGCGTTTCGTGCAATTTTTTCCTTGCATTTTGGATGTAAATATCATGCTCGTGAAAACGAGAAAGCATGCCTTTTTCGACGGTTTCTTGCCGCGTGCTTTCATTGGCTGAATTTTTTCGTGGTGTTTTACTTTTATCCAAATATTTGATTTGTATCATAAACATTTTATATATGAGTACAATAAAATGATATCAATATATTGACATCAGCATGATATAGACCTTGCTGACTGGTACCGAAAACCTCAATATACAATCTTTCGTCTTTTATTTCTGTTCGCTTATCAGAAATGAATGTGTCCGCCATATTAGCATTTTTGGACTAGTTATATAGACCGCCCCTTGTGGCGCCGGTGCGACAGCCCATCACGGGCGCGCCAGCATGCTTCGGCCTGAATGCTGAGACTAGGTCGAGCCATAAATTTGTAAAGTTTATCGCAAATATATGTCAATATGCTTCTAAAAAAGTCTTTGTTTCGGTGACCTGCTCCTCATCATGTCCTCACTCGACTGAATAACAACATTTTAAAAGAGAGGAGAATGTTAATATTATTCTATAAAATATAATATCTGATTCATGGGTAATTGTTGAAAGGTTGCATATGCCTTCAGTAGTAGAAGCAGAAAGGAAATTTGTTTTGCGAACAATGTTTGCGAATCGTGTTTTCCGCGAAGTTATGATTAAACATTAAATTAAATTTGTAAATGAAGCATCCCTAATTGATTGATCTAATAACAACCACGAGGCCTGGCGCCTATTATTCTGTTGTGTTTGTGGTTTTTGATTAGTCGAATTACGAGTATTTCAATTACTATTCCAATTTAAGTATTATCGAAAAACAGGTTAGAATATTGGAATTCATTGATCGCGTATAAAAAAGAATTTAATTTTATATATATCTCTTTGAAGGCGTATTGTGCACATTTTTAAATATTTCTTTCATCGTTTTCAGCATTCACTTTCAGATCATATCATATCATCATACCAGACCATCATAAATAATAAATATTTATCTATTTACTTCGTTTTTACATTGATCACGTTGGGTAAGGCCTCTGTAAGACTAACTCGTAGCCTTCCTCAATACATCACTGTCAAAAGACAACTCTTGTTGCAATGAGTTAATCTAAAGTGCAGTCTCCTAAACAGAGGCCATACGCAACGTGATCCACGTAAAGACTAAGTAATTTTTTTTTTTTTTTACTTTTGGTCAAGGTTGACCATGTTATATGGACTTAAAATTTGAAAGAATTACTACATATGAAAAAATATATAATCCTATAAATATATGTCAGTATTGTTCTATTTTTTTTTTGTTTTGTTTCAGGTAAGTTGCCGTTAATTATAAAGACACTTGAAGTACAAGAGAGCTGGTGAGATTTTTTTTGATGTAATCGCATCCAGGAGAGCATAACCGGTCAAGACTAGTGCACTCTATGATGCTCAGCCAGGGAGGCTGGACGCTGCAAGCCGTAAGCGTGTGTTGTGTTCGTGTTTGTGTGTAGGTTTGGGAGATTGCAAGTGTATATCAATCGGTTTCTTGAAGAAGTCCAGATTGTAGGAAGGTGGAAACGCAGACAGACGCTGAAAGAGCATTCCAAAGCTTACCGGTGACATTAAGGAAGGAACTTTGGAAACTGTCAGTTCTTGGTCGACACATTAACCGTGTATGGATGTTCGGCAAGTGTAAGACGAGTTTGTCGGTTTCGCGTGCGTATAGGAGGAATTAGTCCTTTAAGTTTTAAAGAGCAGCGATCGTCGTAATAACAGTAGAAAAGACTTTGTGAATCAATCTTGGTTCTGTGTTCCATTGATTGCAGGTTAGACGTAGGATTGTTATTGTTTAGAATGTTTATTTATTTACGTTTTTGATAGTAAGAAAAAACACACCTGTACAAGTAGGTGAATATATTATGTTAATAATTGTAAGTAAGTAAGTAATCATTAAGTTGCATAGAATATTTTTAGTAAGATTCGATTTTATTACCTTTTTTTCTTGCATATAATCAAGGTTTCTTATCCCTCTAAGCTTTCGAATTTTTATCTTATAACTGCAGCTCAAATTATTAAATGTATATTTTCAGAGCTCTTTATTGTGCTAGAGAAGAAAATCATTAATATACGCCACAAAAACTTAATTTAGTAGTTTTTACGGCATAATTTGAGGTTCATAGCGTAAGCGATGAATTGGTCGCACACGGCTCAATACAAAAGTCATGAATTTCTTTAGGAAATTTGCATATAAATAAAAAATATAAGTGATCAGTACTAAAAAGTATATTAAAATATGTCAAAATTTCAAGAGGCGTGTCAAAGTATAGATGTTTCCCCTTGCAAAACGATACCAAGGCGAATTTGAGTGTCGCTATCGATTTCGCGATTATTTTCATTCCGCACACGCCAAATTTTGCGTAACTCGAGCCTTGCCAAAAGTTGCTGGCGGAATGGCAAGTTTGTGTGTTTCTTGCAGGAGTTGCGAGTGATTTTCGCGGTAATCCCAGGAGCTCAGAAGGTTTCGCGGGTGGATTTCCCGGAACAATTGCGTTTGCCGTGGACCAGTGATGTATAACCTTCATTTAATTTTACCACCAATGGCACACGGGACAAGATCTGATAGCGGTTTCCTTATTGTAACGTTATTAGACACTTTGTTATATATTACTCAAATATGCTAAATTCTCTTCTTCTTCTTCGTGTCAGCGACGTCAAATTATTTTTCCCAGTATCCGGCAACATCGATAGCCCGTTGTTGCCCAGCATTAGGTCCTGAGATGTGCAGCTTGTTGGGCACGTGGAGCAGGATCTTAGGTGTGAGGCGGTCTGCAGGTCTCCACAGTCGTACAATAGTGACTATCTCTGCCGAAGCATTCCCCACCGCTCGAGGTTGTACTTTGTTCTACCAAATCCGGTTCTTAATTTGTTCAGGGGTTTCCAGGTCCGACAGTCAACGCTCCTGCCAGTTGGGAGGCCTTCCTTTGGAGTAATGAAATCCTCTGATGCGACTTGTTGCCAGAGCTGGAGTCTCTCATTTTCAGGGCCGGATATGAGAGGTTGTGTGGGCTTTAAAATGCTCGTCTTACACCTGTTTGTTTCTACGAGTACTTACAATCTGACGCCATTCCTGCATTCAGCCCGATTGAGCGTCGTAGTGTTGTCGGAGGACTTTTGCTCTTGTCTATGTGTTTTTATATGATAAATAAAGATGGTTTGTGGTGGTTGTATACTAAATAGTTGGTCATCACTGCTTCAGACGCACAATGTTGGGGTGTCCCAACAATATCCAGCTCCAGCTCACCTCAGCGCCAATGCTTTGTCAGTAGGAATCACCGTTTTATTGGCCTTATTTGACAAGCGTTCTCCCTTGTCTCTTTGCGTTATATTATGTACTGAAAAACAAAATGAAATAAGCATTTTTTGAGGTTCATTAAGTTGGGCGTGGCCGAGTGGTTTTATCGCTTGATTGTCATAAGATCCAACGCGGCTTCGATGGATGCTACATTGTTATTGAATCAATAACGTTAAAATTTTAGTAATGTATTTTCTTCAGATCTCGGGTACTTGCCGCCTTAAAAGGATGCCTTAAATGGAAGGTTGAGGCCCTCACAGCGCGAATTTGTTTCCGAATTTCACAAAATACTTCCGATGTACCCGATAAATTCAGATTATAATTAATATTATTTCTTAAATCAATGCGTAAATATATTATAAATATATGGAATACCTAAAATGTTAACCTTGTATTTACAATACTTATAGAGATATTGATGGTTATTAGAAGCAATGTGTAGAAGATATACATCACAGGGAAGGAAAGGCTTAGCAAAATAACGCGGCCTGTATGTATGCGTCGTAACTAAATCCTTGACGTCGGTATTATTCACCTTAACAAGCTTAGATGATATCGCCCACACACGTCTATCGAATCTCAATTCTCAAATATGGATAACGAAAAATAATTTCGCTCCACCTCTTTTCTGCTCTCCTGATGTAGATGTAATTTTGAGTTTTTTTTTCTTAAATATCTACATACGATATTTTTTATTTAAAAATATTCTGGAGATTACCCGGTGGGTAAAGCTCATTGGTTAAAAAAAAGGTTTTTTTATCGATTTCTGAGTTCTAAAATACCCCCGATTGGTGTGAATTTGGTCCCTTACCTGTAAAATGCCAGTCATATTAATAAAAAAATTTGCTAAATAAAAGTCGTCCCGTGAAGACCACCCATTGATAGTGAATTCCTGTAATAATAAGAATGATACGTGAATGTCGGGCTGCAGTCTATGTTGTTGGCGGATCAACACTCAATGTACAGCGTTTAGCCATATTTAGAGTGGTAAGTGTCATAGAATCCACGGATGAAAGTTCACAATCACTATCACCATCTGTCGGTATTATCCTGTATATGCTTACTTAAAAAAGACGCTACATGTACAGTATTCTTCAGTAAACGTCATAGAAAACAGCTTGACATTGAAGCGTCATCTATTTATTACAAAATTTTTCATTAAATGGGTGGTGTTCACGGGACGACTTTCGTTTAAGATAAATTTTCATTAATAAGCTATGAAGGCATTTTAATTAAGAAGCTATAGTCGTCGAACTCACGACCTTTGGTGTTGTAAACCATACTAGCCGATATAATATTGTTAAGTATGCATAACCTTTTCATTATTAATTTAAGAAAGCAAGAGTTTGTGGTGATTATAAGTCAACTACTTTTACCATTGGACCACAGTTCAATAACATCTTATATTTCTGCAAAAAAGTTCAGTTATTGCAATTGAAAATAACTTTTTTGCTTTCCCCAACTTCAACAACAAATACATAAAATGCCTCGAAGGATTGTGCGAGCCGAATATTGAATAATATATACCGGGGACAAAAACAGTCGAGATATAAGACACAGCGGATGGCGAATCAATATAAAATATGTATAAATATAAATGTATGAAGAGACATTGGTCCATACTTCATGGGATGTATAATAAAAAGGCCCCAAGGAGAAAATCTTATACATAAGAAAATAACCAGGGCTTCAGAAAAAAGAAGGAGGTAGAGGCAAAATGATACAAGTCAGTGAGATTTATACCACCTCTCGGGTGTATTCAGAGGAAAGAGTACGGAGCGCACTCTGGGGACCGTCCGCAGTATATCTGTCCCTGTTGCGCTGTTAAAAAATGAAGTATATGCGATAGGAATGAAAGGGTGAAGTTTAAAATAATGGACGTCTGAATACAGGTGAGAAGGAAAGGCTGCTTTTCACGGACCCGCCTTAAATCTGTTTTTAAACGATCCTGCGAGAATTTCTCTTTAGAAGTATCAGGCTAGCAGAATTTTGAGGAGGTACATATAATGAATATATCAGGCTGAAAGACTTATGCAATTTGTGATTAGTATATATTTTTATTTTAATGTTAAATTTTTTAATTTTTAAAGGTGGAAAACCCTCCGTTAGCTTAAAGTAGTGTAATGATAGATGCCGATTTTTTTTCAAAAGACTTTTAGTCATCAGATGTATTGTATTGCCGGCGGGTATAGCTCAATGGTCAAAGCGTTTGATTTGCAAGTAAAACATCGTGGGTTCGATCCCCGACGGAGATTAAAACAAAAACAAAAAGATTTTTAATCGAGTTCTGAGCTCTAAAATACCCCGGTTGGTGTGAATTTGATTCCTAACCCGTAAAATGCCAGTCATAGCCTATTCATTAAAATTGGTGGTAGAAGAAAGTCGTCCCGCGAAGACCACCCATTCGCAGTAAATTCCTGTAATAATAAGGATGATGCGTGAATATCGGGCTCTAGTCTATGACGTTGGCGGATCAACACTCCACATGCAGCGCTTAGCCATATATACTATGGTAAGCTTTATAGAATGACACACATGAGACTTCAGAATTACTATCATTCATCATCATCATCATCAGCCTGTGTCCGTCCACTGTTGAACGTAGGCCTCCCGCATGAGTCTCCATCCTCTTCGATCCTCCGCCTTCCGCATCCAGGTCACTCCCGCTATTCTTCTTATATCGTCAGTCCATCTTGTAGGGGGTCGGCCAATGCTTCGTTTGCCAGTTCTTGGGCGCCATTCCAATACTTTTCTTCCCCATCGACCGTCGTCTCTTCGACAGATATGACCTGCCCATTGCCACTTGAGTGTGCCTATTCGTTGGGTAGCATCCACTACTTGAGTTCTTCTGCGTATTTCCTCGTTTCGGATTCTATCTTTTAGCGACACTCCGAGCATGGATCTCTCCATAGCACGCTGGGTGACTTTTATTTTATGGGTAAGACTTGCTGTCAGATTCCACGTCTCTGCGCCATAAGTTAATACAGGAGGACGCATTGGTTAAACGCCTTAGTTTTAAGGCATTGCGGAATTTTCGCTTTAAAAATGTACTTTAGTTTTCCAAATGCTGCCCATCCCAGTTGTATGCGCCTGTCGATTTCTTTTGAGAAGTTATTTCGCCCTAGTTGTATTACTTGTCCCAGATAGGTATAGTCGTTTACAACCTCTATTTCTGTTCCTCCAATGGAAATAGGATCAAAGGTCTGTGAAATATGACTATTAATCATGGCTTTTGTTTTATCCATGTTCATTTTCAGACCAATTTTGTTCGACGCTTCATTGAGGTCGTAGAGCATGTCTTGGAGCTTGTTAGGTGATTCGGCTATTAGCACTATGTCATCTGCAAATCGGAGGTGAGAAATGTACTCTCCGTTAATATTTATTCCACATTTTGTCCAGGATAGCAGTTTAAAAATATCTTCTAGGGCGTTTGTGAAGAGTTTTGGAGATATAACATCTCCTTGTCTAACACCTTTGTTTATAGAAATATTGTTAGTGCTATCATGGAGCTGGACCATCATTGTTGCAGATTTGTAAAGAGATTTTATTACTATCATTATCTGTTGGTATTCTCCTGTATGTGTTTATATAAAAAATAATGGAAAGCTATGAGTTATTTGAAATTGCAGTCACCTAAACAGAGGCCATACTCAACGTGCTCCACATAAATTAAAGTAAATAAATAAATATTTATTATTTACAATGGATCTAGCAGTCAATGCTAAAAACATTGAAAAAATTTAGTATATACAGAATATTTTGTATGTTATTGATACAGCATATCGAGTGTAAAATATCCGAGTATTAAAAATAAAACAGAACATTCGACACAAATTTAGATTTTTCATTTTTCAATTTCGTCACATTTATTTTTCAGTGAAGAAATATTTCGCTTTTCAATATACACGGCAGGCGGCCGCTTTCAGGAATTTCAGCGTCAATAATTTAACCACTCGCCTGAAAATATTGATAACCCATAAACAAAATACGGGCATCTCTACAGCCTTCCAGCTAGCGACCTTGGCACATTGTTTATCAGCCTCTTCAGCCTTTATTGGATGAAAATAAGTATTTCATCATCATCAACATCACGTCTACTGTTGAACGTAGGCCTCCCGCATGAGTCTCCATCCTCTTCGATCCTCCGCCTTAGGGGCTCTTGGGTGGTGATGCGCACCTACCGACTGCTATTAAAACAGCAGTTTATAGCCTTTCACAACCAACTCCACTCCCACCTGTACGTGGTGAGCCCTACATAGTCATGTCACATCAAGATTGCGGTAACGAATCCCTTTGGCGATATGACGTGATGAACTGACGGGAGAAAGGAGGGTTGTGAGAGTTACCAAAAGAGCTCTCCCAGCTTCAAATAGGCACGGTGTAAACCGGCCATAAACTCGCCAACCCGCCTGGCAAGCGTGGCGTTTTAAGCCAACTACCCCACATGAAAACACAACAAAATAAGTATTTACTATGTCATAATATACATAGTCACATATTAATATGGAATATTCTGTAGTCATCATTACATCAATGTTTTCAGGATTCACTTTGAGATACATTATAAAGAATAAATATTTATTTATTTACCTTGTTTTTACATGGATCACTTTGGTCACATGAAAGTTTTTTATTTTTTTTATGTACACACATACAGGAGAATACCGATAGATTGTGATAGTAATTCTGAAATCTTATCTGAGGAATTCTATGACACTTAACCGTGGTGCATATGGCTAAGCGCTGCATCTGGAATGTTGATCCGCCAACCCTATAGACTACAGCCAGAGATTCACGCATAATCTTTATTATTACAGGAATTTACTATGAATGAGTGGTCTTCACGGAACGACTTTCATCTACCACTGATTTTAATTAATAGGCTATGTATGACTGGAATTTTACGGGTGAGGGATCAAATTCACACCAACAATATTTTAGAGCTCAGAAATCGATTATAAATCCTTTTTTTTTAAATCTCCGTCGTGGATCGAACTCATGACCTTTGGCTTGCAAAGCATAATAATACTTTAATCATTATCTTCTTCATCGTTGCAACATTATCTGTGTCCCTCTTTTATGATTCCTTGATAGACACCCCCTACCCCATCTCCTATATAAATGTGTTCGACCACTTACGAAAGTAACATGCAGCTCAGTTGTATCTTGACAGTGATGGGTTGAGAAAGGCTACGAGTTAATCTAAACTGTAGTCTCCTAAACAGAGGCCATACCCAACGTGATTCATGTAAAAACACGGTAAATAAATAAATATTTATTATCGTCATTACATGCTTAAGTTTGGTAGTCATTTGGAATGAACTCGGCGGAGTTATGCGAGTCAGAGCTGATATGGAATGAGGCGATGACCAAAGCGGCTGATAGAGCTTCGAGGCGGCTCATTGTGTCCATATGCTCTTGTTAAGGGAGCAGAGATGGAAATGATGATGAGTTATTTTGTTCTAGGATATTTTGCATAAATATATTAATTAAGATAAATAAAAGAAGCAAGTTTTGTGTAATATAAGAAACTGTCTCTTATTTTTTTAAATATTTAGTCTCATTACATTTTTTTGACTGGACGCGTTTTATCCTTTTAATAGATATAGTATACTCCACATTGTCGTGCTATGTTTGTAGATAAAAAACAGTTTAATTTTTTAGATGATCTTAAATTAGGTTGCCATTGGAACTTCTATGCTTACAATTATATCAAACAGGTAATTTGAGGTTCCTATCCAAACGTGTCTGCGGACTCAAAAACTTATTTATATACTTAACTTATTTATTTTCTTATACAGAATCACTAGGCAGAAAAATAGTTAGAAAATAAAGCACTCAGCTTAACTAAAACTATAATGGAATCTTTCTTGAAGAATGGAAAATAATATAGTTTAGATTATTTTATGCTAATGATGTATTATGACATTGTCCCACTGAACAGTGGTAGTGGGGTAGTCGCCAGGAGCTTTTAACCCTCCCCCTGTATTTGTATTCATTCCTCTGTTTTGCATTTTTCTTTTCATGTAGACTTAGAGGAAAGCTCCGGCCCTGACAGGCGCAGAAATTGAAAAAAGCTCTGAATTACGTGAGCGAAATGAAAAGTTATTTTTCCCCGACCGGGATTAGAGAAACTTTCCCGGTAGTTTTTAAACTCGACTCTAGATTTGTTCAGCTTTTTTGCGTACAAAACGGATACAGCTTTACGTCAATTAGAGGTATTCTATCTTTGTTACTTTTACAAAATAGTTTTTTTATTATTTTTCACATTTACAATGTCAAATCAAAGACTTATTGAACTTTGAGAGTTATTTTGTACCGCTGGATGGTTATCCTAGGATCTTATATGTACTACTTATAACCTGTATAATTTTTAAAATAGTAAGTGCGTACAGTCAACACTCCTATAGCGAACACTTCTACAGAGATATTTCACGTTTTCAGCGGTTTTTCATGTAGCGGTCCCTTCTACAGTGTGCATTTCAGGTTGAACTGCTTTTTAGCACCGAATAATCTAGAGCTAATTATCCATTTTAATTATGATTTATCATTAACAAATCATCCAAAATATTGCTCGGAAATTGTAGCTGGCTTATCTGTACCGACGTAAGTTCCCGGGCTTCTGCCCTGGAGGCATTAGTGAACCATATATAATGAGTATATTTCAAGTTGGATCTTCGAGTGCAGGTATGTCTTGGGTAAAGTAATGGAAAATGGCAACTGACATAACTGTGACGGCAGTATTTAGAGACCACTTGGATACAGGTGAAAAATTTTGGAGAAAAATTGACTTTCTGTAGCGTGTTTTCTATGCCGCGGTCCTAACGATATAGAAAATGTGGTCATCATATTTTAGAAAGCAAAAAAATAACTTATTTTCCATCGCTTAAAATATATTTTCACGCATTTAAAGCAATGGAGGTGCATTTGTGTTTTAGCTCGCAATAAATATTTTTCTTGAGCATTTTATTCATAGTATAACTGTAAAGGTTATATCTGCTGATTTTTCACATTTACAACGTTAAATCAAAGACTTATTGATCTTTGAGAGTTATTTTATACCGCTGGATGGTTATCATAGGATCTTATATCTACAATTTATAACTTGTATAATGTGTAAGAACGCTTGACCACTGGACGCTCGGCATAGTCCAGTATATGTGCTCAGAAGATTGTAAATATGTGGTCTCGATTTTGAACTAATGTGTGGTAGCCCTCACACGAACCATTGGCAACACTCATATCCAGCGGCTTTTGTGGGGTGGCCACGCGTGAAATTGATTATGACACTTCAATTTGCACCTATCGGGCGGGGCAATATCCTGTTCGAGGAGGGCTTTAAACAGAGGTTTGGAACGCAATCGGCAACGATACGGAAAAAGATATATTTGTTCTAGAAAAACACATATTTGAAAATTTAAGACAATACTCATTGTACACGTAACGTGTTTCAACAGCAAACAGACGATTGAAAGCCTAAATTTGGAATTGTTGCCAAAACAAGAGTCGTACATACCATTAAATCACGTCTGGTATATATTAGTTGCACAAGTTAGGTTCATTTCATCCAAGAGTGAGTGATTCGTCAGTTTCATATGATGGTATATTGTCCATTGAATGGAATAACTTCCGCGAGTACCCTGAAACCCCTAGCTGTGAAAGCACGAAATAGCGTACAGTTTCTTGAAAATGCAGGTCTATCTTTCAAGTTTATTTTGCTTCGTGCACACAGTGGTACACTGGATATCGAAAAAGCGGACAAACTAGCCAAAACGGGGAGAAACTAAGCACAACACCCCATTACGACTGTTTTCCGCTTTGCTAGCTTTCCTCTCATATTATTACAACGACCGACATCTTGCCTCAACAGCACCATTGTTAGTTAGTGGTAGACGAAAGCAGCATTGTTCCGCGGTGGCGCCCTCGACGGCGGCAAAAGGAGGTGCTTCTCCTACGCGGTCTGTCAGGCAGTCGGGTACCTACCCTCTCGGCATTAGCATTAACGCGTGACTTAATATCAGGGCAACTTTTTTATTTTAAATAAACGAGAGTAATCTCAAGTCGTGGCGTTAGTCAATTTAGCCAATTGTATTAATATATATTGTATAAAAATTATATGGCTGGGTACAAAACACACAAGTAAGGCGCCATTGAATATTTTACTATCAGAAGGCGCCGCCTTGTTTATCGATTGCCATCAGTATAATGTATTATAATTTGAAATCGATATCCCGGGAAACACAATGCCAAGTATTGTAATGGCAGGTCACGACGCCTGACGATAAGGAAACCGATAGAACTTAACATTAAAATAAAAAACTTCCCGCATACACGATGTTTAAAATTCATCAAAGCATATTGTAGTTAACATTTTTACTATCTGAAATTTAATACGTTTTTGACTTATAATTTCATAAGTCTGAATTGATATTAATTGATCGTAATGTGATTAACCTGTTCGCATAGGTACCCGATACATACCGTGTAAGATTCCCCTAACGTTGACATCGGTAGCCGTGATTTATCAATTTGCTACTTTCTTAGAATAGTTCTTATGCATCATCTGATAGCTAAAGGATACAAGAACCAATGTGATATATGAAAATAGTTTAGAAAAGTAGATTTATGCTTCAAACACTAGTTTTATAATTGACAGTAATTTGTATTCCACCGAGCCGTAATGAAAGGGCTTAAATTCTGTATAATATAGAGGTTAGATAAATATTTTACAGTCAGTATTTAAAATGAAATTGGTTATACGTATTTTTTATAGTTTGTTTAGTTTTTTTTGACACACTTGCTAGTACTTACTTTGACACTAGTATGCTAACCTAACCTTACCCAACGTAACGTAACCTAACCTAACTTAGCCTAACAAAAACTTATTATTTATTTTACTATGACAAGCGTTAAATTTATTAAACACATCTAAATATAACTATTATTATACTGTATTATATTATAGTGAGATCCATCTCAGAGAGGCGAGCCCGATGGATCGGTCACATCATGCGGCACGATGGTCTTCTTCACGACATTGTGGAAGTATGGTTGAGGGAAGAAACTGTAGAGGGCGCCCTAGACTGGAGTATTTGCAGCAAGTGTTCGAGGACATGAGTTGTAGCTCTTATGCTGAGCTGAAGTGGACTGCAGAAAATCGAGGGGAGTGGAGATCGAGATGCAAGATTTTGTTGCTGCAAACCAATCCACCGGATTGATACTACGAAGAAGATATTTAGCAAAGTTTCTGAGAACGACTTGCGTTTTCAGGTGAGAATCACGGCATCTGACTTTACTTTAATGCGAGTATTTATGGCGACTTTATGCTTCAGGTAGGGAGCTAGAAAAACATTTTAATTACTTTATATTTATTTTTTTTAAAATCTGAAACGATTTTTTTTAACACGGTTAGTTGGTTTTAGTAAGCCTGTATTAGTCCGGACTGCCAAATTTTACCGTTTTTTTGTATTGAATCGTTGCCAATTGGAATTCATATTCTATGATTTTTAAAAGGCGGATTTTCTACAAAGGGGGATGTGATTCATCAATTTCGTGGCTTATCAGCAACAGTGTATTATCAAAAGTATGAAAGTTATAGAGACATCGAAAAATATCGAAAATACACTAGATTATTTTATGTTGTTTGTACATTTCCCTATAAAGACCTATCGGTTAAAATTAAGTTAAATCGTCTTCATTTTAATTATTATAAAATATATATTTTTGCGACGCATTATTTATTTATTTCAACAGAACAGATGTTCCAAATTTATGGCGTAGAGTACACACATTAATAAATTAAACATATATATGACATAACAAATACATAAAGATAATGTAGAGATTATGCAAATTTAAAATAAGGTTACACGATACAGTATAGTGACATACATGAAAAGTAGATAAAACGAGACGAAATAATAACGCTGGAATACCTAAAAATTACAAACATGTAGAGTATAACAGAGTCTTCTTCTTCGTGTCAGCGACGTCAAATTATTTTTTCCCAATATCTGGCAACATCGATAGCTCGTGTGTTGCCCAGCATTAGGTCCTGAGATGTGCAACTTGTTGGGCACATGGAGCAGCATCGTAGGTGTGAGGCGGTCTGCAGGTCTCCACAGTCGCACAATAGTGTCTCTCCCTGCCGAAGCATTCCCCACCGCTCGAGGTTGTCCTTTGTTCTACCAACTCCGGTTCTTAATCTGTTTAGGGATTTCCAGGTCGGCCAGTCAAGGCTCTTGCCAGTTGGGAGGCCTTCCTTTGGAGTAATGAAATCCTCTGGTGCGATTTGTTGCCAGAGTTGGAGTCTCTCATTTTCAGGGCCGGATGTGAGAGGTTGTGTGGATTTCAGAAAGCTGCTTCGAGACTTCAATCTTGGTGTTGGGGGTATCTGATTATACAAGCAGTGGGACGGTTGGTTGATTGCTTTACGCATTTCTTCGGCGCATATGACTTTGCGTCTTATGTTCGGTGGTGCGATACCAGCCAAGGGGTATAGTTTAGAAATGGGTGTTGGTTTGAGGCAGCCTGTGACGACTCTGCATGCATCATTCAGGGCAGTATCCACTTGATTACAGTGGGCTGATCGACCCCACACTGGTGCCGCATATTCTCCGGCTGAGAAACAAAGTGCTAAAATAACAGAGTAATAACAGTTCAGTAGATAAGTAGATAAAAAAAGACAAAATAGAAGTCATTGTAATGAATACACTGAACGTTAAAATAATTATGATTAATAAATATATCTATAAAAGAAAGCATAATATAATAGAAGGAAGTAATTTCAATGGCAAAGGAGAAGACAATTATATGTTTTAAAATATGTACATTTTTATTTCATGACTTTCGGAAAAAATATATAAATTATATAACATTTCGTTCACGAATTAATCATACAAAAATAATTGATGTTCGTGAGGATTCGAACTGTAGACCAAAAACATATGTCTAGTTTGCAAACCTCGCACACAACGGAGAAAATTAAATTTCCTTATAGATTCGAATGAATAACACATTATATAAGTATAATATTTATTATCATGGATGACACTTGTTGTAACTTATGCACGGTTACGTAATATATTTTTAAGGCTTAAATAAAAAACAAATCTCACATATTCTTTTTACCAACAATCTGCTTATTTAAGTTTTCACCTGTCAGTTAATACATTCTGTTTTGTAAGAAATAGTTAAATTAATATTTGATTTACCATCAATTGTATTTTCCGTTTTTTTTTTGTTTTAAATATAGTTTCATCGTAGTTTGAGTGGGAAATCGGTTTTATCTATTTCACAGTGAATTTGTAGTTTTCTATTCCCCATAGTGAGATAGCAAAAAAGTAAATGTTCGGGCCGCGGTCTGCAATTTCTTAACGTCTGCCTTGAGGGGAGGTGTTCCACCAGCCCCGAAACACTTTTATCAGATGGAAAATAATATATAACCGCGTGTGATCGTGTCAAATGTGTACTTTGCAAAAAGGTTTCGCCGAAGTGCGGAGCTAAAAAAACATTTTCAGGCGTTTCCTATAGTGATAAATATTGCGGAGAGATGACGGCGCGTATAACCTAATCCTTCGCCGGAAGGGAGGAAAGGCTTCGGAATAGCTGCTAGTACATAATAACAGTAATATACAAGCATTTTGTATCGCCGGTGCCGAAGGAAAAGCTGAAACTTACGACGTGAAACCTGAAAAATATGCGTATCGTAAACATAACGATTTTTGCTTATGTTTTATGGTTAAAGTGAAGTTTTTGTTGTTGTTGCTTAAAGAAGAGTGGCATCATTTTGTTACATTCACAACATAATACAAGACAAAAGATGTTGAGAAATAATTTCATCATCATCATCATCATGTCTGCTCCCCTAACATTAATTCACAGCAGACACCATATAACGAGTAAATGATATTCTTCTCGCCGCTAAATCGGAATGTAGAACAATAAACAGCGGTCGTGGGGATTCGAACCATGAACATGTCGACACCATGTCGATTTAATTGCCCATCGCGATGACCTTTCTCACAAAATTCTGGAAGGGATGGTTGAGGGTAGAAACTGCAGAGGGCGCTCTAAACAGGAGTATTTACAGCAAGTGTTCGAGAATAATTTGCATCTATTATGCTGAGCTAAAGAGGGTTGCAGAAGATCAAGAAGAGTGGAGATCGAGATGCATGATTTTGTTGCTGCAATCCAATCCACCGGATTGATACTACGAAGAAGAATGATGGCTATACGTTCTATATTGATAGATGTGCCGAAGAAATGGGTAAGGCAATCAACCAACCGTCCCACTGCTTGTATAATCAGATACCCCCAACACCAAGATTGAAGTCTCGAAGCAGCTTTCTGAAATCCACACAACCTCTCACATCCGGCCCTGAAAGTGAGAGACTCCAACTCTGGCAACAAATCGCAACAAAGGATTTCATTACTCCAAAGGAAGGCCTCCCAACTGGCAAGAGCCTTGACTGGCGGACCTGGAAATCCCTAAACAGATTAAGAACCGGAGTTGGTAGAACAAAGGACAAGCGACAGCTCGAGCGGTGGGGAATGCTTCGGCAGGGTGAGACACTATTGTGTGACTGTGGAGACCTGCAGATCGCCTCACACCTAGGATGCTGCTCCATGTGCCCAACAAGTTGCACATCTCAGGACCTAATGCTGGCCAACACACGAGCCATCGATGTTGCCAGATATTGGGAAAAAATAACTTGACGTCGCTGACACGAAGAAGAAAAAGAAGAGGAGATATAAAGATATATAATAACATCCACCATCTTTAATTAGTCGTGGATTCGTCATATGGCCGCGTGGAAGAAGGACGCAGGAGCAGATCGCAAAGCAAATAACTTTTTCAGAAGCACAATGCGCATTTATTTTCAATATATGACTGGTTTCCCCGCTCGACTGTAATATAATGTATCGTCAGTCGGACGGGACTGCTGCGCGACACTGTGACATGTAGCGCCACAAAGATAATCGCGGCCATGTCACAAATTAAAGTTGACAGTTGAACCAAAATGAAATAGAGCAACTGTCAAAACAAATAAAATGGCGTATGCAAACGCCGTGTATTTTTATATAAAATTGAAACTAATATTATTAGATGTGCATGTCTGGCGAGCAAACAGCTATATCAAGCTGATATAACTTTGGATTGTATATTTTTATTAACTCTGTAAACTTTCTGTATTGCTTCCTGAATATATTTGAGAGTAAATTTATTTAATATAAAAACATTAGCTCGGTCTGTGTTTTATCGGAGTTGTTTTCAAACTGAGTATTATTTATCAAATAAATTTTGATTTCAGCGTTTTAAAGTTGGATCTGTGATTCTCGACTGGCAATGGTAACAAAATATGAGAAATAAGTTACCAAGTCGTATAAAGTTCTCCCCAGCTCCCGGAAGTCGTGAAAACTGATTCATATTGTTTCAGTTCCTTTTAGGATAAAAATAAATGTTTATAGCGCGAAAGCGAACCGTCTGACCTCTCTTTGCCGGACCAAATAACAAACGTATCATAAAAAAGTACATAATTCAATACAGTACGTTCACTAAATATACTCACAATATAATATATATATAAAAAAATCATAAATAAAGGTATTCATGATTATAAACAATAATTAGTAAAAAGTTCCGGAGCTCGCTAAACAGAAGACTCCCCGAAATTACTTCGATAAATAAATTCTTTGAGCTCATGTCGAAATTGGGCTCCTCTCAAGTGGAATATATCAATATTCGAGGTGATATGGTTGAACAGTCTCCCAAGAGGCGTAGTCTCTGGCAGGTTAGTATTACCTCTGGGAGGAACAAAATATCTGTGTCTCCTTAGCCTTAAATAATTTTCAGGGACGAACAAACCGATTTCTTATAAAATATCACGTTTTATGAACACTCCGCGCATTAGCCGAAAGAAATAAATACTCAAGCACACATCTCTTCTAGTTCTCAACTCATTGTATCCCAACATACCCCGTATAAAGTTAGATGGGTACAGCCACGGATAATATCCATACATCCTCATGTAAAGAAACCTCAAAAATTTCTTCTGAACTCTCTCCAACATGAGGTCATATTTATAGTCGTGGGGAGCCCAAATAATCTTCTGTGATTACCATTAATAACTGCAGTAAACTGTCATGTAATCCCTTTTCTAATGTTCTGATATCAGTATACAATATTTTGTATATTTTTTGTTCGCTCTTTAGACACGCAGGCATATTGGTTGTTTGACAAGTCCTGTCACTGGTGCGTCATTAGTAATAATATACAAGACTGTCTGTCATTGGTACGCCATTAATTTTAAAATGGTCACAGTATAAGTTACGGCGCTGTGCTGTCGGAGTCGCTAGTTGTGATCTGTCTGGGGGCGTGAAGCAGAAGCTCCGTCTCGGACAGATGACCAAAAGTTTTTCTATCTTTATCTTAAACTTATCTCAATGTGCTACTTGAAAAGTTATTTGTGTTGCTCATCTGCTCTTCATCCCTCCACCACGATAACTATCCCAGCGACGTGAAATCGTTTTCTTTTATGAATGGAGATGTTAGTTCTTACCAGCATACTTCATTCATGTCTTCAAAATAATACAAATCAAATAATAGTTCAATCTCATAATTGGTCTACGAGTAGACTTGCACGAGAATGAGCAGTAAACAATAGTCTTTTGAACACTGCCGAATTTATTCGCATGCATTCTGAGAATAAACGGCAAAGCTAGGGAGTGAGACAGACGCGGCTGAAATTCCTTCAGTAACCACAATGGACTATTGTGCCATTGAGTGGTGGGCGGTTGACTCCTGAATGGAGTTCTGTAGCGCTTACTACCTGTTGATAATTTACCCGCGACCTCCTCTGCACTTTTGGCATCCTGGTATTTGATTAAATAAATCATGTCGAGGAGGTACATTTGCTGCGGTGCTTGCAGTTAAAAGCCTTTAAATGTATGCAGCTCTGTTATATTTAATGAAACCTTTAGTCATTTGTAAAATACTTGATTTAACATGATAAAACACATGCTTTTCACAAATGTTTTTATTCTAAATTGCATTTAAATGCCATTTAAAAAGTATATGGCTTTTGTTCTATTGAATGTGGTCGGTTTACTTCTGAATTCTGTAGCTCTCATTACTTAAACCTTTTTTTAACACATTCGCTCCATATTTGGAGCATACGGGCACCGCAAACCGCCGTTTCACAGTTGTCCCAGAACACCTCTATACCCAGAAGTCCACATAGAAACATATATCGTTCTTGATAGTCTCTAAGAGTGCTAAAGTACCGTAGAAGTATTTGGTTGTTCAATAATCAACGTTTTTTTAAAGGAGATATTGAGGTTGGTGCTCCCAAGGCCTGTATATATATTTTTTCGTTTTAAAGAGTGGCTCTAAAAACGAACCTGAAAAGTATAAAGGGCAAACCATGCAATGTGTTTTTATTATTTTTCAAAGGTGACCCAATCGTTTTAAGACCCTCATAATTGTTTCGAGATAATAAGGTTGATTTTCGATTACGTCTTGGTATGATTATTTCCCATGTGATTGTTCCTGTTAGGTGGCTAATAGGAAAATTCAGATTTGAACGATCGTTTGAACGTTTCAACCCAATATACATTAATATCCTCCTCTCTCTCAAAAGGTTGTTATTCAGTCGCGTGATGGCAGGATTAGGAGCAAATTAATAACACAGTCTTTTTCAGGAGCACATTGACCTATATTTACGATAAACTTTACATTTTAGGGCTTGACCTAGTCAAAGCATTAAACCGAGCCACAATACAATGTGCTCTCGCCGACGGGTGGGACACAACTGGCCTGATGGGCTATCGCACCGGCGCCACAGTGGCGGTCTATATATCTAGTCCCAATATGGCAGACACATAAATGTATGACAGGAGAACAGAAACAAGAGACGAAAGATTGTAAATCGAGGTTTTCGGTACCAGTCAGCAAGGGCTACATCATGCTGACGTCAACACCTAATTCCCACACGCATTTTTTTAAAACCATAACCTTAGTATTTGTTTGTTGTGTTTAAAAGTTGTTTTATAAATTTTCTCAAATAAGTTTAATCAATAAAAATAATCGTTAGTTTTGAAGTATTACTTATTCATATTTTAATTGAATTTGTAGCAGAAAATCAGTGAAATCTAATGTTTGGTCGTGTTTTGAAGTAATTCCTTATTTCTCAGTATTATACAATTGAGCAATATTTTTCGCATGACCTGTGTTCAAAAATAATTGCAGATTCGTATCTGTAACTGTGTAATGTTTTCTACAAATGTCACACGTAACGAACGATTGAATTAAATAAAACAAAAACTCGAGAGAAAGTATTATTCCATTTGTGATTGAAATAGAATATTAGTCATCGTATCCATTTCTAACTGGAGCATATGGGTTCTTACTGTATAAGAACTGTAATCATAAGTTCTATGAGCTTCCATGGATTACAGCTCGACATTCACGCATCATTCTTATTATTACAGGAAATCACTATGAACGGGTATTCTGCAAGGGACGACTTTCGTCTAACACCAATTTTGATGAATAGGCCATGACTGGCATTTTACGGGTGAGGGATAAAATTCACACCAACCGAGGGTATTTTAGAGCTTTAAAATCGATTATATTTTTTCCCGCCGGGAATCGAACCCATGAACTCCGGCTTGCCAAGCAAACTCTTTGCCACTGAGCTATACCCTCCGGTCTGAAGACCTAATGTAGTATGGAAGCCTGCCGTGTCTGCTACCTCGTGTCATTTCTAACAATGTCAAACAATCGTACTACGCAGGAGTCTTATAAGTTTTTAAAACCCATTAATTTTATTTATGTAAACACATACAGGAAAATACCAACAGATGGTAATAGTAATTCATTCTCATCTGTGGAGTTCCATGACGGGATTGAACCCACGACATTTGGCTTTCAAAGCAAACACTTTGAACATTGAGCTATACCTGCCGGCAAATTATTATACGGCTACTTTGACTTTTGGTGAGATACCATGTTTTGCATTCCTAAAAAAGAATGGAGACGATACATGTGCTGTACAGTCTACTTAGTTAACGATTTTTAATTTAAAATAATTATAAACATTCACCCAAGGAGCTGAAAATTAGATATTTTCATAACAATACAAGTATATACTAGGTATTAACCCTTTCACTACGGCTCGGTGGAATATAAATTATACTGTCAATTATAAAACAAGTATTTGAAGCACAAATGTACTTACATTGTCTATTTTGATATATCGTATTGGTTCCTGTATCGTTTAGCTATCATATGATGCATAAAAAACTATTCTAAGAATGTAGCAAAACGATATATCACGGCTATCGATATCAAGGGTAGGTGAATCTTACATGGCATATATCGGGTACCGATGCGAACAGGTTAATTGAAATTTACAATCATATTTCAATATGCTACTCAGTAGATTGGTACAAACAGATATCTTATATGAACGGTTTTTCTGACCAACTGATATTGCACGTTTGTGGAATCACCAAAGCGGCCTTAAGGGAAACGTTGGGAGTCAGCAGAAAGGGGTTCGAAATTATGTCACAACCGTGTTCGGGGCACTTCCATACAGTTCCACAAGTCCGCAAAGTCTACGTGCGAATGTTCCGGAACGTTGGTGGGTGCTTCCACGTCCACACTTCCAGGAACGTAATACTACAGCCGTAACTCTCACAGTTCTTCGTTTATTTTACTATTTCTAACCCGATCTTTTACAGCGTTTATATGGTGATAGAAGTCATTAACATGCTGTGAGAGTAGCCCCATCCTTCCATGCGGCTGCAAGACTTGGCACTTCACAAAAAAAATGCATCCGTTTAATGGATTTTGAGAATGGATACTGTTCAAAACGTTATTTTGAACTTAACTAATTTGTATTAAACATCCAAAAGTCTTTAAAGTAATTATTATAATCAAACTTTTTATCTTTCATTCATACAGTCAGGTATGACACAGGGCATTTTGACAGTCTTTTGTAAATTGAGGGGATCAAGGTCCAAAACAACAAGTATTGAGGAATTTGCGATGTATGAAATTATATGTATTAATATTAACAAAGAATGCTTACGCATCGATAAGTAGCATTGACCATCCCAATAATCTGCCACTCTATATGTGGACTGAAGGGATCAAGGTCCGAAAACGATATCAAGAAATTGGCGGTGTATGACATTTAATGTATTAATATTACTTTTATAAATGCTTACTCATGTTGTAAATTAAGGTATAAAATGGGGTCTCTTATCAAATAAATTAGTATCAACTCAATTCCGGTCTTTGGATTTTTCAGTGCCGGAACCTTGGTATTCCGACATCACCATTTAAGCTGATGCTGTCATTTCGGGACCGCGACCTCGGTTCCGGTACATATACCTAAGAATATTTAATTATTATTTGTGTCTTCACAAAGTCGTCGTAAAGAAGACCCCTGCTGTGGTGGTCGAAATATTGGTACTAGGGAATTCGCTACACTCGGCTAAAACCAAAAGCCACCATATCAGGGATTTCTTAATATGGGGCATGGATAATGGCTACTGACTCAACGGGTTCTGTACATTTTGTTGGTCGAAAGTAATTTGTTCGACTGACCTTCGCTATGTACTGCAGTAAAGAAACAATTCATCATTTTACATAGTGAATGTAATAGGTTTTTTTTAATTTTTTGGTAATCATATTTAACCGATTATTTTTCAGTCTATATTAATAATTTATTAACGAATTAAATCTCCAACGCCATGGTCGCTGTGTGGGCGGATAGGTGGGACTCCTGGTTGGAGGGGCACTGGAGGCGCCGTCACGTAGACATCCAGCGGTGATCCGGTGCTCCACTCACTGAGATTCAGTAGTTGTTCTAAAATTAAAATTGTTAAATGTTAATGATGTATATTTTCTTTCTTTTATGTTTAACTTCAATTCTTGCACTATTGGCTAAATAAATACATTATAATTATTAAATTGTCGTAGTGTGAATTATTCGTAAATGAAAAATACAAAATTCAATCGTATTAAAATACTATTTTAATTATATAGAATTAAGTTGTTACTCTGTACTTACCGCGGTCCTTTCTACAGTGCTAGGTACAAGTTCATCCAAGGCTGTGTTGGCAGTTATCGATCGTCCACTGGGTGACTGCCCCACCTCAAACACGAGTAGCGTACAGTTCCAGTTTTTCATTTCGCGTGACGTGGCTCTAGGTTCAATTCCTCGCAACGTGTTACTAATCACACAAGTCCCTGTTTGCCACTTTTGCTACTATTGTAAGCCTGCTTTTTTTAAGTTGGATTTGCGGGTGTGTCGATATAGAATGTATGAGAATTTGTGGTAGTATTGTATTAGTAAACACATAGATGTCAAAACTAGTAAGACGTACAATCAGAGTGGATGGACACTGCAAAAAATAATGGTACTTGTTTAACCCTTTCGCATCGGTTGTCGGCATATGCCGTCATAGATTCCCCGACCGTTGAGATCGGTTAACGTGATATATCATTTTGCTACTTTCAATACTCATTGTGACATCTACGGAAGGAAATTGGAAGTGCAGTCATTCCCTTTATTAACATACATGTATTCTTTACAGGAATCTGTAAAGCATGTTAATAAATATCGTTAGGTTTCGTCACAGGAGCGATTTTTCTGTAAACTACATGTGTCAATGCCACCACGTGTATGGATTCACATAATGAACGTTTGTTAAATATAATAGTTTTTTATGCATCATCTAATAGCTTAAGGTTAGAAGAACCAATGTGATATATGAAAATACTACAGATAAGTACATTTATGCTTCAAATACTAGTTTAAAGCAAAAAAAAATGGTTTGAAAAATTCACGCCGTATTGATAGTATAATTTGTATTCCACCGAGCCGTAACGAAAGGGTTATTGTTTGGGAAGATCAGAAAAGCAGTAGATGGTCATAATACTCTTTTTTTGTCATTAGGTTAGGTAAGGTGTGTCAAAACGAAACTGACTTAAAAGTTTAAAATAAGATCATTTATTTTTTACTTCTTATTATAAATTATTTATTATTCTCTATGCTTTCTAACCGATATATTGTAGATATTAAAAATATCATACCACGTCACAAACAATGAGGTTCTCAGGATAATCAAGGAAGATAGGCACCTAATAAGAACCATCTTAGAGAGGCGAGCCCGATGGATCGGTCACATCATGCGCCACGATGGTCTTCTTCACGACATTGTGGAGGGGATGGTTGAGAGTAGAAACTGTAGAGGGCGGTGCCCTAGACGGGAGTATTTACAGCAAGTGTTCGAGGACATGACTTGTAGCTCTTATGCTGAGCTGAAGAGGGTTGCGGAGGTCCGAGAGGAATGGAGATCAAGATGCAAGATTCTGTTGCTGCAAACCAATCCACCGATTGATACTACTACGAAGAAGATTAAAAATATATTCAGAATTATTATTATTATTAGTATTTGTATAGAGCTCTCTTATGACCGAATGATCATTCCAGAAGCGCTTCTTTGCCTCTCTGAGTAAAAAGTTGGGTCTTGAGTCTGCTTCTGAAGGATGCCTCCGATTTAAGCTCTCTTATGCTTTCCGGTAGTGAGTTCCAGGCCATTGGTGCCGCGTAGCTGAAAGCCCGATTGCCAAAGATCGTGCTAGGACTACCTACCGTCAGCTGCAGGGTGCTTCTATTTGCTCTAGCCGATCTGAGTGTCTCTCCACGCGCGCTTATTTCTGAAGGCTTGATAAGTTCTGTCAAATAGCCCGGTGCAGTTCCGTTGAGTGCCTTGTAAGCTAATAAGCTCAGAAGAATGTTATTCAAAAATTCAGACTTGAAAAATACGTCCCATATTTTATGGTCGCATTTTTCAGGTATACCATGTACCAGATATGCAACCTGTCGTGATATCCACCGTGTTTTCTCAATGTCCGAGCACCGGAATAGCATGTTTCAAATACCGGATCGATCGCCTCACTCCGAAATTCAGGTCTTCAGGTTATTCAGGCTACCGGCCATTCATTTATTTATCGCTGTTACTTGGTTTGCACGTCTCTGAAACAGTTTTCAGAACTCCCGAAGAGAATTTCGGTCTATTTTTAGAAAGTAAACATCAAATTTCAGCGTATTTTTTAGGTACATATTTTCATGAAATATCTTTACGTATTTAGAGTGGATGATTTGCTTGTAGCTCATTTCTGAGGTGTTCCATAGGGAGAATAAACCGATATACTACTGAGCAAGCGGTCGTGGATTCTTAAAGAAGATTTAATTACAAATGTTATTTTGTGAATCTAAATGTAAGTTATTTAATGGGCAATACTTTTTTTTTTTGTGTAAACACATACAGGAAGGTGATAGTGATGGTGAAATCATATCTGGATTATATGACGCTTATCATGTTACATATGGTTAAGCGCTGCATGTGGAGTGTTGATCCGCCAACGTCATAAACAACAGTATAGCTCAATGGTCAAAGCGTTTGCTTTGCAAGCCAAAGGTCGTGGGTTCGATCCCCAAACGGAGATTTAAAAAAAAAAGATTTTTTAATCGATTTCTGAGCTCTAAAATATTCCCGGTTGGTGTGAATTTGATCCCTCGCCCGTAAAATGCCAGTCATATCCTATTAATTAAAATTGGTGGTAGAAAAAAGTCGTCTCGTGAAGACGACCCATTCAATGTGTATTCCTGTAGTAATTGTAATGCATAAGTGCCGGGCTGTGACGTTGGCGGATCAACAATCCATATGTAGCGCTTAGCCATATGCACCATGGTAAGCGTCATAGAATTCCACAGATGAGACTTTAGAATTACTATCACCATCTGTCAGTATTCTCCTGTATGTGTTTTCATAAAAAGCAGGCAAGACATGTTGACATGACATAAGACAAGCCAAAACATGTTTTTCAAAAAAGTATTTTCTTAGCCGAAATAATTAGTTTGAATTTTCAAATTTCGAAAATTTTCGAAAATTCACAAAATAAAATTGAAGTATTTTTGAATGGTTGAAATTTTTAAAAGTATGACACTCACGGTACCCAAGATGATATCTGAAGAATACAAATTACTAAGCACATAATGCCCTGCGATATTAATTGATACAATATTTATTTTGGACCCTTGGCCGACAAATATTATCCCATTATATATACACAAGTTCGAAACCCATTTCTCGAAGCCACATTAGAGGTTTCGGGGGAGACATTTTGGATTTAAATTAATGTTATTTTAGGAGCGGATCTACCGTAACAAGAAATTATACCCATTCAAATTGGCTTAATAGCCTACTGTAGCTCACAGTAGCTTTAATAGCCAGCTGTAGCTAACAATAGCTTTAATAGCTGACTGTAGCTTTCATTTACAAATCTCTATGGGTATGGTCGAAAAGCGCTCAACTGCCACGCGAACTGTTACAGGTTTGATATCTAAAACTGTTATTTTTTTGTATTTAAACTACAGACCACTAAGTCATAACTGTTGGCATAAAAGCTTCGTAAGTTATTATTTTTTAAATATTTAACCGACGCGAACGCTCGAGAAGTTCATGTCTCGCTAACCTAACCTAACCCGGCGGGTATAGCTCAATGGTCAAAACTTTTGCTTTGGAAGCCAAAGTTCGTGGGTTCGATCCCCGACGGAGATTAAAAAAAGAAGATTTTTAATCGATTTCTGAGCTCTAATATACCCTGGTTGGTGTGAATTTGATCCCTCACCCGTAATGTGCCAGTCATAGCCTATTAATACAAATTGGTGGTAGATGAAAGTCGTTCCGTGAAGACATATTACACACATTCATAATAAATTCCTGTAATAATAAGGATGTTGCGTGAATCTCGGGCTGTAGACATGGGCGGTACATTATTCCACATGTAACGCTTAGCCATGCACCGTCATAGAATTCCACAGATGAGACTTCAGCATCACTATCACTATTCTCCTGTATGTGTTTACATAAAAAACCTAAGTTATTTCGTTAAAGAGACCTATTGATCTCTGGACTCTACGATCGATGGACATATCGTTAGGTTAGGTTAGCGAGATAGCAAGTGCACCAGTTGCCCCGTGTGCTAAATATCCCGTGCACGAGACGTCCAGTGTGCCTCACATCGTTACCGATGAGTCGCTGAACAAATTATCTGTGAACACCGGACGTGATACCATTTACGAGTTATTTCAGCGAAATAATTTCCGTTTATGAGACAAAAGCAAATCCACGAGAAGTGATGTATACCGGTCATTATCACTGATTTCGAGTTCAAACCCGTGACCTGAACTTCATTGATTCTTGGCCTAACCCATTGTGTGATTTTGATATCCAATCTAGTCGGTAATTGAAGAGTAATCATTTTGATATCTGGCGATGGCATCTCAATAGTCTTGTCTATCAAGGAGGAGGAATATTGTTTCATGCCTTTTTAGATATATAAAGATTTTCTATGCATTTTATTCACTTATTTTTATAGAATGACCTAACTAAAATAGTATATAACAATGAACATGTATAACATGAAAATGTGTATGCTCTTTAATATCTAAATTTTTTGCCATTTCTTATTGTTCTTATTGAAGCAAATATTCTTAATAAAGTGTTTGAAATAAATTAAAATTAAATATTTTATTTTATATTCTTTGTGTGATTCATAGAATGATCCTAATGTATGACACCTTGGTAGAGTGCGGATCCGAGCGCTCCTCTCCCATTCCCGCATTCGGTGCCAGAGTACCAGGAGCCCATGACTTGCAGATGGATCGCTGAATAATGTATGGCGACCGAAACGTTAGCTCTAATGTATACCGCCTGGCTTCATTCGCTTGACCTTGTTACAATTATGCGCTCCTGGTATTTTCAGCACCGATATACCTGAAAATACACCAAATTCACGTTTTTTAATTTAAGGGTAGTATTTTATTAAATAAACTTCTTAGGTTGTTACGGCCATATTTAGATTATTTGTTTTTCTATATTACGGCTCAACCCAAAAGCCACAATCCCTAAGGTGTGTTTATTTTAACACGAAATCTCAATTAATTATATCATTCGGTCATGTCGTTTGATATGATATATAACGGCTCGCTAACGTCTAATCATCAATCTATGAAATACAGACGTGAGTTTGTTTTATCATTACTATCGCGGAATTTCACTCTTCTGAATTTTAAAAATTGATCCCACATGAATCTATCACCAAGAGATCTCTTTTATCAGTTTCTTAGCATCACTACACCGTTAATATATACAAGTAATGCGGTTCGAATCCCAGCGTCTACCGTTTCTTTTTCACCATAAACTTATGATTTAATTTAGATTTGCATGTGTTTATCAATTAATATAATAATGGTATAGATCACGGGTCGTCAACCTGGTCCGTACCGCCCACTAGTGGGCGATACGGTCTTCCGTGGTGGGCATTGGTCAAATCTCCTACATTCCTTCTAGAATTTTTTCCACCCATATATTGAATTGAAATATAGCGAGGTTGGTGGGCGGTAGGGAAATTTTACCATGAAAAATAGGCAAAAGTGTGTGTCAGGCATAAAAAGGTTGACTACCCCCGGTATAGATCAATTATCTGTAAAGGATTTAGAGCATTGTAAAATATTATAATCATAAAATAAAAAAATCCGCTTAATATATTTCTTTGGAATCTGTTAAAACTTGGACTGCCATTATTTGTTTCTTTTATATTACAACTTAGAAATACATATTTTGCTTCTGTAAAATGTGATTTTCCATCGAGAACTACACATATGTTACACCTGAAAAACTTTTAACAATTGTAGTGTTTGAAAGTTTCTTCTAAATTACAAAACACGTACCACAAATGCTCGGTCACTGCGACATACATTATCGTTTTTGCTACACAATTTGTCGTACAATTGCAGAGACATGTAGCGATAACTCTTCAACATCCGTCGGTTTGTTTCCAAGATATATCTCGTTGTTATGTTTCTGTGCATTTTCCGAAAGCAGAATAATTCCTCAGCTGCCGCCGTTATTATTGCAGGCATCCGTCACTCCAGAAGGTTTGGGTCTTAACTTTAAATCGCGTACTTGTGCAGCAATCTCAATTGCGCTTTTGATAATAGTGCACATTTGTCAAAGGTCGTACTTGTAACAGCTTCTTACGCTTGGTGGCCTATGATCTTAACAAAACTTAAAGTTCGACGAATTCCAGTTAACTTATTTAAAGTGACTGACATTTTACAGGTGAGGGATCAGATTCATTAAAAATCCTTTTTTTTCATCTCCGTCGGAGATCGAACCCACAAACATTGGCTTGCAAAGCAAACGCTTTGACCATTGAGCTATACCCGCCGGCAAGTAATCAGTGGGTATCGATTATATGTATTTTATTAACAGATTGGTGACTGATTGAAAATTTATATTATTAAATTACTTTTACTAAATATAATAAAAATTGTAACTAAATTATAAACGCTTTATTATATTTCGTTGTTCTTGACAAACTTTTTAACGATCCTTGTTTTCATTACTCCAAACATAAACATTCTCTGCGCTCCAACAATCTTGCGCTACAGCCTAATGTTTAGCTTTAATTTCCGCCAAACTAAGAAAGCTCACGCAGCTCACTCAGGCCAGCGCCGCAAACGTAAGAAAGTGAAGCTTTCTTCCCGGAGAGCATTCGCTAACTACCCCCGTCTACTCTTAAAAAAGCTCGTTTTGTTTGAAATTCTTCAGCAAGTGTTTTCAGCGATGTTTCAGCGACTCGTTTCAGTCGGAGCGCTTTCCTTCAGACGCCCAGCATTTAAGGGAATTGAAAAAGCGAGGAACTTTTCTTCATCTCTCCCACACTCCTCTTTAATCTTTGTACCTTGTTTTACAAAGAAGACGTACTCCGCTAAGCTATGCCAGGAAATATTTTCAACTGCAAAAAAAAAACGAAATCTTAAACTCATGAAAACTGTATTTCACATAAACACACGCATAATATAGCTGTCTTCACATTTACTTGTTGACATGTTTAAATTATGTTTTTCTTTTCTCTAAGATATTTAGATAAATATCATTGTATTTTAATAGATAGTTTAGAGATTTTATTGGATACTTAGCTTAACATGGCGAATGTATATATCTCCTTTACCACGTAGTCACAACAGGAACCTTTAATAATAGTAACATCCTCATCTCTAAGGGAGAAAACGACTTAACGTCGCTGGGATAATTATCGGATCGCGTGGTGGAAGTATGAAGAGCAGATTAACAACACACCGACTTTTTCCGAAGCACGTTAAGATATATTTTTGATAAAGACTTGGTTTCCCCGCTCGACCGTAACATGACGTTACTTTCGCCTCAGTCGAACGAGACTTGACTGACGACTTAGCGCGGTCGTAATGGGCTGTCACCCAGCGTCGCAAGTGGCGATCTACAAAATCAATGGTGCACCAATTACAGCAGCCATGTACATAACAAACGTCACACCCGTGACCGGAAATAAGACACGAAAGATTGTATATCGCGGTTTTCGGTACCAGTCAGCAGGAGCTATATCATGCTGATGTCAATATTATTTTTACTTTGTAAGCTACTATATTAATAATAAATATGAAAAAAAAAACTTTATTCTTGTAGTATCAATCCGGTGGATTGGTTTGCAGCAACAAAATCATGCATCTTGATCTGCACTCTTTTCGATCTTCTGCAACTCTCTTTAGCTCAGCATAAGAGCCGCAATTCATATCGTTGAACATTTGCTGCAGATACTCCCGTCTAGGGTGCCTTCTGAAGTTTCTACCCTCAACCATCCCTTTGCCAATGTTGTCAAGAAGACCATCGTGGCGCGTGATGTTACCGATCCATCGGACTCGCCTCTCTGAGATAGGTCTTAATAGGTGCCTATCTTCCTTGATTTTTACTTTATGGAAATAATTTTTCTTAACTAGTAAGTTAGATAGTTTTATAAGCGTTTAAAAACTCACATAAAATGGTTCTAGTATTTCATTATTTATTTATGAAGTGAACATTCCGTAGCTTTCTATTAGCTGATTATTTTATCTTTTAGTTATGCTGTTAAAACCGCCTAAATTTCTGTAAATGAAAGGCCAATTAATTAACATTTTTTAAATTTCATTAAAATAAATTGCGTTTACTAATGCATTACCGCGAAGAGATTTCAATTAATAAATCATTAAATTATTCTGCTTAATCAAAAGTATATCGCTTAATTACACAGCTGGTTAGGACAAATTATGTTGTGAAATAAATCGTGGAAATAATATTCGGGAAACATTGGATTATGAATGAAATAATTTTAATTATTTGATTGGTTTAATATATAGGTAAAATTTTAAATGTATTGGAGTATTTTTAATCATTGAGTTAATTTATTTAACCTTTCCTTTACGGGGTTTAATATATAGGTAAAATTTTAAATGTATTGGAGTATTTTTAATCATTGAGTTAATTTATTTAACCTTTCCTTTACGGTGCTAAAATAAAAACGGGCATAGGTCCACTCTGGTTTCAAGCTCGAGAGCAACTGCCGCTAGTCGTGGAAGTGGCCGGAGTGGCCCACTCACACTATCTTCGCTCTTCCTTCACAGTGAAGTATGAAAGAGTGAGATGCGAATATAGTGTCGCGCTTTCCGCACATCGTCGAGACCCAAGGTCGAGGCACTCACAGCGCGATTTTGTTTCCGATGTTCACAAAATGCCTGCGATAAATTCTGATTATTACTAATATTATTTTTAAATCCATTCTTGAATATATTATGAAGGAATAAATCTTAACCTTGTATTTATTATATTTGTAGAGATATTGATGGTTATTAGAGGCAATGTGTAGAAGATACACATCACAGGGAAGAAAACGTTAACAAAACATATTTTTATATTTTTATATTAAAGATCGAATAAGTGTGGAACAACATGAATAATTTAGTATTTGCTTACATTGAATACTTAATAAATTGTAGCTTATGCCATAACATATGCGGTGAATCATTTTCATTAGTGAATTGAATTGGGATTATAATATAGGTCTGATAGCTTTGTATGCTTTGTATAATTGTTTTGTACATAAACTGTTAATTTAAAAAAAATATGGTTTATAAAAATGGTAGTATACTCGTAGTTCAACAGCCTAGTCATTTTTTATAAGCCTTGCTTTACCTTTACCCTTCACATGTTTACAAATATCGACTCTTTTTTATCTATACTGTTATCGTTTCGACCTTTAGCTATCCTTCATAAAAACACCTGTTTTTTTATTAATGGGACTGAAAATTACTTGCTCGGTTGTGAAATACACATAAAACAATGCAAAAGCCCATTTAAGTACATCGGAATACATCAAAGAAAATGTTAAAGGCATTTTAGTTCATATGTACATAATTTGTGTGTCTTTTTTATATGAAGAATACCTCCAGATGGTGATCAATTTCGGATTTGCGTATTTTATGCCACTTGCCATTTTTGTCAATTCATATCTTCCCCGTCGACCGTCGTCTCTTCGATAGATATGTCCTGCCCATTGCCACTTGAGTGTGCCTATTCATTGGGTAGCATCCACTACTTGAGTTCTTCTGCGTATTTCTTCGTTTCGGATTTTATCTTTTAGCGACTCTCCGACCACGGATCTCTCCATAACACGCTGGGTGATGTTTATTTTATGGGTAAGACTTGCTGTCTGATTCCACGTCTCTGCGCCATAAGTTAGCACAGGGAGGATGCATCGGTTAAACGTCTTAGTTTTAAGACGTTGCGGAATTTTTGCTTTAAAAATTTACTTTAGTTTTCCAAATGCTCCCCATCCCAGTTGTATGCGCCTGTCGATTTTGGTTCGAAGTATTTTAGCACTGTCTAAAAGACAATGACTACCTTAATTCGTTACTCCAAAATGATCTGAAAAATTTAATCTCGAATACTACACATATATCCATATATTTATGTCTACTGCATTAAGCTAGTATTCCACGCTATATATAAAATATATTTTTTAAATATTCTTACTATACAAAAAATGCTCGTAATGTATTTAGCTGCGGTTTACAGTCTTTATTAAAGCGTGTGTCATTTAGGAACAAAGGGATTGAAGTTTCTAGTTTTTAAACTAACCTGGTCGGCCACAAAAAACTCAGTTTATCCCAAACAGTAAACACAGAGAGTTGTGTGTTGGTCAAAAGTTTCTGAACTTTGTTTTTAAAAGTTGCGAGCTCCGTGTCCCACATAGGATTCACCGCTCATTAGGACAAGTCGTCAACGTGCTTCACTACACCTGCTTAGAAGTCTCGGCTGTTTTTAAAAGTTGTGAAGAGGTTTCAAATAATACAAGTATTTCACTTAAAACATGTGTGAATATTAAAAACTATTGAGTGGAAGCACATAAATTGTAGAACTGTCGGCTATCAGAAATTTTCCGTGTTTGTTATCAGATTATTTTAATGAACAATAGTTGCAAAAGACACCTTATCATTAGCCTTACTAATAGTAAGGTGGTAGCCTTACTAAGGTAGGCACCTTATTATAAAGCCTATTTGGAGGAAATCGTATACAAAAATATATACGATATAATTCACCTTTGCGTAATAATGGGGTCTTTTTGCGTAATAGTTAGTAGAATATAGACTAATGGCTTATTAAACACTCGTTAAATTGATTATCTGGTTTTATTTTCAGGTGAGTTGGATATTCTATACATTATTTATCGCAGCCGATAAAGTGACTGTTCTGGGTATGTATTTACATAAATATTTATTTATCAATACTTTACAATAACCTTTTCAAAAATGAATACGTAAATTTATTAATGGTTATTGTATCACAAAATTAACTCACACGTTTCTATTTTAATGCTACGAGACTTTTCATACATTAAGTAATTGTAATATTTTCATGATTTTATTAGTCTCCTACTGAGTGGTACTATTTGGTATACAGTCTTTTGTTCGAATCCACGCGCTTGCCGTTTATTTTTTCAGAATAATTGAGGACAGATATATCATGTTATGTATTAAAATCTAACAAATTACTAACAATAATAATAAAATATTCATGATATTAATGATTTGAAGTGTTTTATCCTGATATCCTTATGTTAGCTACGTTAGATGCACATCAACATATACTTAAATGACATCCCCGTTTACTCATAAAAACGACCATGTCGTTGGTATCGTCATCAGAACGCTTGGACGAGGGATAAGGAGCAGATGAGCAACACAAATAACTTTTTGAAAAGCACGTTGAAATATATTTGAGTAAAAGATTGACAAACCTCCATTATCTGCCCGAGACGGAACTTCTACTTCAGGTCTCGGACAGATCACGACTTCGACTGAGCGCACGTAGTGAATGATAGCCCTGTTCCGAAATTAATACTGTGTACTAATTACGGAACTCACCCCTTAGATGACGGAACCTGTCAAATAAACAAGAAGACGACGGAGTTCCATATCTATTGACTCCTTAAAAATATACTTAACACTTGTGTACATTTGTGTTAGACGAGCGAACAAAAATAAGAGACGAAAGATCGTATATCGAGAATTTTTGGCACCAGTCTGCAAGGGCTATATCGAGCTTATAGCAATACTCAGTTGCAGGTGATTTTTTTATAAATATTAATAGCAGCTTGATAAAGGTCTTTTAGGCTGATGCCGTTAAGTCTCGTAAAACGATATTTTGTATTTTATTTTTTATCGCTCGCCTGACATGCACATCTAATAATGTTAGTTTTAATTGTATAATATTACACGGCGTATGAATACACCATTTTATTTGTTATGACAGTTGTTCCATTTCATGTTGGTGCAACGGTCATCTTTAATTGGGTTTTTTGTCGCGACTGTCTTGGCGGCGCTAAATGTCATAGTGCTCCGGCAGTTGTCAGTCAAGCTCGGTTCGATCGAGACGAAATTAACGTCATGTTACTATCGAACGGGGGAGTCAAGTCTGTATCGGAAATAAATGTGAATTGTGCTTCAAAAACAAGTTCTTTTGCTTGGTAATCTGCTCCTGCATCCATCCCTCCACGCAGCCACGTGACGAACCCGTGACTTGTCGTTCTTTTAGAAACGGGGGATGTCAATATATATGATTTTATATTACATCGCACACATGCATATTGCATCTATTCAAATCATAAAGCTCATTTACGTGAAAAGAAATCACTTGACTCCAGTCGCATAGATACCTGAAAAAAGTTCTTCTCAGCGTACCTTGTATGAGCTTATTATTAGCCGGCAAAGGGTCGCATGGGGGCGGCTCTGCCAGGCCTCGGAGGCCTCCCTCGCCTGAATAATGCACAAGTTGATCGCGGCCCTGTCATTTCTTGCTGCCAAGGGTCGAGCTTTTTGCTCTAAGAGATGTGACCTTTAATGGAACCTCCGCGCAGAGCAAAAACTCCCGCCATAATGTGATAGCATTAAAATGAGCTCTTTGTAAAAGAGAAATTTCTTACGATGATCTGGCCAAAGTTTTTGTAATTCAGGCTTTGTTTAGAGAAAATTAGTACGAAATTTATTAGAACGAATAATATTCTTTAAATTGTTTTTTTTTTTTTTAGACTATATTCCAATATTTTAACTCTTTACAGATAATCGAAGAACTGTATTTATTTTTTCAGTAATTAATTTAAGGTTTTAGCAGTAATTTGAATCAATTGGGAGTAAATTAATCCTTAGTTGATTTAAAAAATGGGCAGTATCTACTGTGTTAATATGAATATGGTCAGTTATAAAATTATAATGGGAGTATAATATTAAAAACTGCCATTGTTTAATGTAAAATTAATGAATAATTAGCACATTAAATGGAATCCTAACCTAACCTATTTCAAATTACCATTCTTAAATTATTAACTGCTAATTTATTATTTTTCTACTACCAATTTACAATTTTCTACTGTCAATTTATTATTTTTATTTTCGTTTTTAATGTAATTACTACTGACCATTTCATAAATAATAACTACCAATTAATTTAATTCATTACTGACAAAATAATTAGTTGCCTTGAAGACACCTATATTTTTACTAATTTATTTAACAGAACATATGTTAGAAATATATGACGTTCAGTACAAACATTAAAACATTATGCATAGATATGACATGACAAATAATTATAATTAAAAAGAATTTAAATATTATACATGTATTGATAGATGCCTAAAAATATGTCAATAAGTAATAATAATATTTAAAAAATTAAACTGAAAAAAAAATTTTTAGAACAAATACACATACAATTTTTGACAAGCGCCATCTGTAAAAATAATGCGTATCAATAGTATAATACGCGTTACTTTCTCGATTTAGAGCGCGGAGCAAATGGCTGTGAGACTACGCTGACTACAGACTAAACACTGGTCTTGCAAACGGTCCGAATCCCACGCTGCGCGGTTTTTTTCTCAGATATCGATAATATTAGCTGAAGATTTGTATGTATATCAATTTCTTATTAAAATTTATTTTATTTTATTTATACTTTTCTTTATGAATAAATGTGAAGTCAGATAATGTTTATTATACCATTTGTTTTGTCAATATAAAGTTTGTCGTAGAATTTCTCAATTTAATGTACTGTTATTAATATAAATAATTTATTCTATGATTTATTGAGGAACGATATGTTTCAATTTCGTCGCAAAGTTATTTTACGTAGAACTAATTTATTAGTTACCGAATATAATTAACTAATTGCTTTATAATATAATCACACTTTCAATTAATTAACTTATTTTCGATGGAGCGAAATAATTTAATTTTAATTAAATTAGTTTATTTACATGGATAATATTAGTTTACTTGTAAATACCTTAGAAGTATTAGGCATATAGTAGAATACCAACTATTTGATACATTAAAAACACTTTAATGGTTAAATATTTAGTAAAAGCCTGTATTTATTTTGGCAGTAAGTTAAATCAATTGGCAGTTAATAAAATTAATCGGCAGTTGACTAAATGAATTGGCAGTATTCACTGCGTCAGTATGAAATATTAATTATTAATTACCCCATAAAATGAAAACCTAACCCAACCTATTATTAATCATCATTCATTAATTATTTCCTTCCAATTTATTTTTTTTCTTCTCCCGATTCATATTTTTTTCTGCTAAATGATTATTGGTCACTTACCTTTTTACATATTTATTACTAACCGCTAAATATTTACTGGCAATTAATTGAATAAATTACTGCAAAAAAATATGTTTCCATTAATAAACATTAACAGCTTAAATAATATAAATAAATAGTGAAAATAAATCATCATAAAAAATTAATATAGAAACACGTGTTCTCTATGATATAAAACTATTTTTTATTTATAGAACAAATATTGTTTTTCAGCCATTGAATATTTTATCTAAACTAGTATATTTTCAACTAGTAGAGTGTAGAAGAAAACGTAAGTGGTTATGATTTACATGATATACAAAAAATATTTACAAATATCAGGAATGCATAAATGTAGAAGAAATTGCTTACAAAATGTCTATCTTACATATTGAAATTCTTGTTGAAATTTGTATTTTATTTGTCAATAATACATACCAGGAGCGCATACATTGAAATGGGTTAAATCGTAAACTCGTTCATATGAAAGTGATCACAATGCCTCTTCTATGCGAGTGTAAGAAGGTAGCAAATAATTTAATGCATCCCAGGAGGGCATGAAACGGCAGACGTGCTCGGGTAGAATATTTTCGTGATCGGTTCTTCGAACGAGCGGATTTTGTGCCGAAGGGAAGACGTACTTCTACGCGGAAGCTGATATCGAGTTTATTAGATTACTGCGAAGGCGGTGATATTAATCATCGAGAGGTTCTCAGTGTGATTCCGAGTGTAAAATACGATATTTTATTTCGTTATATTGGTTTAAAAATGATTTGAAAAAAATATTTTACGTACTTGTAAACTTATTAAAACGTGTCATATATAGAAGCCAGCTCCATTCCAAAAGCAAGTTCCATCAACATCCTTGGAGTATCAATCTCGAATAATGTCAAATATTACGAGTCAATTAAGTATAAAGCCGGTTTCGCTTTCAAAAAACTAGGTGTATTATATACGAGTAGATCACTGAGGTATTTCAACGATAAACAACTTCTTCTTCTATATAAAGGACAAATTCGACCTATCCTTGAATAAGGCAGTCACCTATGAATTGGAGCCCCAAAATACCTCGTAAACTTAATTGACTCAGTTCAAAGAAGACCAATTCGTTTGATAAACAATAACTCTTTTATGTCTAACTTGCAATCAATAGAACATAGACATAAGATTGATTCACTTAGTTTTTTCTACCGTTATTACCACAATCGCAGCTCTTCGAAACTTAAAGAACTTATTCCTCCTGCACCCACCCACAACAGACAAACTCGTCTTACACTTGCCGAACATCCAAACACGGTTAATGTGTGTCGACCAAGAACTGTCAGTTTCTAAAGTTCCTTCCTAAATGCCCCTCGTAAGCTTTGGAATGTTCTTCCAGCATCTGTGATTTCTTCTTTCTATAATCTGCATGTCACGATTTAAAACAGATAAATATACACTTGCAATCTCCCGAACCCACACGCAAACATGAACACAATACATGTTTCCTGCATGCAGCGTCCAACCTCCCTGGCTGAACGTCCATAGAGTGCACTGATCACGACCGGTTGTGCTCGCCTACATGCGACTATATAAAAAAAATAACGCAGGATAATACAACTCAAGGATCACTTTTATTTAACCCTGGTCTCTTGCCATTCTGAAAGACTATCATAGTGTATTCGGTGGTACTTATGTGCAAAGAGTTAGTTAGAAATGAATCTGATTACCTAAGAAGTTTTTGATTTCAGTGTGTTTTAGCAATAAGCTTCAAAATAGGGAGAAAAATTATATTTAAAGAGGAAATTTCACTACATATTTTTAAGGGAATAATATAGTATATTACTGTAGTACACGGGTCGTCAACCTGATCCGTACCGCCCACTAGTGGGTGATACGGGCTTCCGTGGTGGGTGGTGGGCGATTTTTGTAGATTTTCAAATATCCTAGATTCCTTCTAGATTTTTTTCTACCCCTATACTGAATTAAAATATAGCGAGGTTGTTGGGCCGTAGGGAAAAATTACCATGAAAAATAGGGAAAAGTGGGCGCTAGGCATAAAAAGGTTGACGACTCCTGCTGTAGTACGTCAAATTGTATTTTTTATACAACTTTCATATGTCATCACACATTTTAAAGGTAGTTTATTTTTATTACTTAGTTTAACCCTTTCGTTACGGCTCGGTGGAATCCAAATCATACTGTCAATACGGCGTGAAATTTTCAAACATTTTTTTTGCTTAAAACAAGTATTTGAAGCATAACTGAACTTATCTGACCTATTTTCCTATGTCACATTAGTTCTTCTATCCTTTAGCTATTAGATGATGCATAAAAAACTATTATATTTAACAAACGTTCATTATATAACTCCATACATGTGGTGGCATTGACAAATGTGGTTGACAGAAAAATCGCTCCTGTGACGAAACTAACGATATTTATTTACATGCTTTACAGATTCCTATAAAGAATACATGCAGGTTGATAAAGGGAATGACTGCACTTCCCATTTTCTTAACGTAGATGTCACAATGAGTACTGAATGTAGCAAAACGATATATCACGTCCACCGATGTCAACGGTCGGGGAATCTTTGACGGCATATGCCGACAACCGATGCAAAAGGATTAAGAATATATATTTTTTAATTATATAAATAAGTCAGTTTTTGTTTATTTTCACATTTGGCTCATAAAAATAGCTACTCGTATTATCCGGAGTGCAGCCGTTGGAAGAGATAGAGTTTTATCACGTTGTTAAAACTCATCTACCGATTGTACTGAAAAGGCGAACGCCAGAAGATCGTTTATTGGAATACAACGTGATTCAGCGAACGAAACATTAATATCATGCTGGAACTACAGGAAATTTCGTATTAGGCGATTTGGTATTGTCTGGCTTCAGGAATGCCATCGGGAGCTCATCCCTGGCTGAATATGCAATACAATTCTCGGAAATACAATATAAGTACACCTTAATAGGTAAATGGAATATTTAAAAATTTATAAATGTTCTTATCTTAGTGACCTGGTATTTTAATGCAAGTAAAAAAGCTCATAACTTGATCGCTTTTTAAAAAGAATTTTTTTCTTAATACCTTTGAATTATATAAATATTTCGGCGTCTAAGTATATTGCTTTTACACGTACATTTGGTATTGTAAGTTCGTTACTCGTTTAACAAGAAAAAGTTTTGAAAACAATGCCTTAAGTGCTTCCAAGGAGCGCAGGTACAAGGCGATCGGCCTGTGGGACCTATTGCACCAAAAAAAACTCATGAATTCATTCCGTAACAATAGATTAGTTACCTGATTAATATTCGCACTAATGAACAACCGATGTCCGATGTACATGTTCCGGCAATATTGAAATACCAGGAGAACATTTATGGACAGAGGTATAACGCTTCCGAATCGTTAATATCAAAGTGACGTTGCTAGTAATTTCGTATTAAGCGATTTGGTATTGTCTAGTTCGGATTATTCTATCAGGAGCTCATCTGTGGCAGGAGGTCGTTAAACAGTTTCATTCACGTATTATACTGAGAGAGAGAGAGCGCCGCCTGTTCATACAGAACGGTCGGCGTATATATGAATGCATCTGGGGGATATTGAAATGGCCGGACGTCTGTCAGGAAATGGCGCTCGCCTCGGTGACTTGCCAACTCAGCCATATAATTCTGCGGGGTATGTTTGCTTTGTTGTCTGGATTCAGCAGAATAATGTGAAGATTACGCAATAGCCGAGTTGATCTCCTATACACTTCTGTGCTCCTAATACTTTATTATGATAAATTAACTATTTGCTTATAACATACACAATAGTGACTAATATTTTTTTCTCAAATCCATTCAATTTCTGAAGCATATAATTTCCATAAATTTCCGCCACGCAATTGTGTCAACTGCCATTGTTAATAATAATAATTATTATTATATTAGTATTTGTGTAGCGCTCTTTTATGACCGAATGATCATTCCAAAAGCGCTTCTTTGCCTCTCTGAGTAAAAAGGTGGGTCTTGAGTCTGCTTCTGAAGGATGCCTCTTAATGTCATGTGCATACATCTCTGCACGCATTAATGATTGTCGACGGCTTATAGGGCAAGAACTTATGAAATTGAAGAGACTGTCTTTTGTATTCGACGCAGTTTTATTTGTGTTGTGTGAACATTTTTTTTAAGGAAAGCGCATGATTAACTTGACGGCTTGGACCATTTCGTCCTTAAGGTAGACAAATACAGTTCAAAGTCTCCAAAGGTCCAAGTGAAAAATATAAACAATGTGATAAATGTCAAAAATACACCAAGTAAATATTTTAGTGGGCACTCTTGAGTAAATAAAAATACTACCTATAAATTTAAACGTTTCCTTGAAGCCTTACAACTTCACACAGGTCAATATTTGCCGGCGGGCATAGCTAAGTGGTTAAAGCGTTTGCTTGCCAAACCGAAGGCTGTGGGTTCGATCCCCAAGAGATTAAAAAAAACGATTTCTAAAATTTCCCTGGTTTGTGCCCTAAAATGCCAGTCATAGCTTATTGCAAAATTGGTGGTAGACGAAAGTCGTCTCGCGAAGACCACCCATCCATAGTGAATTCCTGTAATAATAAGGATGATGCGTAAATGTCGTGTTGTAGTCTATGACGTTGTCGTTGTAAACGCCACAGAATCCACAGATGAAACCTATATGTCGGTATTCTCCTGTATTTGCTTATTTAAAAAAAACTTGGCACGGGGATAATTTTTTTTTAAAAACGGAGTACAGCCTCCGATTTAAAAGTATTATAATGACTTTTAACATTATACTCTGTATTATTTATAATAATTGATTTATTTACTTGTTTGTAAAGATATCAGAAGTTGAAATTTCCCGACTTCCATTGTCGTTATTTTCGAACAGAGAAAAGAAAAAAGCAACCACTCGTATAAATCCAACCTTTGTACTCCAGCTTTGTTGGGGCGGTTGAGAGGTAAAGGAAAACATATCGCATTTGCATCCTTATCTTTTCGGCTTGGTCGTTGTCCGGGGAAAACTGCTTGTGAAAACATCCTACCTTCACGATTTCCACTCCTTTACTACAAACGTACATACTATACGTTAATAATAAAGCATAAAAACAGGTTTTTTTAAATCAAAATAAATGCTGAAGAAAGTATTTTTTTACTTATAAATATTTATTTATTTACCTTGTTTTGACATGGATCACGTAAGATATGTTCTCTGTTTAGGAGACAGCATTTTCGACTAACTCGTAGATAAATAAGTATAAATAAAATAAAAGTTAATAATTATTTTTATCCAAAAAAAAAAACCTAAAAAATATTTTTTTCTTCATCCTTGAAACCCTATCTGTCACCCTTTCTTATCATTAACCTGTTAGACTCACCCCTACCCCCTCTTCTACATAAAATAAGTTTGACCGCTTATGAAGTACTATGCAGCTCAGTTGTCTCTTGACAAGTGATAGATTGAGAAAGGCTGCGAGTTAGTCCAAACTGCAGTGTCCTAAACGGAGAACATATCTTACGTGATCCATGTAAAAACAAGGTAAATAAATAAATATTTATGTATATAATGATTGATAATAAAATGGTATGTCGTATTTCTCAAATGCTAGAAGTCTATTGCTGTAATAATTTATATTTATTCAGATATTTACTTTACATAACTAGGTACGAAAATTTTATTAAATAAGTATTTTTGATATGTACAGTTATTTATCTCACATAGCCATTTAGTCACCCGGTTTTTTGTACACTGTACTTGTTGTTACTAAATTTGAAGCTCAAACAACACCCAATAAAAAAAATAACTCGGCTCCCTAAGCTTAACAAATCGATTTCTTCAGATAAATTTATAATGACTAGCTGACCAATAATGTAAGAAATCACAAATAGAACTATCTGGAACTAGAAATATTTTTTACGTGAATAATATCCATTTTAATTGATTTTTAGCCTCTTCTTGTACAACGTTGTTTACAAAATGTCTTATTTATAAAAGATTTTATAAAACAATTGTAATGATCATAAACTTTTATAACAATAAATTGAAATAATTGAAATTAAATAGTAATAATTTTATTTATAATAGTCATTTACTTACATTGACTCCACCTATTTACCCCAACTACATTTAAATAAAACTTACCTACCATCAAATGAACTTTTTCTTTATGAGTAAATATTCGTGTACACTTCAGTACGTTTGTACATATTTGAACTGATGAAGCTTTCATAGATCGCAAAACTGCAGTATTTTACCAAGTGAAACAGTGCTCAGTGTAATCCATGTTAAAACAAAGTATGAATTTCTTATATTTTTAATAGGAATCTTATTTCTCTTGTATATTGTTATGTGGCATAATTATTTTTCATACATTTTTTAATATAAAATACTCTCAGATGAAAACATACACAGACTTTAAAAAACGTGCTTTAAATTCATGCAATATTTAAAACCTCTCGTGATTTTAGAAAGGCATTTTGCAATTACTGCGCTCTCCCGTGTTTTGGTATCAGGCGCGCAGGCCAGAGATAGGGGTGATTTAGCGGCTTGCAGGGCTAACGAATGTGCATACAGTCTTATGCACCGTCGCATCTAATTTGGCAGCGGCCCCTAACGACCTGCTGGGCAATGCAGCGACCTCCTATAACCTTCTGCCACCTCCTGATACCCTGGTAGCTTTTACACAAAAACCACTGTATTCCTTATATGTTTTTTTTTTAATTTAAACACTTATGTGGTTAGTACCACAAACCAATGAATATATAATTTAAGGTCCCTAGCAGATTTTAATATGTAAATAAATATATTTATGTTTGATTTTTCGATCACCATACATACCTCATTGCATACCACATTGGTATGCAATGAGTTGACATGGTATACATTTTGCAATTATAATATTCACGTTCACCATTTCTTTTTCTCTAATTAGTTGATGAGAGAAATATGATATGCGACGTTGTTTGGTACGGATTTGTATGTGTATCAATTATCTAAGATATGTTTCGTTTAAATATTGATCGCGTTTAGTGACATTGTTCCGGAATCGAGATCGCGGTCCCGAAATTACAGCGTCAGCTAAATGGTGACGCCGGAATACTAAGGTTCCGGCACTGAGGATAAGTCCAAAGACCGGAGTTGAATTGGTACTGATTTATTTGATAACATATCCCTTTTATATCTTAGTGTACAACATGAGTAAGCATTCTGTATTTTATAAAATTAATATTAATAAATTGATTTTCATACACCGCAAATTCCTCGATACCTGTTGTTTTGGACCTTGATCCCCTTAATTTACATAGTGTGACAAAATATTGTAATGGTCAATGCCCTGTGTCGTACCTGACTGTATGAATCGACAAATTCGAGCTAAGATAGAGAATTTGATTTCAATTTGACAATTAATACTTTGAAGACTTTTGGATGTTTTATACACAATAATAATTATGTTCAAATAACGTTTTTAGCAGACTTACTAAATTATAAATAGTATCATATTTAGTAAACGTACACTTCCACAACTTTTGAAGTAAAACAGACACTTATATTATATTTTATGAATATTTTTTGAATTATTATTTAGTTTTTGTGAAAGTAATTTACTATGTACTACTACTATTGTACATAGTAGAAAAATTCTTTACTTATTCCAATTAATTTGGTAAAATTTACATAAAATATGAAGTAATTACATATTGTGTAAAACAAATTATTAAATGCATATTATCCTGTATAATACCTACTTTTCATTACATTACCGTGGCATACGTTATCTTTATAAAATGAACATCTTTTATGAAATGCGGCATTCGAACTGAAAAATTAAATTAAAAAACTGAAAACGCACCCGGAAGTGAAAAATGCGCAACTCATTCCTGGATGTAAAGCAATGCTATGAAATGGACGAGTTGTGTAAACGCCATAAAAGTTAATTGAAACCTTAACTGCAACGGGGCGGAAGAGAAAGGGTTAGAAAAGCAAAGGGCCACAACACTAGCTTGGCTCAGTGAGTAACAGACTTTAATACATATAGTGATAAGTCCGTGGTCCATTCCCCGGGGTATCACGTTTTTTTTGTTTCTTATAAAAATAGAGAAGTAGTTATTGGTTTTTCGAATAATTATAAACATGCCTCAAAGTAATTTGAGGTCGAAGGCTAAGTATCGTATGTACTCGGCGGAGCTCTGAGTGCAGAGATGAATTAGGACGACTCAGGCATAATGGCATCTGGCAGAACTTTATGGCTTATATGCACAAGATGGAGAGTGTCAAAGAATAATAAGATATGTACATTTGAATTGTGGATTTTGAGTTGAGCCGTGCTTAGCTTTTATTCTTTTTCTTTTTCATATTTTGTAAATTTAAATTTCTTACCACTGATCTAACTTCCTTACCTCATTGAGTAAACAACACCCATTTCAAAACTATATCCCTTGGCTGGTATCGCACCACCAAACATAAGACGCAAAGTCATATGCGCCGAAGAAATGCGTAAGACAATCAACCGACCGTCGCACTGCTTGTATAATCAGATAACCCAGACTGAAGTCGCGAAGCAGCTTTCTGAAATCCACACAACCTCTCACATCCGGCCCTGAAAATGAGAGACTCCAGCTCTGGCAAAAAGTCGCATCAGAGGATTTCATTACTCCAAAGAAAGGCCTCCCAACTGGCAAGAACCTTGACTGGTGGACCTGGAAACAGATTAAGAACCGGAGTTGGTAGAACAAAGGACAAGCTCGATCGGTGGGGAACGCTTCAGCAGGGAGAGTCGTTTTGTGCGACTGCGGAGACCTGCAGACCGCCTCACACGTAAGAACCTGCTCCGTGTGCCCAACAAGCTGCACACCTCGAGACCTAATACTAGGCAACACACGGGCTATCGATGCTTGCCAGATTCTGAACAGAAATAATTTGACGTCGCTGACACGAAGAAAAATACCTTATTGAGTTGAGAAATTTATAAATAATTATGTATGTGTTTTTGTCTCGGCTGTGAAATAAACATATAATATTTGTCACGGTATGGTATGGAGAAAACACAAAAATCAGCACGTATTTTCCATTAAATTATACTGAAAACATACTCCAGTGAAACTACCAATAAAATATATTTTTCTCGATTTTTCTTTGCAAAGAAAATCGTTGGTTATGTTGCGGATACTATCATAAAACGATGATATAAGTGCGATATACGTTGCGATGCTACTTTGTAAGCTCGTCAGGTGCCGGAGTTATCTTTTTGGCAGCGGGCATAATATCATGCTCCAAGTTCTCCCGCTGATACAAATGCTCGGCATTATCCGCGTAGCTCCAAGGTTGCCGGAAGAAGTTCGCAGAAGCGGAGATCAGAATTTATACTAGAATTCGTGAATATCCATAATATATCAGATTCTCATATAGCATATTATGATACATAGTAACTTATACGAAGAGTTCATAGCACTGTTTTTGCAAATCATCTTCTCACTGCAAATATTTATGTCTTTCTTTTGTGTAAACACATACAGGAGAATACCAACAGATGGTGATAGTGATGGTTTTTATTTATGTAATCGTATGCAGGAGAGCACAGCCGGTCAATACGAGTGCACTCTATGACGCTCAGCCAGGGAGGCTGGACGCTGCATGCGGGAAACGTGTGTTGCGTTCGTGTTTGTGTGTGGGTTGGAAAGATTGAAAGTGTATATTTATCTGTTTCGTGGGTGCAGGAGGAATTAGTTCCTTAAGTTCCGAAGAGCAGCGACCGTGGTAATAACGGTAGAAAATATTAAGTGAACCTATCTTACATACGAGTGTCATCTGTAGATTGTATGACGCTTTACCATGTTACATATGGTTAAGCGACTCATTTTAAGTTGAATCGATGAGGAATGGCAAGCTTAGGAAATGGATTCTGCAGAATGGCAGACATCAATTAGGAATCATTACTTTTTTTTTTATGTAAACACATACAGGAGATTACCGACAGATGGTGATAGTAATTTTTTTTGAAGTCTCATCTGGAGTGTTGAACCGCCAATGTCATAGACTACAGCCCGAGATTCACGCATCATCCTTTATTATAACAGGAATCTACTATGAATGGGTGGTCTTCACGGGACGACTTTCGTCTACCACTAATTTTAATTGATAGGCTATGACTGAAATTTTAAGGGTGATAGATCAAATTCACACCAACCGGGTATTTTTTAGAGCTCAGAAATCGATTAAAAATTATTTTTTTTTAAATCTCCGTCGGGGATCGAACCCTCAACCTTTGGCTTGCAAAGCAAACACTTTACCATTGAGCTATGACCGCCGGCAGACCTATGACCGCCGTTGTCGAGAACTATATAATATGCTCCCAAGTAGACCCTCTAGTGCAGATATGTCCTAAAATGAGGAATGGACAGTAGCAGCTGAGAGATCTAAGTGGCGGTAATTTATGGTAACCATAAGTTTCATATATGGAACGGATATAGAAAGAAAAATAAAGGATAGGTTATCACCCATATGCTTCGCATACAAAATGTTGCGGAAACAAAATCTGATTTTAATATTCTAAAATTTGATATCAATTTCAAAATTTACCATAATTTAATTATCATAATCATGGATCACGTGGATTGATATAGAATAGTCAAATGATTGCATTGAATTCTGCTTACAAGCTTCCGATAATAATTATTTTCGACATCAATATTATCAGTCTATGTTGTTGATAAATTCAATAGCCCAATTGCATATTGTGTGTATCAGTAATGACGCAGGTACATACATTCCTCGGCACAATAAAGGGATTTCAATATCGACATGTCGGTACTAAATAGAGTCATAACTGACAGTACGACCGGTCATAGCTATTCAGGATTAACCCTTCGTTACGGCTCGGTGGAATACAAATTATACTGTCAATACGGCGTGAATTTTTTATGCCATTTTTTTTGCTTAAAACTAGTATTTGAAGCATAAATGTACTTATCTGACCTATTTTCATTTATCACATTGGTTCTTGTATCATTTATCTATCAGATAATGCATAAAAAACTATTATATTTAAAAAACGTTCATTATGTGACTCCATACATGTGGTGGCATTCACACATGTGGTTTACAGGAAAATCGGTCCTTTGACGAAACCTTACCATATTTATTTACATGCTTTACAGATTCCTGTAAATAATACACGTAGGTTGATAAAGGGAATGACTGCAGTTTCAAGTTCCTACCATAGATGTCACAATGAGTATTGAAAGTAGCAAAACGATATATCACGGCTCGCTTGGTGAAAACCCTCCCTGTCCCGTTCTGTTTTTGGAGACCCAGATGGGGATATATCACGGCTGCCGATGTCAACGGTATCCCCTACCGATATACGCCGCCTAAGATTCCCCACCTTATACGGCGTATATCGACAACCGATGCGAAAGGGTTAAAGAGATCAAACGATTGTTTAACGCTCTCTAGGCTCAAACTATTTTCCACTAAAGGGCGACACAACCTAATCGATACGTGTTAAACAATAAGCGGTAAAGTAACACATATAATACTAGAATATTTGGTGTATAGTAACTCTGCAGCGTTCTATAATGCTCAATTCTATCGACAGGTTTTTATTTAATGTTAAATTCATGGAAATATTTTCGTTTTTCGAAATTGACCCTTCAGTATTTTAAATTGTGTGTTTATTTTTCCGGTAATGTTTTTATCAACATGTAAAACGTCATTTCCCTCGACAATATTGCAGGAATAAATTACCTTACGGGTAGATTGCAGCTTTCCCCCTTATTCATTTTGTTTTCCTGTTATTTTTTTTTACATAGTAATTTATTTAAAAAAATTATGGTTATATTAAACCAAGAAAAAATTTAAAATATATAATTTAAACCTACTTTTGATCAAATATATTGTATGTTGCTAATATCGGAAATCAGAAAACATAAATATACCATATTCTTGGTTCGGTTGGTATTCAAAATGCCATGGCACCGCATTTCAGTTATTAATGTAATAATGCATTGATTAAATTCTATACTTATGCTTTAATTAATTAATATTTAGAAATTCGAGTTGACGTTCGTTTGCCTGGTCAGATATATACACTATTAGCCGGCGGGTGTAGCGCAATGGTCAAAGCGTTTGCTTTGCAATCCAAAGGTTGTGGGTTCGATCCCCGACGGAGATTAAAAAAAAAACGATTTTTGAGTTCTAAAATATCCAGGTTTGTGTGCATTTAGTCCCTCCTCTGTATTAAGCCAGTCATAGCCTATGAATCAAAATTGGTGGTAGACGAAAGTCTCGTGAAGACCACCGATTCATAGTAAATTCCTGTAATAATAAAGGATGATGCGTGAATCTCGGCCTGTAGTCTTTGACGTTGGCGGATTAACACTCCACATGCAGCGCTTAGCCATAAGCAGCATGGTAAGCGTCACAGAATTCCACAGATGAGACTTCAGAATCACTATCACCGTCTGTCGGTATTCTCCCGTATGTGTTTACATAAAAAACATTTTATTTCAGTACTGTCGGAAAAAGCAACATGGCAAAAATAATTAAGCAAAAGTATTAGGGGAGCAGAAAATGGTAGGAGGTAGCGCGAAATTCTATACCATCTGTAGGCGTTTCATATAATCCACCATTGAAATGTATCAGTTATCGAAATATTCATAATATTCGCAGAAGCTGAAAATATAACGATTCAGTATTCAGCCTTCTGGTCCAATGCTATAGACAAGACACAAATAGTCTTTGAAATATTAAGTTACACTACATAATATAGTTTATCGAAATAAAAGCTTTGTCTTGCATATTAATTTCTGCGAGTAGCTTATTCAAAAGCTCCCAAAGAGCCAGACATCAAAGGAACGGCTTTGGCAACTTTCAAGTATTTAGTTGGCAGTGTAAGATGTAGTAAAGGATTAAAAAAGCTTAGGGAGAAGTTTTTCGCGCTTTAATCAGTATAATTTTAAAATTAATTTTAATTAAAAAATTAATAAATTAAAAATATTTAGTTTTGATTCACAAATTATTTCAACGATTACTGAAGATGGTCTTCAGGAAGGCCGAAACATGTAATCGTTAAAAAGTACCAAGTATTGTCAGTTGATAACCTTAATGTTACTTTAATCAGTAGTTTAAATCTGTTCTAACTTTTTTTTTAATATCGTATATTTTGTTTCTTTATTAATGCCACCGGTAAGCTATGGAATGCTCTTCCAGCGTCTGTGTTTCCTCCTTCCTACAATCTGGATCTCTTCATGAAACAGATAAATATACACTTGCAATCTCCCCAACCCACACACAAACACGAACACAACACACGTTTCCCGCATGCAGCGTCCAGCCTCCCTGGCTGAGCGTCATAGAGTGCACTGGTCTTGACCGGTTGTGCTCTCCTGCATGCGTTTACATAAAAAAAAAAAATCTTCACCACGATTACGTATATTGTCGACATGACACGATTTTCGATAAAACTTTATAATGAATAAATTAATTAATAAATTTCATGTATGTATGTACAAAAAAATTAGCAATGATACATCAATGAATATGTAGTCTATTAGATTTGAGACGAAATTTCACATAGATTGACATATATTTAGTTAATAATATATCATAATCTTTATACTCTAAAAACATACAGATTGTTACCTGAAACGTTTGATTTTTTTTATATACTTGGTGAAAATCTCCCTATACCGTCCTATTTTTGGAGACCCAGATGGGGACTCGTTACTGGACGCATGTATAAAGGTACTTGTTAGAGAGTGGCTGTAGGCCTTCGCGTGATTCTAGGTGCATCAGTTAGATGTCAAATAGACCTCAGTCTAAAGCTGCGAAATTAGTATACTACAGTGAGTCTCGCATTGCCTTCTTTGATAGCTTATTAGTTAAATTTGGTGGTAGACGAAAGTCGTCCCGTGAAGACCACCCATTCATAGTAAATTCCTGTAATAATAAGGATAATGCGTAAATCTCGGGCTGTAGACGTTGGCGGATCAACACTCCGAATGCAACATGGTAAGCCTCATAGAATTCCACAGATGAAACTTCAGAATTACTATCACCATCTGTCAGTATTCTCCTGTATGTGCTTACATAAAAAAAATACATGATGATATTACTATCATGTTTTTTTTTAAATACATTATTTCGTAATAAAATTCTCGAAAATGGCTTTACAATTATGCCAAAAATAAAATTATGCAGCACTCGTCCGTCATAAAATTCCGTGATCTATTTTTGATCTCTACCCAGCGAATGAATGACAGAGCGGGTTAAGCGTTTAAGCAACTATTAAATTCTGAACAAATCCTCGCTTTATCGCCCACAGTTGCTAAATAATAATTTTACGGAGCCGAAATGTTTATGGGCATACGACCGGCTCTTTGTCACTCGTGACGGCGGGTCTTTATATTAAATCCAGACAAACTGAATGAAAACGACTCCGGTACGCCACTCCTTGTGTTTTTATATCCATCTTCCATATAATATTATCTACCCAGGTCATTATCTGCGCCCCTGATACTCCGGGCCTTTGTTTTTTTTATGGCGTTTCATTTTATGCGCCTCAGATGCTTAGTAATGATATTGGAGATCTATCTCTTCGGCATTCTGAGCTCCTGGTGTCGTTTTCTCACTGAACGTTCCTATTAAAAAACAACGTCGATACCTAGCAACGCCTAAGAAGCGTGGTATGATAAATGATGTGAGTACTATACTTCAATGATTTATAATTTAATTTTTTTTATGCATCCGAAACGCTATAGAAAAAGCTGTATAAGGAATCTTAGTTAATTTAATTTTTATTTTATTTTCACAAAATTAAAACTTTGTTCAATGCTATGTATTTAAAAATATGGCAGATTGGGTATTGCACAACCCACCCAATCCTGCTGGAATAAAAACTTTATTATTATTATTATTATTATTAGTAATGAAATTTGAGAACTTTCTTCTCAGCATTCTGCACTCCTGGTATCATTGTCTTGTCGAGCGTTATTTAAAAAACAGTATTTTTGTTGATACTGAGCATTTTTATCCTCTGCTTTAATTATGTATATCTTGAAGCTTCTTCGTAGTATCAATCCGGTGGATTGGTTTGCAGCAACAGAATCTTGTATCTCGATCTCCATTCCTCTCGGTCCTCCGCAACCCTTTTCAGCTCAGCAAAAGCGCTACAATTCATGTCCTCGAATACTTGCTGTAAATACTCCCATCTAGGGCGCCCTCTACAGTTTCCACCCTCAACCATCCCCTCCACAATATCGTGAAGAAGACTATCGTGGCGCATGATGTGACCAATCCATCGGGCTCGCCTCTCTGAGATGGTTCTTATTAGGTGCCTATCTTCCTTGATTATCCTGAGAACCTCATTGTTCGTGACGTGGTCTCTCCAGAAAATTCCGAGAATTCTTCTGTACGACCACATCTCAAAGGCCTCTAGTCTTTTTTTATCACTTTCAGATAAGCACCATGTCTCACAGCCGTACATTAAGATGCTCCAAACAAGTGTTTTGGCAAGTTGCTTGCGGAGCCCTAAAGTAATATTCTTTGACTCAAGAATTTTGGCTTTTTTATTGAAAGCTAGCCTTGCTTGATGTATTCGACTGTCGGCGACTCTTGAAGCTACGGTTCTGGTAAATAAATTAAAAAAAAACTATCTTCTTGAAATTCTTTGTTCCTGGTATCGTATGTATCAAATGTTCTTACGACTATATATCTCATGCCTTCAATTTTATACGCCTCATATGCTATGGTTTATTTATGGGTTGAGTCGTGTTTAGAACCAAATCGTCCGGTCTTCAAGAGCGCCGGGCTATTCATAAGATCTCATTAAAAATAACGCAAAATTTTCCTTGGATGTCTACAACAACTATATGTGCTCCCAGGGAGAACTCCGTATATAGCATATACACTTTAGAAAGACACATAGACAGTGGAAGTTATTTGTGATAACATGTATGGAATGGATATAGAAAGAAGCTCAAGGGCGCGAATTGTTCTAAGATGTTCAATTTTATTTATTTCTTTCAGAAACAATATAAATATATTTAATACGATCCTGTAATAAGATATAATACAAGAGAAACAATTAGGTGTTTACTATTATTAACAACAATTATTGAAAAGTCCCGATGCTCGCTAAACAGAAAACACCACGAAATTACTTTGATAAATAAATTCGTCGAGCTCATGTCGAAACTGGGCTTATCTCAAGTGGAATATATCAATATTCGAGGGAATATGGTTGATTAGTCTGATTACTCTCCCAAGAGGCATAGTCTCTGACAGGTTAGTATTACTTCTAGGAAGAACAAACAATCTGTGCCTCCTTATCCTTAAATAATTGTCATGGACAAACAAACAGATTTTCAATAAAATATCAGGATTTCTGAACACGCCGCGCACTAGCCGAAAGAAATGCATAATCAAGCAGACATCTCTTCTAGTTCTCAACTCATTGTATCCCAACAAACCCCGTATTTAAGATCATACATAAGAACATTATTATGCTATATATATATTTTTAAATATAATATTATTGTCAACAGTTATATGGAATACATAAAAAACTGGATTATTATTACTTTGTGAATAAACGAAAAAAAGTAATATAAATTTAAATGTTTCCATGAATATGAAATGTCGGTGAAATCATATTGAAAATCTGCAAAAGCAATCTGATATTAATCCTCTTCATAGTTGACTGGGTAAAAAAATGTCACGCAACAGCTTAGTATAAATATTTCCCATACATGAAGCCTGCCCTCTCCTGTATGCATGGATTTAATGCAATTTCGCTTAGAATTTATGGCTTCGTTGAATGGAATAACGTGCATGCAGGTATGATAATGTTTTTACCTGAATCATTCAAATTTTTTACATTTTTTTTCAATATTATATGAAATATAGCGTTTTTGATACTATTCGTTAATCTCGGGATATCTTGGAGTACAAATCACTGCAAAAAGTGCTACCATTTCGCCTTGGGAACTCTCTCTTTTAATTCCATACGCGATATCTGAGACTCGATGCTACATAGATGAAAGTATAATATGATAATGATATGATTGACAATTATTTGTATTTTCGGCTTACCGTGAATGGGTATTTAACAGAAAGAAGATATTATTGTGTAAAACAATTTTGAATAATCAATTAATACCACGGTCGCTGCTCTTCGGAACTTAAAGGACTAACTCCTCCTGCACCCACCCACAACCGACAAACTAGTCTTACACTTGCCGAACATCCATTCACGGTTAATGTGTGTCGACCAAGAACTGGCAGTTTCCAAATTTCCTTCCTTAATGCCACCGGTAAGCTTTGGAATGCTCTTCCAGCGTCTGTGTTTCCTCCTTCCTACAATCTGGATCTCTTTAAGAAACATATAAATATACACTTGCAATTTCCCCAACCCACACACAAACACGAACACAACACACGTTTCCCCGCATGCAGCGTCCAGCCTCCCTGACTAAGACTCATACAGGGTACTGGTCTTGACCGGGTGTGCTCTCGTGCATGCGTTTACATAAATAAAACTGTGTTCCAAGGATTGGTGATTATATGTGAGTGCTCTAATTTTAAATGATGAAAGAAAAAAAATACACTAGTTTGATATCGCTGGAATCACCGTATTACGCGGATGACAGAGACGTGAAGAGGTATTCAGCTTCATTTTCACACGAGTGCGAAAGAGAAGCAATCGGCATGTTTCAACAATTACGACGTTATTATTTATTAGCGTCCATAGCGTGGCGTATCGCGAACATTTATTTACACGGGCGGTTTCTGTAATTCGACCCTAATTTATTTATTTAATTACAGGTAATTAAAAGCTCACGGTATGAATGCGAAACGCTGTGCTGAATTTTTAGTTTTACTAATTAGGCATTTTTTTTGGCCGAAATTGGTTAATTTATTCATAATTTTTCTTGATGGAAATTTAAAAACATTTTGATGAATTTTGAATCAGCAAAATGTTTCGTGATTATAATTTTTTTGATCTGCACACTATTTAAAACAAATACGACAATATCGGATAATTACTTATAACAGGACGTCCTCCAGTTCATCTTACAAGGAACTGCAGGACCTGAATGCTCTCTCCGTGGATGCCTTCTCCCTCCCCCGAGCAATCTTTCCGGGTAAGTTCACTACTCGGATATGAGTCGCGCCTCTTCTGATGGGGAAAAGCGTTCAGCACGTTGGGTTATCCATGTTTCTGCAGCTCCTTCGAAGAAGGTTGCCGGAGTGAAGATGACGTATCTTCACGCCAAGGGTCTTCACCCAGATACAACAGCTGATGACTTGCAGAGCTTCTTGGCAGCGACCGCTGCATTCAATCCTTCTTAGATGACCATCAGGAGAATTGTGAGCAGACGGATGCTCTCAACTTCTTTCAAAGTCGGGGTCATCGCGACTTCGCTGGAGTCTCTCATGGAGCCTGAAGTGTGGCCTGAAAGGACCATTGTTCAACCCTGGAAACGTGTAAGACGAAAGAATCGCAGTGAACAGTGGTTACAACCAACTTGAGTCGAAATGTTTTCAGATGTTTGATTGTGTAACAATAATTCCGTGTTATTTGTGTGTCAAACATGATATTCCATGATATATAGAATTCCACAGATGAGACTTCAGAATTACTATCACCATCTGTCGGTATTCTCCTGTATGTGTTTACATAAAAAACAAAATAAGACGATGGCGGATCAATAATCCACATGCAGCGCTTATCCATATTGAAAAATCACAACTATTAATAAATCCACTGATAAGATTTCTGTATTATCGTCTTCGCGGGCCACATTTCGTTCTCGTCACGCACATTTGATACTGCCCCAACATCCCCGTTACCAGAGAAAAAGGACTTCACGTCACCGGGATAGTTATCAAGACGCGTGATGGACGCATGAGGAGCAGACGAGCGACAAAAATAATTTTTCAGAAGCGCATTGCCATATATGTAATTGAAAGATTGACAAACCGATTGATTATCTGCCGCGACCGATAGACTCTCACTGGCGACTGGGCATTCAGTACCCGTAGTCGATGACAGCGCAACGCCGACATTCATGTGGCGATACACAGAACTACACCTGTCAAATAATTAATATGGAGACACATGCGTGTCTGACGAGCGAACAAAAAAGAGACAAAAGATTGTAAATCGAGGCTTTTTAGCATCAGCTTGCAAGGGCTAGCTATAGCTGATATCAATACATTTCTTCTAATGTATATCAGCTTGCTACCTCCTATCTCCCGGTAAGTCCCGGATGACGTTGCGAAATTTATTGAAATGAAAAAATTCAAAACATCCGCTATTTACCCCGTTCATGCCGGAGGGGTTCACTTGGAGGACTGGCATAAATCTTGTACAAGTACTTTTACAAAAATCATTTTTCATCCTTACATAAGCTCGGATGACAAGCAAACCTTTAAATTCGGAAAAATGTTTATTTACGGTACATATTTTGCATTTAAATGTTTCTCGCTCACACTCACGGCTAGCTCGTGAATGATCCACTGCGCTACAGAAGTATTTTTGAGATCCACACAATCCCTCACATCCTACCCTGAAAATGAGAGACTCCAGCTCTGGCAACAAGTCGTATCAGAAGATTTCACTACCCCAAAGGAAAGCTTTCCAACTGGCAAAAAACTTAACTTGCGGATCTGGAAATCGCTGAACAGAGTAAGAACCGGAGTTGGTAGAACAAAGGACAACCTCGTGCGGTGGGGAATGCTTCGGCAGAGAGACACTGTTGTGCGACTGTGGAGACCGCCTCACACCTGAGATCCACCTGGAAGATCCTGTCCCATGTACCCGACTAGCTGCACATCCTAAGACCTGATGAAGACAATACACAGGCCATAGATGTTGCCAGATTTTGGGCAGAAACAATTTGACGACCCTGACACGTAAAAAAATAAGACAGAGGTATTGGAAAAGCGATAAATCGTATTATCTTTACTTTGAAAACTCGGGTGTCTACTGTATGAAACTTATTTTTCATATATCACATATGGTGATGTATTGACAGCGAACCTTCACCCAGTCCCGAGAGGGTTAGAAGCGCGGATAACCCTTGAGAGCTCACTCGCACGCGGGTCAAGTGACAGCACGGAGATAACCAGCGACTCCAAACGGGCGAGTGCTGTACAGCGTATTATTAGCTCCCGTTTTAGATATTTTTATGCAAGAGGTTTGAGATTTTTTTTTTTTTATACTCGTACTATTAGTTTTAGAATAGATATATACGTTCCTAGATGAACCTTCGGGTGCAAATTTGTTTTGCTATTAAGATCATCCCTGTGGACAATCCTTATCGCGTATGGAGTGCCTAACAAGATCATATATATCAAAAAATACCTACACCAGGAAAGCAAGTGCAGCGAACGAATTTGAGCAATGATCTCGGATTGGTTTAAAGTATCCACTGGCGTGCGACAAGGCTGCATACGATATCCTTGACGAAGTTTAACAGCAAGGGACCGTCAGAACTAAGCAGCAGTTCAGGAAGATCCTCCCAAGAAATGGCAGAGACTCCCAGACGACAACACAGAACGCATCTTCTATTCTTATGGATGGTGCACTCCATGAGAAAATGTAGCGAAAAGAGAGGCCAAAACTTTTAAAGAACTCTCGGAAAATTCCGTGTCCGGTAAATGCTTGCGTGAGATGAAAGTCTACGGACTTTGTCTTCGGATACTATATAGAGCTGCCGTATCTTCAAGTCCTCGATATTTTCGGGAACAACATATGTTCCCAGGTGTATTTTTGGCGCAGTGATGATACCTGATTTTTTTTCGAATTGCACTGATGATTTGTTGAGATATGTTTTTAAGCAGTTGAGTATATTCTATATAGATTATCAGAAAATATTACGATATGATTATGAAAAAAAACACTGTTTGCATGACATGTTAATTCACCAATCAAAAATTTATCATACAACTGCATCGAACATTACAAGCATATCATTATTGTCATATGTTCTTATTAATTTACCTGTATAATAAAAAGTCAATGTCGTGAAAAATCAATTTAATAAACTCCTTTCATTTCTACGTACGAGTATGAGCGATGTTCAATTAATTTCTAAATTAAATATATGATTTAAAAGGTAATTACTGGAAGACTGATATTTTCATTATTTATTCATAAATTTATAAGGAATTGGAAGAAGAGCCTTTCAAAATTTATATGAAATGTACATATTTTTGGCAAGTGGCGACAATTTTTGGTAACCACATATATTTTAGATATATAAGAAAAAAATATATGTCAAATATAAATTTAATGCGTTAGGCATCGTGTAATGATTTAATGTGATTGGTATCATTACTATCGCGGATCATCTTTCAGGGGTGTCTCCGCACGCACAATTTTTCAGGCTCTATTTAAATTCTGGAGTAATCGCTCTCGGGCGGGAAATGGACTGTTAAGGGGCAGGGCGGCAGTCGATTAGGGCCGCCCGCTGTGACGTGAATACCTAATGGATCCACCTCCACCTGAGGGCATCTGGATTGTAGGTACGGCATCAGTGACGCCGCAGTGAAAGACTGTCAGTGATAACATCATCAACATAACGTATCAGCTCCCCTAACTGGAGCATATGACATTTACAATCTGCCGCTACAAAACTCCCATCAGCCGCCATATAAATTTAAATGTAAATGACTTTACTTATTTGGAACAAAACTAGGACATATAACTTTTCGAAAGAAATCGACTGGCGTATACAACCGGGATGAACAGAATTTGAAAAACTAATGTACATTCTTAAAGCGAAAATTCCGAAATATCTTAAAACTAAGACGTTTAACCAATGCATCTTCCGTGTATTAACTAATGGCGCAGACACTTGGAATCTAACAGCAAGTCTTACTCATAAAATAAACGTCACGCAGCGTGCTATGGACACATTCGTGCAAGGAGTGTCACTAAAAGATAGAATCCGGAACGAGGATATCCGCAGAAGAACTCAAGTATTGGAGGCTACCCAGCAAAAAAGCACACACTTAAGTGGCAATGGGCAGGACATATGTGTCGAAGAGACGACGTTCGATTGGGAAGAAAAGTATTGGAGTGGCACCCAAAAACTGGCAAACGAAGCATTGGCCGACCTCCTGCAAGATGGACTGAGGACATAAGGATAATAACGGGAATGATCTGGATGCGGAAGGCGGAGGATCGATGAGGATGGAGACTCATGCGGGTGGCTTATGTTCAACAGTGGACGGATACAAGCTGGTGATGATGATGATGATGATATTTTATAAGAATTATATGGCTGGCTATAAAACACACAAGTAAGGCGCCATTGAATATTTTACTATGAGTTAATTATTCATTATAACCTTATATAATAATTTTGATGTTGACAATTACAATATTATAAATAAATATATTGACATCAGTCGTCGTCATATTATTACGACGACCGACATCTTGCCTCAGCAGCGCAATTGTTTGTTAGTGGTAGACGAAAGCAACATTGTTCCGCGGTGGCGCCCTCGACATAGACGGCGGCAAAAGGAGGTACTTCTTTACGCGAGTCATCATCTGGGTCTCCAAAAACAGGACGGGTCATGGAGGGTTTTCACCAAGCGAGTACATTACAGCTTCTCCGTACTATCACGGAAGCGTTATGTTCCGATGTAAACATACCATTCAGTCCACCGGGTTCAGAGTGATATCTCCCGTATATATTACATCAGCATTAGGTGCTGAAATTTTATAATTCCGCCGTACGATTTATTTGCGGTGCTCCCAGAGTACTTCGCTTTGGTTTGCTCCCATAACCGTAATTGTATTTTTAAAGTTATTTTTTGTATTTTTAAAAATTAATTTTATATAACCGGCAAGCGAGTGTTGGCCGCACTTAATATATGTAAACTTTTTGTTTTTGTTACGTAAACTCTTACAGGAGAAGACAGACGGTGATAGTAATTCTGAAGTTGCATCTGTGGAATTCTATGACGCTTACCATAGTGCATATGGCTAAGCGCTGCATGTAGGGCGTTGATCCATCATCGTCATAGACTACAGCCCGAGATTCACGCACCATCCTTTTTATTACAGGAGTTTACTATGAATGGGTGGTCTTTACGGGACGACTTTCGTCTACCTCCAATTTTGATTTATAGGCTATGACTGGCATTTTACGAGTGAGGGATCAAATTCACACCAACCGGGAGTATTTTATAGTTCAGAAATTATTTTATTTTTTATCTCCGGCGGGGTTCGAACCCACGACCTTTGGCTTGCAAAGCAAACGCTTTGATCATTGAGCTATACCTGCTGGCAATTTGATCTTTTTAAAGGTAGTCACACGATTAGTTGACATTTCCAATGCCTGTATCATATGGTCCAAAAGAGTTGTTCAACCTGATATTGTATCATAAGTTTATTGAAATTAGGACGCCAAGACAGTCGAGTGGTTTTCCTTTAAGCCGTTTCTACCCATTGGTAAATTGTCTGTGCCATAATTTAAATTTTAAATAATAAAAAGTTATACCGACTTCGTAGAAATGTTATTCTCAGGGTTAACGTACGCATTACCCTTGACTTATGATATTTTTACGAGCAGATTCCTATTTTACTTTTTTACGTAACGTATCTTTTAAGTTCAATGTTTTAAGTGTTAATTTATGCCTTTTTTCTCTTTGTTTCAGGTGAGTTCAAAGAATTCAGTAACCACCTTAGAACTTCCGCAAGTATATAATCAATTTTAAAATCACAAGGCTTATATTATAATTATGTTTTATTTTAGAAACATTTAACAGGTTAATTATCTTCCCCATAGACCGTCGTCTTTTCGACAGATATGTCCTGCCTATTGCCACTTGAGTGTGCCTATTCGTTGGGTAGCCTCTACTACTTGAGTTCTTCTGCGGATATCCTCGTTCAGGATTCTATCTTTTAGCGACACTCCTAGCATGGATATCTCCATAGCGCGCTGGGTGACCTTTATTTTATGCGTAAGACTTGTTAGATTTTACGTCTCTGCGCCATAAGTTAATTCATTGGTTAAACGTGTTAGTTTTAAGACACTGTAATTTTTACTTTAAAAATGTACTTTAGTTTTCCAAATGCTGCCCATACCATTTGTTAATCTTCAAATTATTTCCACCAGAAAAACATTTGCGAGTATCATTTACCGTCACGTGTAAACATTAAAAAGTAAAAAAACAATACGTCGGTGCCTTCCTGAAAATGAACTTTTCAGTACACACATATTAGTGGGATTGGATTAATTCCAGGAATCGCACTAATAAATTTCCCGTGATTTTTACTGCAGTTCGCAACTCGTGTACTCGAATGACGTAATAATGCTTTTAAATTACGAAAAGAGCTACAATGTTGCGCTTGACTTGTTTCCACAACGTCAGTCCGCTGCTACTGTTTATGTTGTACAGCAGGTGTCGCCAATCAGTGGTTCATGGGCTGTATGCGTACCTGTTGTTTCCATATCCTCTTCATACCTATAGAACATTGTCGTAAATAATAGATCCTGATGGCATTTAAGAACGGCGAAAGAGCAATTCGTTTGATAAATAACAACACTCTGACGGCTAACCTGCAATCAATAAAGCAAAGGCGTAAGATTGGTTCTCTTAGTCTTTTCTATTGCTTGTACCACGGTCGCTGCTCTACTGAACTCAAATAACTAATTCCTCCTGCACCCACTCACAACCGACAAACTGGTCTCTCACTTTCTGAACATCCATACACGGTACATGTATGTCGACCAAGAATTGTCAATTTCCAAAGTTCCTTCTTCAATGCCATCAGTAAGCTTTGAAATGCTCAGTAGAGAAGGTTGAAATGCTCAGAAATGCTAGATCTCTTCATAAAACAGATAAATATACATTCGCGATCTCCCTAACCCACACACAAACACCAACACATCATGCTTTAGATTTTTACAAACTGTGCTATTTGTAATGACCAACTATGCAAACTTAGCGACGAATACATAACAGTTTTCGGCACTCGTGTAAAAGAAAGGAGATTTTAGATTAATAAAAATTTCAACTATTCGTAAGACCGTTTAAAAGATTGCGCATCCCTATTTTTCGGTATTGTAGTTTGTACATTCTGGACAACGTCCAATATTACCATGTCAACCCCCTCCGCGCGGGCAGTACGCGAATTTCATTACTAGCCGACATGGCCCGCGAATTCGTCGACCGTGTTTCGGTGCAAAAACAGCGAAACGGACAACGGCATCCCCGCTGAAAGGGTTGACTAATAGTCTGCAAAATTGACACACAAACTTATACCATCTTTAATTGTATGCGAAAATCTTTCTAAAAGCTTAGAAACTCGGATGCAAATCTGCAAAGAGAAGCCATCAAAAGGATGATGTAATACAAATTAATACATTATCCATACATATTTCGTTTTTACATTTGTTTGTGCATTTTTGGTCATGTTAAGTTATATTGATAGCTTTAACCATAGTGTTGTTATTACCTACCAACCTCCGAATTACAAATTATTCTCTTCCTTATATTGTCTGAGGTTTTTTTCAATATGCAAATCCGTATGTAAAACAAATTTTGCACAGTTTTTGGTATGATCAAAACATTACTAGATTGTGAAATATTTCACTCACACTTGACAATCTGAACGATAGTAATTCTGATGTCTCATCTGTGGAATTCTATGACGCTTACCATGGTGTATATGGCTAAGCGATGCATGTGGAGTGTTGATCCGCCAACGTCTTAGACTACAGCCCGAGATTCACTCATCATCCTTATTATTACAAGAATTTACTATGAATGCGTGGTATTCACGGGACTACTTTCGTCTACCAACAATTTATCAATAAGCTATGAGTGGCATTTTGTACGCGTGAGTTACTCAGAAATCAATTAAAAATATTTTTTTAATCTCCGTCGGGGATCGCAGCCCAAGACTTTTGGCTTGCAAACGCTTTGACCATTGAATTATACCCGCCGACATGATGTCCGACGAGCGATTAAAAATAATAGACGAAAGATCGTATGTCGAGGTTTTCGGCACCAGCCCGCAATGGCTATAACGAGCTGATATCAGTTTTTATTCTCGTAAAACAGTAATACTGAGCTCTGAACGACATCATCAATTTTGAAGCTAGCGATTTTATTTTTAAATTAACCGCTACACCGCGTGCATTTTAAATTTAAAAATCAACACGTCCACGTGGGATAAATGAGTTTGGAAAAATAATTCCGAAAATGGCTCGATTCATTTAAAAATTTAAAACGAATTTCAGCTGCGAAATCTAATCAAAAAGTTAACCCCCAGCGCGCTAATGAAAAATGGATATTAGTTTTCTGTTTGCCGGCCATTTCACTGATATTTAGTGCCCGTATGCAAATTGCGATAATGTTTGCAAAAACAATCCACCTACCTTCCGGTAGTTGCACTTAATGGGTTCTAGTCGATATAAAAATTATTTTTTCTAGTGCCTAGTGCCATAAACAAAATTTTACATACAATAATTCCAAGCAAATACAGAAAAAAAACAAATTGGCATGTTAACATACGCCACATTATTATTATTGTACTACTCAGTGAGTGGAGCACCGGATCCCCTTTAGATGGCCTCGTGAAGGCGTATCCAGTACGTATTGCGTTGGGACTACCGTGAAATGCGCCAACAAAGAAGCGCAATGCTTCCTTATTTATGGCATGGAAGCTATGCACTCGATCCTCCGTCAACATGCCTGAGGCACTGCCAATTGTCAGTTTCGAATTAAAGAAGGCTGCCAGTTAGTCTAAACTGCCGTCTCTTAAACGGATGTCATACTCGACGGGATGCGAACCATGAGCTTTGGAACCAACGTTTGCTCAGGTCTTTTACACCGTCTAGTCCACTCGACTATTTCTCCGCCTGAACGGACACGCGTAAGAAGATGTATTTATACCATTGTTACCATCGTGTAACGATAGATGTCTCCATAGTATATATTCAGAGTATGTATATTATTATTTTTTATTATTCAATCGGTCAATATTTATTCACAAGCCCTTTATATTATTAATTTCTGACAGTCTATTTATTCCAAGGCTCGTGGTTTGCATCCCGCGCCTGCCGATATTTTTCTGAATGAATTGATGCGTATACAAAATTGATGTATAATTGTTTGTGTGTATTTCATTACCAAATAAATATATATTTGTTATTTTTTTGTTCAAGTTTTATGTTAGAACTATGCAAATGCAATGATCTAATTCCAAAGTAATAGCAGAGAATCCTGTAACAATGAATGCGCTGATGCGTTTGTTGTAACCCTGCTATGCAGGCTTCCATTGGCATTCATGACGGCAATTTGCATCAGCTGCAACTAATTTTGCATATTACACATACAAAATTAAGATGCATCAATGTTCACTGGACAGCCAATGCAACCGGTTGCTTGGTAAGAGATGTCCTAACCTGGATGACTGTTATCTGAACCTATATATGAACATATTCCTCTCTTTCAAAAGGTAAAAGCTCTTCCACAATATATTGGATGTAAAATTGGAGAATTCAAACTAAATAACTCATCAAATAAATTTATACTTTTTACCTTGTTTTATGAGCAAAATCGTATTTATGGATCACGTTAAACACTGTTTGTTCGTATACAAGAGAACTGTTACGCTTTCAATGAGAGCTTCGTTATTTATCTATATATACACTCGTATACATTTGGATAACTGCCAAAGCTCTCATTACATGCGAAACCGTGGTTTTTAATTATGTGAATTAACAGTGCGAGCTCAACATGATGGATACTGAAACAAGGTAAAAAGTATACACGGGACTTCGCACTAAAACACTAACTTAATGGCGCAGCTTGCCTAAACTTGTACAGTAGTCTATTAACAAGCAGTTGACGGGACCAATGCTTCATTAAAAATCAAAAAGTCATTGAATTAAGTATACTAACATCCTCCTCTCTTTCAAAAAGGCTGTTACTCCGTCGCGTGATGTCAGGATTAGGAGCAGATTGATAACACATTCTTTTTCGGAAGCACATTGACATATATTTACGATAAACTTTACAAGATTCAGGCCCAGGCGGAATGACATGCCGGCCGGCCTTACTGCGAACTTCTCGGCCGTCAGCACACAACTGGCGCGCTCGTGATGGGCTACAAGTTGCGGTTTATATAACTAGTTCCAAATGCCAATATGGCAGACACATTCACGTCTGACAAGTGAACAGAAATAAGAGACGAAAGATTGTATATCGAGGTTTTCGGTACCAGTCAGCAGGGGTTATATCATGCTGATGTCAATACTTATAAGTATATCGCAACATTGATTTGAAACCATCCGCATTAGTCCGAAGTTATTCTTCTTTGAACTAAAAAGTTAAATGGTACCATAAATAACAAACAGAACTGTTCTTTCACTGATTGAATTTTTTTAAAAATGTTATTTTATTTACACATACCGTAGAATACCGACAGAAAGTAATAGTTATTCTGAAGTTTTCATCTGTGGATTCTACGATGCTTAATATATATAGAGTATAAGTATGAGCGCTGCGTGCGAAGTGTTGATCCGCCAACGTCATATAATTCAGTTTGAATCGGTAGTCTTCACGAAACGACTTTCGTCACCCAGCAATTTTAATTAATATGCTATGACTGGCATTTTACGGGTGAGAAATCAAATTCACATAAAAAATTTATGGAGCTTAGAAATCGATTATTTTTTTTATCTCCGTTAGTGATCGAATCCACGAGGGGAGGAGGGTATAGCTCAGTGGTCAAAGCGTTTGCTTTGCAAACCAAAGGTCGTGGGTTCGATCCCCGACGGAGATTGAAAAAAAAGGATTTTGAATCGATTTCTGAGCTTTAACATACCCCGGTTGGTGTGAATTTGATCCCTCATCCGTAAAATGCTAGTCATAACCTATTAATTAAAATTTGTGGTAGACGAAAGTCGTTCCGTGAAGACTACTCATTCATAGTTAATTCCTGTAATAATAAGGATGATGCGTGAATCTCGGGCTGTAGTCTATGAGTTGAGCTGTAGTTAGCGGATCAACACTCCACATGCAGCGCTTATATAAATACATATGCACCATGATAAGCGTCATAGAATTCCACAGATGCCATTTCAAAATTACTGTCACCATCTTTCGGTATTCACCTGTATGTGTTTACATAATAAAAAAAAATAAAAAAACATATATTCTCGCACCACTAGTTATACTCTAAATAATTTGTTCGAGAGTTAAAATGTCTGCATTGGTTGTACCCGTGGATTGTGACTGCAATGGCGTCCATAAATCACTCCATGTAAATTGTTTAGCGTCACAGGCAATAAATCAACAGCGGGCCTCTCTGTTTGCAGGCGGGCAATAACTGATCAATAATAAAACGCCGTGTCCCGTGTTTATCCCGCTTTGCATAATGTGCCAAGAATTTTAGCGTGAATTCGGTAAAATTCGCGATTATTTTCGTACATGCGAGTATAAAAAGTGTCTATTAACTATAGCGCATTGTTAGCGCGGTTTTCGTTACGCGGACCAAAATATGGATGCGTCACCGTCTGTTGTTGTTTCCGTAGTAGAAAGATTGCCCGGCATTGTAATAATCGTTTCCAGGGGACACCACGTGGAGGTTCCTTCTTTACTAGAGAACCTAGCCCGTAGACACAACGGGGGGTGGAATATATGGAGGTCCCTTAACAGAGCTGCACCCAGGAAGACCTGATGATTGCCGGGAGTAACGCCATCGACGTCGCCATATATAAAATATTTTTCTCAATTTCCAGATTAGGTAATAAGTCATCTAATTAGGGCACTAACTGCGTTGCATGCTAACCTGCTGTAAGCATTGTCCCACATTTATTCAACATGAACCTTTACGCATTGCTGCGTATTCATCATCATACCATGCCCGCTCTCCTAACTGGAGCATATAGTCGTCACAAACTACCATGATCCTCGCTTTGCCTGCTCTGCCTCCCGGAGCTCCACTGAGTACATTATATGTACCTGTATATAGCCTTCCGAGACGACGCGTTTATTCTCTCATGTGATATCCAAAGTACATGTCCCATCCAGGTCCGCCTTCAAGTTTGTTCATGTCTCTCTCTTTAGCTGTTCTGTGCAGTTCAATTGTTCATAGGGACTCCCACTGGATTAATCACTTACTAACTGAACAGAATCTAAATTTTTAAATAATATTTTCGTAAATTTTTCATTTCTTTCAGCTAAGTATCCTGGTCCTCGATTGCAATTCACATTGAATGGCGACCTTTTAGTTTTTCAATTAACCTTTTGTGCCTCTGGCGCACAACCCTCCTAACCTCCTGCTCTCCTGGTACACAGTTTTTCATCGACGATACCTCGACGTTCCCTTGCATACATTAAATTATTTTACGCCTAGTTTTATTTTGCGAAAATGTACATTTTGCAATATCAAACGATTCCGATACGTTTGCCTTTAATAATTATAATTATGAACTGTAAAGCATTTTTTTTTTTGTAATTTTATAGGAATTTTAGCTCGTCATTTTTATCTAAAAAACTCATTCTCTAACGTTTCAAAATTGTATACATTATTGGACAGGAGATTTTGCAATGTTGTGTTGTACCATAATACAGTTAAACTTCCTGTTACGGTTTTATAAAATCGAATGTTTTTCCCGATGCTTCTGAGTCCTGAACCATTTGGTCCCAATTGGAAGTTCGACCCGAAATTTCGATGTAAAAAGGTATCGTTGGACTAAAAATGGCCACAGGCACTGTAGGATAAATCTTCGTTACAAATCTGCCCGCGGGTGTAGCTCAATGGTGAAAGCGTTTGCTTTGCAAGCCAAAGGTCGTGGGTTCGAACCCCGTCGGATATTTAAAAAAAAAACGATTTCTACGCTCTAAAATACCCCTGGTGTGAATTTGATCGGTCATTAGTAAAATACCGGTCATAGCCTATTAATTATATTTGGTAGCAGACGAAAGTCGTCCCGTGAAGACCGCCCATTCATAGTAAATTCCTGTAATAATAAGGATGATGCGTGAATCTCGGGTTATAGTCTATGACGTTGGCGGATCAACACTCCACCTTCAGCGCTTAGCCATATGCAGCATGGTAAGCGTCATAGAATTCCACAGATGAGACTTCAAAATTACTATCACCATCTGTTGGCATTCTCCTGTATGTGTTGTTAGCTACAATTCACAGATTGCGGCAATTTATGGTAACCATTTATTCAGACATGAAGCACCGAATTCGTATCATATCTCGAATTTGTCGTTGACCTATACAATGTTACTAAAAAAAAAAAATATTCGTATAATAACTTCTTATTCTTTACTGATATTTCTTAAGTGTCTCGTAGAAAATATTTTTTTGTCATTTTTTCTAAATAAACCAGACAAATTAACTGATCGCTTCACACTGAATAAAATTAGCACTTTATTTTTTATTTACAAAATTTATTATTTTATAAATTATGCTAGTGAAAAAATTCTTCAAAAGGGAGGAATGAGATGGTAGAAAAGCGAACATGTGTTTGGAATAATATATGGTTGTCAGTACGATGGAGCGACAATTCCGCGAAGGGAAAAGTTTGTTTCTCGGATGTAAAAGTAAAACGTAAACTTTCGGCTGAGAACTGAAAACTTCCTGAAGAAAACACCTGTGCCGCGTGCGAAGGTAAGCGCCTGTGAATTATTCGCGATACGGCGCGTCTTTATCAATGATAAAGGAGAAATGTATTGGTGTTGATTGTTGTGAAAATCGATTCAAATTTAGAAAGAGTACTTATCGCAATAAATAATGTGATGGTATTGTTTATACACATAAGAATTTAATACCTTGTTTTAACAGCAATCATACTGAGCATTATTTCATTTGATGGAAGACTAAAGCTTAGAAAGCGATGTATGAAAGTTTTATTAGTTGCAATGTACACAAACGTACTAACATGTAAATGAGTATTAAAACATAAGAAAGAGTTTCATTAAAGAATAGTTAAGGGGAGTGTAGTAGTGAGGATGATGGGTGGAGTCTATAAGCAAATTAATATTTACCTATAAAGAAAGAGTTTCGCGTACAGCACAATGTTTTTATACATTAAATAGAAAACTATATATTCATAATAATTCATGGTGGTCGCTGCATCATATCCATCCAGCGATGGCTCAGAGAGGAGTTGAGCCATTCAGAAGCAGCCAGGAAGAATGGTGTTGTTGGACTTCCTTATCCTGCTCCTGAAGCCGGCAACATGGTGACGCAATAATGCTGGGAATAAATGGACTCTGCCCTTTGCATGTCAGATGCGCTTCAGAATCTAGGGAGTTGCATAAGTTGGCGATATGAATGCTATAATGATATAGTCATAAAATGTGATGTACAGTTTCACGATTTCGTTGTCTCAAATTAATTATTTTAGTTTTGAATGGTAACGTACTCTAGCGACTAAACCGTTTAGCCACGGAAGGAATAGAATACATGAATCGTAGGATTGTTGGTGACTATAGAGACAATGGTTCTGTGAAATTACCTTGTATACAAAATGTACAGTAAGCAAACTACATCCTTATCAATTTTTCTTTGCTAAAAATGACTATATATGTTTTTTAAATTAATGTTTTATTTTTAATTTTTAGTATTTTATGTATGGTTTTAAAGCTTTAAAAATGCAAATTTCAAAGTTTGGTGTGACGCGACAACCGAAATAATTGTTCAACTTTTGTCATTGTTTCGAAATTCAAAGTGGATGAAAAAAAAAATACTAAAAGTGTCACGGGGTACGGTTGAAAAAGTAGCAGGGGCAAGTGCCTCCTTAGCGAAATGGCGTAACGGACAGCGGACCGTTATAACGAGGGGGACCGGAAGTCAAAAATTAGCGGAACGAAGCCTCCCCGGGAGACTTCCGGCGGTGGCACCAGGTGGGGTGAATTACAAAAGTCTGCAAAATTATTCTTGGAACTGTTATATAACCGGATAAAATTAAATAATTTGATATTGTATAAAATATTTTTTGTGTCCAATATTGTATTATTTTTTTGCTTCGTGATATTATGTTCTGTGTATATTGTAAATAATTTTAACATCCAAACTGATAAAAGCAAAAAATATTTTAATGATTTTTAGTGAAAGAGGTTTTTAAAATTGATATATATTAACATCCTCTTCTCTAAAAAGACGTTATTCAATCGCATAGTGGCAGGATGAGGAGGCAGATTAACAACACAAAGACTTTTTCTGAAGCACATTGAATTATATTTTAGATAAAGACTTGGTTTCCCTGATCGATCGTAACATGGCGTTACTTTCGCCTCGATCGATCGGGACTTAACAATGCGATCTCGCCGCCGTCAGCACACGACTGCCACGCTCGTGACGGGCTGTCGCTCAGCGTCTCAAGTGGAGATCTATATAAATAACACATCCATGACCGGACTTGTCCAAAATTAAATATTATGATTTGAATAGCTTCTTGATATAGCCGAAAAATGACATCGAAAGTACTGTGGAATCAATTCTTAAAGGCCTCTTTCATTTATATGATTAAACGATGAAATTCCTTTGAAATTTGTTTCCGAAACGTCAGTTTTTAGAAATACATCATGATTGATAAAATTACTACATTAACAATTAAATCGTATTTTGAATTATATTATACCGTTAGGTAATCAAAACGAACTCCTACTCATTGTAAACCCATATAAACTATCAAAATGCATATTTCAAATAACTACTTTACGTGATTTTTATGTTCAGCCTTTCTGCCGTGTATACAGAATCCGAGGCTTTCTAAAAATATCAGAATACCGAGCAAAAACTAAAACAACAACTACAAGACAAAGCACATCTACTTACGAACTCCCTGCCACAGGTTCGCTTTCGGTCCTGCTACGGACAAGTTGAACAGACCTTTAGTTTGTCGGCCACGCTCCGCCGGTCGCGCTTTTCGAGACGGGAACGCTTGGCATTTGGAATTTATTTCAGCACTCCTGAAAGCTCCTAGGGCGACTGAAATGTGCATCGTTTGTCATAGTCTCCTCAGGTGGTGGACCCGTAGGTCATCGCAGAAGAGTCGATTTATCGACGGGTCGAATGGGATCGTTTGCGATCACTTTGGGATATTAAATAATCTAAAAGAGTGCCTGAAATATATTCATTTCACAGCTGAAAAGTTTGTTACATTTCAGTTTATGATAATGTATTTGCTTATTTTTTTCGTAAATAATGTTGTATTGATACTTTTTCGGTTAAAATGAAAACAAATAAAAGGAATATAGATAATTTAAGTAATGTATAAACACTAGTTTTCTTAGTAAAATAATAAACAAGAAAAAACAATAAATAAGTTGAGATCCATTTTACCAAGTAATTTCATTTTTTTCGCATAGAGTTTTATTTCATTATGCTGAAATGTAATTTAAATAGTGTAATGAAGTGATTTTTTAACAATACGTGATAAATTACCTTCATACTGAAGTGAAATTATATATATATATATTTTTTTTATTTAATCATATATAATAGGATACATTTAAGATTTTATTGACAGTACATATTACATTCATTTTTTTTATTGTTTATTTTTTTGGAAATTCGCTTTCCACGCCACTTAAAGGTAGATCTTGTGTGTGGCGTGGGATTCATCTTTGATTTAAGTGTTGCATAATTTATATTATTATTTTTTCACATTTTTTACATAATAACATTTTTTTTTTTAGAATATAAAATAATATCATTAAAATTTATAAAAAAATTATAGTCGAAGTGACAATTTCAGCATCATTTACATACATATTTCGATTCTTTAATAGCCTCGACCCATCTAAGTCTCAATTTCCACCAGACACCTTTTAATGAACTTAATATAATCAATACCTTTTTAACAATATAAATATTTTATACAATTTATATAAATTCTATACTTATTATGCTTGGATCATATACATACAACTACTACTTAGTACCTAGCTTGAATCATATACAGAGAGGTTTACATTAGTATCATTTTAATAATAGTAACATTATAATGTAATAAAAATATATATATATATATATATATATATATATATATATATATATATATATATATATATCACAAGTAGTTAGATTAGAATATTGTTTTAACAATATATTTCGTGTAATAGTTTTTTGGGTGTAGCTGACCACAGGGATAATTGTTCCAAGTGTCAGGCTATTCATCCGGTCTCCTAAATGTGCTGATTAATAAACACACAAATATGCGAACGTATAGGGCAGCTCTATCAGCTATCTCTTTAAGTCTCCGAGCTCTCATCCCTTAGAGGTCATCGGAAATCAAACAAGTGACCTTCAGGCGATAAAATGTCTTGGGAAAAAGCGTGGACAATGGTAATTATGTTTGTATGTACTTTAATGACGCATTGAAATGTAATCTATTTTGTAATGTCATTTATGGAAAAAATAAAAAACTGTATAAAAAAAACTGTATTATGTAACTGACATAAATATATGGCAATTTATGGTGACCATATGCTCCAGATGATGAGTGTTAGTTACGTTGTGAATTTATTTTATTGAGCAACTCTAATAAAATAATGAAGACTGAATGCACAAGTACATCTCTACTCGAAGAAAAATGTATTAGGCGAGCAGAAATCAAAAACGGTTGCTTTTTTCATCGAACGCTTATCTTTTATTTTACTCGTTAGTTTTCTTACTACAGCCGTACAAGAGAGTCCTCGATTGATTGCGTCTTCACTACAAGAGTGTCGTTATACTTTTGTCGTCCGAGATAGGAATCGTTATAGGTCCGCTCGCGTGAGATGTACCAGGATTGCAGAAGTGCAGCCGGGCAGTATAATTGAATCACAAATCGCTTCAGACGTTACCGGGAGCGTTTTTTGCCCCGTGCGGTGATCCCTCTTAATGACATTCAACCGTCTACCTCCTCGCTTTGTATTACGCCCTGGTACCGTCAAAGTGATTTTCAGTGATTCAATATCTCGTTCATTTTTAATCTCTTTCTTGATCACCGATTACAAAGACATTTTTCGCATTGCGAATAAGATTCAGACGAATAAACTCTTTTTAAAATTTGAGAGTAAAATCTTATTATTAATTTATGAAATTTTTTTTTAATTTTTATTAGAATATTATTTTATTATTTCAATATTCTAATCTACTTTTATAGATCATTGACTATATTACAATATTATTATTAATTAAATATACATATACTATACATAAAATTCTTTTCTGCGACATCTATCGTACGATGATAACAATGATATAAATACTAGTTTCAACGCGAGTTGGTCTAGGCATAGCAATAGCCCAGTTGGCTGAGTGGTATGAATACCTGGGCATAGTTGGTTTCCAAGGTCCGCGGTTCACATCCCGCTTCTGCCGTTATTTTTGTGCTTGGATTGACGCATTGAAAAAATAATTTTATGTATAGTATATGTATATTTAATTAATAATATTATTAATTTATTTACGATATACGCTCGCAAGCTATTGCATATAGCAACCAGCATTTAATTATCAAAAAACTAGCTGAGATTATTATCGTTACTCTATTTTAATTAGGCATCCTTGAATTCCATCGAATACAGATTGTAGTAAATTCTTAAAATGTGATTAATTATTGGTCTTCTTCTTCTTCTACTTCTTCTTCGTGTTAGCGACGTCAAATTATTTTTGCCCAGTATCTGTTAATATCGATAGACCGTGCGTTACCCAGCATTAGGTCTTGGGATAGGCAGCTTGTTGGATACATGGAGCAGGATCTTAGGTGTGAGGCAGTCTGCAGGCCTCCATAGTCGTACAACAGTAAGTCTCCCTGACGTAGTATTTCCTACCGCTCTAGGTTGTTCTTTGTTCTACCAACTCCAGGGCTTTCCTTTGGAGTAATGAAATTCTCTAATGCTCCTTGTTGCCAGAGCTGGAGTCTCAAATTTTCAGGGCCAGATGTGAGATGTTGTGTGGATCTCAGAAAGCTGCTTCGCAACTTCAGTTTGGGTGTTGGGGGTATCTGATTATACAAGCAGTGGGACGGATGGTTGATTGCCTTATGCATTTCTTCGGCGCATATGACTTTGCTTCTTATGTTTGGTGGTGCAATACCAGCTAAGGGGTATAGTATTATTGGTTATTAACTGATAATTAGCCGGCGGGTACAGCTCTGTCGGTAGTGAAATGATGTTTTTTAAGTCAAACATATATAAAAATAACCTAAATTATATCATATCGCTCTCTAGTTAAATCGTGTGAAGTAAACCGAGGCAGTTTCGGTAGGAAAGAAAGAATCTACAACACATGATTATTTAATTAGAAAATGCCTTTTTTTGTTAATAAATAATACTTGTTTACAAAAATACATTTTCCTTGTATATTTTTGACGTAAAAACACACTAAATCTTAATTTATCTGGTTTGTAATGTGTGTTTACTGTATTTTGTGCGTCGTTTATTTTAATAAGGTGATGGATGAGGGGAGTAGATTTTCTCGGATTTGTACACAAATCGTTTGCGCTATTAATAAGCCTTACTAACCGCCTTATCTCACGAATCCTCGGTTCTGTAGTAGAAAGCCTGCGTGTCGAGTTTGTAATTCATCTCATTAAGAGAACCGCCTACTCCGATTCCTCCCGCCCCACCCAAGACCGCCCAAACCTACCGTCCTGAATGGACACAAAGCGCCAGTAGGAAGGATATAAAACCGACTGAAGAAAATAAAAAATATCAATATGTAATGTTAAGTGAACGTAAACTTTTTTGTGTGTGTTCGCTGGACAATACCTTGTTAGATTACCAAAGTTAAGCAATATTAGACGCGGATGAAAACATGCATGGGTCACTGCCTGCTGCGCAACCTAACCACGTGTTGTTGGTCGGGTTGAGCTGCTCCTTATAAACAATTGGTTTTCGAGTCATCATCAGCCAGTGTCTGTCTATTCTTGAATGTGTTCCTTCTCGATCTTCCGCCCTCTGTATCCAGGTTAATATCGCTATTCTCCTGATGTCATCAGTCCATCTTGCAGGGCTTGTGCCAACTCTCCATTTGCCAGTTCTTGGACGCTATTGCAACACTTCTTCCCCATCGACAGATACGACCTGCCCATTGGACGCTTATTTTTTTACACCATTCTTCTTCAGTTGTCCTCGATTCAGATTCTATCTTTTCGAGACGAAAAGAAAAAAAAGCTAATATGATGAAAACTATGGAAACACGTTGTACCATGACTACTACCATTGACGTTTGTCATTTTTTGTATATACGGTAAATGTAAAAGGTTACTCTTATTTTTTAGAGTTTGATTAATGAACCATAACAGGTTAATTTAAAATTAAGTGTTTAAAATTGTCCTCTTTTATTTATTTATATTTTTGTTTTCAGACGAAAACGTAAAAAAGTTCTCTAAGGAGACTGCAGATTCGAAAACTATGGTCTTTCGTTGTACCATGACTACTGAGCTGCATTGACGTTTGTCATTTTTTGTATATACGGTAAATGTAAAAGGTTACTCCGCTTACGTCATAAGACTTTAGAGTTTGATTAATGAACCATAACAGGTTAATTTAAAATTAAGTGTTTTAAAAGTGTAAAATGTTATTAAAATATTTAACGTATTTTTTTTTGTATGTCTTTGTAAAATTCCAATTATGGCTCTGGTAGATGAATAAATAAAATTGTTATTATGATTAATATATGCGATTTTTACATTGTTCACTTCTGTTTTACACATACCGAGGCTTAGTATGTATTATAGTGAGCAATTTAAAGCTTATAAATAATTTAAATCGTTACATTAAGCTTCATCGAGGATCTAATATGCGATAGATCACGTGACGGTGAAAAGCATTGACTCGCAATTATACCACTGGAGATTATTGTTAAATATTTGACGTATTCCAATTATTTGATATTCAAATTTGGTTACCCCACATTCAACCCCGTGCACCCCGGGGTTCTCAACCCTTTCACCCCAGGGACAGGGGTGGAACGGACCCCTTGCAGGACAAGATTGTAATTAATCTGTACATACATTAAACATCCCGGGATCGATACTATACGCTGCCCACCTGGAAAATGGTTGAGTGCCTCTGGAATATGCAAACACATAATTTATAGATTTTTAAGCATACATAAATATAATACATATTATTTATTTTTCCACAGATACTACGCTAAGTATTTTATATAAACATATTGACTCATCCTCTCTAAGTTAGTTATTGAATTGCATGGTGACAGGATGAGGAGCAGATTAACAACCCAAAAACTTTTTCTAAAGCACATTGACATATATATTTCGATAACTTTACAAACTTTTGGCCCGTACTTTGTCACAGCATTCAGACCGGGCCAAACACAATACGACCTGGCCGCCGTCGGCACACAACTGACTGGGCACCGGGTGCCGTGGTCGTTCCCTATCGGCATTTCAAAATGAAAACACATGCGTGTCCGATGAGCGAACGAAAATAAGAGACAAAAATTCTAAATCGAGGTTTCCGATAACAGCCAGCAAGGGTTATATCATGCTGGTGTCAATATATGATTTTTGGTCAGACGGAGATCGGGCGTAATACAGATGATTTTTTCCGGCGGGCGCTATGGGGCTGACGCCAGTTGCGAAGGCAGCCAAGAGAAAAAGGGTCTGGTCCATATAGTTGTCTCTTGATATAGAGCCTGCTCACGCATGCATTGATATATGGGATAGTAATTGAAGCGACCTCTGTTGACGGCGATTCTAACGATATCGATGGGACAAGCAAGGCAAACAGACAGACAAGACAAAGATACAGGATTGATGAAATAGAAGTCCGCTACAAATGCAATGAAATCACACAATCTTTTAATTAATTGGATAATATGTAATAATTTAAAGAACCTTAGCAAGTAACCCTCGGATGACTATTATTTCCCAGTTGGGTAGTTCGTTGAAATTCCATCATCCCATTCTGCGACTGTTCCATCACGAAGGGTCCGCTGGATACCCGCAAGGTTCTCTATTGGGCCCAAAGGGTGTGTTTGTGCGCAGGCGATCTCTGGGGAGTCTTTTGTTGCACCCTTAATTATTTAAGTCCCCGAGTAGGATTTTCTTCTTCGCCCTTCCCTTCTGCCGGTGAATCACAAAAGAAAAGCGAACTGAATGCGGATTTTTCTTTGTGTTGTGCGATCCTTTCTGCTTTATTTAAAATGTAAACGTTTTGTGAAAATTTTGAGAGAGCGAAAGTGTTATTACGGGTATTTTGAATTCGACATTTTTATGATAAATAAATGGCGGGAATTTGTGGAATCTGCGATACTGCGATGGTCACTTAAACGTGGGATATAGATAAGTTACCATATGTTTTAATTTTTTTTGCTTACTGGTATTGCTATGGGAGGGGTTGCTACGCTTCGAGTGGTTGCTTCTTTTGCTCATTTTAACTGTGTAAGAAAATATAGATATTAGTTGTAAAGTCCCACAAATGCACAGTGAACACAAAGACTTTTTCTGAAGCATTTTGAAATATATATTTCGATAACTTTACAAACTTATGGCCCGGACCTAAAGTCACAGCATTCAACAGGCCGGGCCAAAACAATATGACCTTTTTTGCGGTCGGCACACGACTGCGCTCCCTCGTGATGGGCTGTTGCCCTGCGCCACCAGTGGCGATCTATATAACTAACGTCACACCCGTGACCGGACTTGTCCAAAATACGAATATAGCGACACATACATGTACGACAAGCGAATAGAAATAAGAGACGAAATATTGTGTATCGAGGTTTTCGGTACAGGTCCGCAAGGGCTATATCATGCTGTCAATATTTATATTTGAGTTTGGTGTTGCTTACTAAAGCCAATTGCACTAGCAACAAGAGAGTGTTCTTTCATCTTGTCTGAAGTGGGGCTTAAAGGCCATAAAAAACTTTTTTTCTCGATAAATGCCGTTTAAATTGAATGAAAAAAAATCGATCGCATATTTTTTAAACTTGATTTATGGCTGACGTCATATCTCGCATTGTGCCCTCCCCCCGCCCACTATTACTCCACCCATTCTTCCTCGCGCCTTTATTCGCCGAAAATCGGAACAAACGTATCGGCGAATGTAATCTGCCGAATCGGATTTATCACAAAAACGGACGTTATGTTGAGAGCCACTGAATAGGACCGAACTGGAATATTTTCAGCGTCGTACATTCAAACAAAGAGCGTAGCTGTCAAACATTACGAACGCTCTATGATGAAAATTAAATTTGTTAATATTGAATCTAAATATCTCTTTTCTATAACATTTTTATTTTTATGTAAACACATACAGGAGAATACTGACAGATAGTGATAGTAATTTTGAAGTCTCATCTGTGGAATTCTATGACGCTTACCATAATGCATATGTCTAAGCGTTGCATGAGGAGTGTTGATCCGCCAACGACATAGACTACAGCCCGAGATTCACGCGTCATCCTTTATTATTTCATGTATTTACTATGAATGGGTGGTCTTTACGGGACGACTTTCGTCTATCACAAATTTTAATTAATATGCTATGACTGGCATTTTACGGGTAAGGGATCACATTCACACCAACCGGGGTATTTTAGAGTTCAGAAATCGATTAAAAATCTTTGTGTGTTTGTATGTATGTAAAAAGGCAGATCTAAATCTCGAGCTTTGCTGAGTAAATTCTGTATATAGTTCTACTATATCGAGCCTTTCAAAACATGCCTCTGAAACATCTGAGGCATATTTGGGCTATTTTTAATGATATTGAGTGATTAAGATATTTCTTAAGCATGGATTATTTAGTCCTTAAGAATAATGCAACTCTATTATAAACATAAAGTGTCATATAGAATTCAGAGCTCCGCAACCTTTTTCATCTACGGCACACCAAAGTTCTTCTTTGGGTTCTGCGGCACACCATAGTTCTCACCTTGAATACCGCAGCACACCAAATCCAAAAATAGATATTTATTCTATCAATTTCACTTTATTTTCTTTTTAATTTCATCTAGAACTCAATAAAGCAAATACGCAGTTGTCTATCTACATAAGTAGGTGATAGGCGCTGGGAGCTTGAGGACTGTTGAATTTTATTAAAATACTGCCTTATTGGCTTATTTGATCGCGGCACACCTGTATCGGCTTATGGCACACCAGTGTGCTACGGCACACCGGTTGCGGAGCATTGATATAGATTATTAAATAGTTATAGTAGTCACAATAATAGGATATAAAAATAGTCTTTGTAATTAGCCAACAATACTTTCAGAATAAATTATTCCCCTAGTCTCTATCGTTAGATTATTATTATTCAACTTTATTTAGGACATTTATGTTTTTTTTTCATAAATGTTAAACGAATCGACCTCAATTTGTCCCTGTATGTGATATTGTACGCATCATATGAATCAAGTCTTGAGTGGAAGCGCTATTTTGCTTCACGAAGTTTTTTTTGTATTTTTTTAATGTCATCCGTTAAGATTAATGATCGCACAATAAAGCGGAAAAGCGGTCCGCTTTTACAAGAATTAAAAAATACGCATTATCGTTACACGGATACACGCCATGTGTGCTTAAGTATACTCTTAGATACGAGTATTTTAGTGAATTAACAGTATCTTTTCCTAGAGTTTTGCAGTCAAAATTTAACGTTATCTATGTCATTAAATCGATAATATTTTTAGAGAACCTTTTAATTTTAACTAGTAGAAAAAATATTATGGCTTATGTTTGTATTTATTAATTTTTTAATAGATGCAAATTTTATATTGTGCAATTCTCGGAATTTTCTGGAGAGATCACGTTATGAACAATGAGGTTCTCAGCATAATCGAGGATGATAGGCACCTAGTAAGAACCATCTCAGAGAGGCGATCGGTCACATCGTGCGCCACGATGGTCTTCTTCGCGAAATTGTAGAAGGGATGGTTGAGGGGAGAAACTGACGCCCTATACGGGAATATTTGCAGCAAGTGTTAGAATACATGAGTTGCAGCTCTTATGCTGAGCTAAAGAAGGTTGCAGAAGATCAAGAAGAGTGGAGATCAAGATGCACGTTTTTGTTGCTGTAAACCAATCCACCGGATTAATACTTTGAAAAAGATGAAGTAATAAGTAAAAAAAAAAATCTAGTAATTTTTTACAGAAAATAAAATAGTAACAACATCAAAATCGATCAGTTTATAGTTATTATTTTTACATTATTTTCCACCAGACGTGTTAAGATAAGTATATTTATGCTTCAAATACTACTTTAAAGCCAAAAAGAAATGGTTTGAAGAATTCACGCTACGTTGACAGTATAATTTGTATTCCACCGAGCCGTAACGAAAGGGTTAATATCATAGTTTGACTGTTGTTGACGTAGCTTACTTGTGTTTATCATACCAAGTATTTGACGTAAAAAAATCTAACAAAAAACCCTTGTTAATATTAATTAAAACTGTGTTTTTAATTAATTTTATATTCAATATTTTTTATATTAAAGGATAACGTTTACTTTTATTATTATTTCAGAGTCATGTTATTTTATCTTTAAATGAAAATGCAAAAAAAGTAATGCGCAGGCAAACGTTGCAGGGTGAATTAACCAAAGAGATTATTTTCTCTTGAAGAGTGTCCGTGACAGAAGAAAAATCGCCCAGGAACAATAATATTATATATAGCGGGAGTCAGGACGGCGGAAATGAACTGGTTTCGGGATAAGACTAATGGACCTTCTACTGCAGAACAATCTGTGAAACAATCAAACACCCAAGCCACATTATTTCCTTTTTTTTTTTTTTCAATCTCATTCTTTATATGAAAAAAATATATTCATACAGTTTGGAATCTCTTCAAAGAAAGAATATTAATATAGTACAGAGTGAGTTGGCTAGAGATCCGCTCTGTATTGGTTGTAAGGCTTATACTCGTATATTGCATTGATCTGTATTTAGAGTATTTTATTATGATTCGTCATTCGGTTTAGGCGTCGGCAGATTTAGGTTAATCATTCAATGTCCTTACAAAAATTCAAATTTATAAATCACCAAACAATTGTTTTGGATAACCATTTATATAGCATTTGTTTCCATCTTCTTAACTCTCCGGATTCTTGCCCTCGCATCTCTTCAATATGTTGGGGTTATAATTCAGTTCAGCCGCTCTTTAGGAGCAATTGGTCTAGTCATAGGATGCGCCAGGTTAATCCAATCTCCTTACGAAAAGTCCCCGGGCACTTACACTTGCTTCTTTTCGATTTGCCCTTCTTTTCCAAGTTGTCGAGAAACACATATGTTCCCAGGTGGACAGTTTGGTGGAGAGATGTCTTAGTACAAGACATGGATAGTGGCAACTTGCATAAAGGACCTTGGCGTCACCCTAAATAGTAAATTATCTTATCACGACCATATTGATAGTATTCTGAACAAGTCCCTTAAACTTCTAGGTTTTATCAATAGAATCACTAAGGATTTTTAAAACCTGAGCTCCATCAAGGTCCTTTACTGTTCACTGATTCGTCCGCAGCTGAAATATGCTAGCGTTATATGGTCTCCCTACTATCGAACTCATATCGACCAGATTGAATCAGTCCAACATCGCTTCTTGTCAAGAGTTTCACGACTGATCGGCCTTGAGAGCGGTAGCTACTCCTATGAAGATATAGAGAGGCGACTTAATGTATCTACATTGGAGAGACGTAGAACAGTGACTGACTTGCTGTTTATTTTTAAAATTATGAACTTCATAATCGATGACTCGACATTATTGCAGGAAATTACGTTCAATGTTCACTCCCGGTTCACTAGAGGCAGTTACCTGCTACATGTAAAGACATCCAAAACCAACTACGGTTTCTATTCTCCTATGTTAAGAATGTGTAGACTGGTTAACTCCTCTAGTGACTTGGACTTTTTCGGGGTGGACCTTCCGGCATTTCGCAGATCCCTCTACTAATGTGCTAGATCTGTTTATTTACTCATGTTCATGTTTTGTCAAAATGTATTGTATTAGCTATAATATTTGTTCTGTTTTACCATTTTATTTATTGAATTTTCTACTTTAAAATCGTATGTATTGGCCTAGGCCGTTAATAAAATAAAATAATTGAGTTTAGGGGCTTAAATGTGACAATTTGTTGACTTTATGTTCTAAAGATGGAGTAAATAAGAGAAGAAGAGGTTGTATAGTGTACGACTAAATATAATTTTACATTCGAGAATGGTCGTAAAAACCAAAGCATGTCGTCAAATATTAAATAGTGGAATATATACTAAAAAAATATATTTACGACCTTAAAATTCCATCATGAAGTATTGAAAACGTAGAAATTTTACATAAATATACGAATCGTAGTTTAAATGGCATACCAGCACATCTCGATCCTTTTCTTACATCCTTTTCCTCTTTTGTCGATGGTATTGTTCTCTTAGATCTCTGTGATCTTTGACACGTAATGTTCTTCTTCTTTTATGTATGTTTTATTTTTGTATTATCTTTTGAATGTATTGTATATTTATGTATACTCTATGTTTCTTATTATTTGTGCCTTGGAACTACGTTTCTGTGAAATAAATAAATAAACCTAAAAACGTTTCAATAGTTCACTATCACACCAATCTTCTGTGTATAAAATTAAGAGCTTATAAATTGATTGAAAAATCAATACTTTATCAATTTAACGCTTTATCATTTTCTCCTTTTGATAAGAATTTCTAATTTTTTCGTTTGTCAATTTTATTTGTAAAGTAACCGTGTTTTGAATACGGAATGTCGCATTGTCCCGCCATTTCGGGTATTTGCAATTGTCACCCTGTTTATCGCGTGAATTGATTTACGCCGGGCGGAAAACGGTGGGGTGACCATGATTTATGCTCAGGTCGTCCGTCACCTCCCCCCCAACCCCCTCCTAGCTATTCCCGTGACGTTTGCCGAATGCGTAACTGGATTGGTGACGGTGAACTAAAAGCTTTGCGATTGATCACTTAAAAAAGGAGAATCGATTCAAGCGAACTTTTTTCCCTAAACGTAATTTTTAAATGTCAGCTGTTAAAACACTAAGTGTTCTCATTTTCACTCAACTTTTTTTTATTTCTTACATCGACGATATTTAAAAAATAATGTTTTTCTTCTTATAATATATATTGTCAGATTATATTCTTGATCGGAAGAGTCGAACTTATCATTTGATCGCCTTAAATATATCATTAACAAATCAATAAAAATATGGCTTTTTTTATGTAAACACAAACAGGAGAATACCGACAGACGGTAACAGTAATTCTGAAGTCTCATCTGTGGAATTCCATGACGCTTACCATGGTACATATGACTAAGCGCTGCATGTTTTGATTGAGTGTTGATCCGCCAACGTCATAGACTGCAGCCCGAGATTAACGCATCATCCTTATTATTTACAGGAATTTACTATGAATGTGTGATCTTCACGGGACGACTTTCGTCTGCCACCAATTTAATTTAATAGGCTGTGACTGGAATTTTACGGGTGAGGGATCAAATTCACACCAACCTGGGGTATTTTAGAGCTCATAAATCGATTAAAAATTCTTTTTTTTTAATCTCCGTCGTGGATCGAACCGACGATATTCGGCTTGCAAAGCAAATGCTTTTACCATTGACCTATACCCACCGGCTAACTACAGTACTAGAGTAGAACTGTCTTATTAAGTCCCCGATTCTTATGCCTTGGTAGTATTTGTGAACCAAATATGTTCCGTAGTGGACCTTCTAGTGGCAGACAGAAATGAGCGGAGGCAGTATGCGTTGACCATATGTTCCATATATGGAACGGATATGAGAATGAAGGATCTATCACAAAATTATATGCTTGATACTGTTTGTAAACTCTTAAAACTTTTTGTTATTTTCTTTTGTGGACGGTCAAAAGATGATTTTTTACCTGGCTGGGATATGTATATATAATCGTGTCGGAAACAACAGGGTCAGATCTTTTCTGCCCAGAAGTAGGCGACGTCGATGGTGTTACTCCCGGCCATCATCGGGTCTTCCTGGGTGCAGCTACTCGGACACAGCGCACACTCCAAAAGGTGTGACAGGGTCTGCTCCACGCCGCATTCACATTCAGTCGGTCCACTGTAAAACTGCCAGGCTTTCATTTGTGTCCTCGTTTTGCATACTCCGGTCCGAAGTCTGTTAAGGGACCTCCATATATTCCACCCCTGGTTGTGTCCAGGGGCTAGGCAGCTAGGAAAGCCGTCGGAAACTATACTATTTAATATATTGGCTGTGTAATGAGAGGCTAACCTGATATGGGATGAGACGAATACTCTCATATAATACAAATATGTAATGGATCACAAAACGAATGTTAAAAATATGAATAACAAACTCGATGCTTTGAACTTTCTTCGTCGTCCTTTGGTATTGCTTTTTGCTTCCCGTATATGTAGAAGAAGCCATTAACATATATTTTAATACTTTACGAATACATACATTATTATATCCTGAAGTATTATAAAGTGCCCGGAATGGCTGTGAAGTAACTTACCGGAGTTTGCTCGCCTCGGGAATGCGAAATTCTGACAAATGGTTTGATATTTTATTCAGCTTTCTCTCTCATAAGCTCCGGATTATATACACACCGCGTGAGCTCACCATTTTACCCCACATTATACGTATGGGATATATCTGCCGTGCCTCTTCGTCCTGATGACTATGTAAGAATATTGTAATCAAAAAAGCATCTAGACAAAATATTTTCAATTTATTTTGCTACTGTATCGTAATAATATTATTTTATTTGTTTCAGGTAAGTCGCACACTTATGCAATATCTAAGTACATCGCGATATTCTGTAGTCAACGAATGGTATGTACGAGTATTATTTATTACTTTGCTGATTTGACAATAGTGACTGATGCCTTTATTTCTCGTATACATCTTTAACTTTTGTATATGAAAATAGAAAATACAAGGAAGCGAAATTTATTTAGTATCAGGTGTATCAGAAGAGCTTAATTTGTAGGAGGTAGTTGGACACATATTTATAGCAATTTTTAATGTATGCAAACTAGATAGACTGTAAGGATAGATATAGTGACTATATCTATCTATATATAGTGACTCCTCTCTCTCACTCTCTACAAAATAAATTATTTTCTTACTCCCAATGCCGACATGTGTTCCTGGTAACAATTTAGTAATAAATACTGTGTGATAGAGATAACCTAATCAGGTCTGTCCCATTTCACTCTTAATACAAATAGTATTCTAATAATCGATCGCCTAAATTCATATGTGCTCCTGATACTCGTACTTTAACTAAATTTTATTTTTACCAAGCCTTTGAGATTTATTTTTTTATCAAATTCGAACATATTAAAATATAGGACATACTCTCTGTCTCTCTCGTACTCTTTTAGAAAAAATCTCCTATCTTAATACTTGTATGTGCTCCTCTTACCCATACGTTTAATGAACTTCAAAACAGGACGAAATTATTTTCTTAAATAAATTATATTTTTCCATATGACTCCAATGATGGGTTGGATAATGAAAAGTAAACACTAAGAATCTATCAGATACCAGATTTTTTGTTATTTCTTAGCGAGAAGAAATCGTAATTTGCACGCAAAATTGTACTCGAAATTGTATACGAAAGCTTAAAACTCGAATCCAAAAATAAATTCAACTAACGGCAAAAGTATCACGTGTATCAGAGGAGCGTATTATGCAACAGATATATAAATGTTGTATTACCTTGATAAGTAGTTTGTTAAAACGTATAGACAGAGATAGTGACATCTGATTTCTCTTACTCTCTATACAATAAATTATTTTTATAAACTTCTTCCTATTGTTGACATGTGCTCCTGATAAATTTAAAATAAGAATCTTGTTATGACAATGCTATTTTGAAAAAATATTTATAAATGTGTGACAGAGACAACCTCCTCAGATTCGTCCTTTTCACTCTCCAAACAAATATCTATTAAGAAAATCTACCTTCTCTATTCACTTGTGCTCCTGGTACTTCAACTCCGTTTTATTAAATTCTTCTACAAATAAAACTGTTGCTTTAAATTTGATATTAAATACATTAGGAAATAGACTTTCCCCTCTCGCAATCTTTTTATACTATTTTAAGCCACAATACAAAATTATAATAAATAATCTATGTCCTGTTTCAATATGTGCTCTTGTTACCGTAATTATGACCTTCAAAATAGGCCGAAAATATTTTTTACGACAAATCTTAATGATATACTGAAGGAAATAGAACATTTCTACGGGTTATTGTATTCATCTACGATGCCAGGTCCTAATGACAGATCTGCGGACGACAAGAGGGCTACTCTCACAAAGCACTGGTCTGAAGACATCCCAGATATAAGTATATTCGAAATTAAATCGGCCCTAAAACAACTTAAGAACAACAAAGCCCCTGGAGAAGACGGAATTACATCTGAGCTTCTGAAAGTAAGAGGAACCCCTCTGTTGAAAGAGCTTAAAAAACTATTCAACAAGGTAATAGAACATGGAGAAACCCCGGCGACATGGAGTACGAGTATTGTGATATTGTTCCACAAAAAAGGGGATAAATCACTGCTCAAAAACTACCGACCCATTTCCCGTGTGTATAAAGTATTCTCCAGAATTTTAACAAACAGGCTGACGGGTCGATTTGATGAATTTCAACCCCGAGAGCAAGCTGGGCTTAGGAAAGGCTTTAGTACAATTGATCATATCCACACGCTAAGACAAATCATTCAGAAAACCGAAGAATATAATCAGCCACTCTGCCACGCCTTTGTAGACTATGAAAAGGCATTTGACTCAATCGAGACTTGGGCAGTGCTAGATTCACTACAACGCTGCAAAATAGACTATCGGTATATAGAGATAATAAAATCTCTATACAAATCTGCAACAATGATGGTCCAGCTCCATGATAGCACTAACAATATTTCTATAAACAAAGGTGTTAGACAAGGAGATGTTATATCTCCAAAACTCTTCACAAACGCCCTAGAAGATATTTTTAAACTGCTATCCTGGACAAAATGTGGAATAAATATTAACGGAGAGTACATTTCTCACCTCCGATTAGCAGATGACATAGTGCTAATAGCCGAATCACCTAACAAGCTCCAAGACATGCTCTACGACCTCAATGAAGCGTCGAACAAAATTGGTCTAAAAATGAACATGGATAAAACAAAAGCCATGATTAATAGTCATATTTCACAGACCTTTGATCCTATTTCCATTGGAGGAACAGAAATAGAGGTTGTAAACGACTATACCTATCTGGGACAAGTAATACAACTAGGGCGAAATAACTTCTCAAAAGAAATCGACAGGCGCATACAACTGGGATGGGCAGCATTTGGAAAACTAAAGTACATTTTTAAAGCGAAAATTCCGCAATAACGGTAAATGATACCCGCAAATGTATTTTTGGTGGAACTAATTTGAAGATTAACAACTGGTATGGGCAGCAATTGGAAAACTAAAGTACATTTGTAAAGTAAAAATTCCGCAGTGTCTTAAATTTAAGACGTTTAACCAATGAATTAACTTATGGCGCAGAAACGTGGAATCTAACAGCAAGTCTTACGCATAAAATAAAGGTCACCCAGCGTGCTATGGAGATATCCATGCTAAGAGTGTCGCTAAAAGATAGAATGCGAAACGAGGATATCCGCAGAAGAACTCAAGTAGTGGAGGCTACCCAACGAATAGGCACACTCAAATGGCAATAGGCAGGACATATCTGTCGAAGAGACGACGGTCGATGGGGAAGAAAAGTATTGGAATGGCGCCCAAGAACTGGCAAACGAAGCATTGGCCGACCCCCTACAAGATGGACTGACGATATAAGAAGAATAGCGGGATTGACCTGGATGCGGAAGGCGAAGGATCGAAGAGGATGGAGACTCATGCGGGAGGCCTACGTTCAACAGTGGACGGACACAGGCTGATGATGATGATGATTTTTTACGAATATAGTGATTTTTTCTACATGAAATTCATTCGTATAAAATCCACAAACTATCGGCCACTCTATTGACAAACATTATTTTTAAATAAAATATAAAAATATAGTTACTTTGTCGTGGGCTTCCATATAACATAGAGACACTCAGATCGGCTAAGAGCAAATAGAAGCACCCTGCAGCTGACGGGAGGTAGTCCTAGCACCGTTTTTGTCAATCGGGGATTTCAGCTACGCGGCACCAATAGCCCGGAACTCGCTACAGGAAATTATAAGAGAGCTTAAAGCGGAGGCATCCTTCAGAAGCAGACTCAAAACCCACCTTTTTACTCAGAGAGGCAAAGAAGCGCTTTTGGAATGATCATTCGGTCATAAAAGAGCGCTATACAAATACTAATATAATAATAACAATCAAACAAAAAATATCGGACTCTCGTAAATAGTGAAATATCCTAGGCTTGAGAAATATGTTTTTTTTATCTCCAGGTTTTTTTTTCTTATCACTTTTAGGCGTTACTCCCGAGTCATTCATTGTCAGAGGCGTTAAAATTTTCTAAATCACTTACTTTGTCTTCAACTAACGACGCTATCGATGCACCCTGTATATGTGGAGTAGCTAGGACATTATTTTATACACCGTGTTCCTTTAACGCATTCCACGTAGCTCGGAACTTAATTATTTTTTATGACGTTTATGAAGGAAAGCCTTGCCAAACCAATTTGTCCTAGCGCGTATAGAAAGGTTTTCATTTAAAAATTATCTAATTAGAAGCTTGATCATAAGGATCAACTTGACATCCCCGTTTATCAAATAACGACTCCATATTGCCGGGATCGTCATTAGGACGCGTGTTGAAGGGATGAGGAGCAGGTGAGCAACACAAATAAATAACTTTTCGAGAAACACGTTGTTATTTATTTAAGACAAAAGATTGACAAACTTCGGTATTCGGCCCGGGCCACAAACAATAAACGATCTATCTCCGTCGAGACCCGAGCTGAAGGTGACTTCGACTGCGCCGTAACACTAGCGGCGCCCTTCGAATACATGTCGGTCATTTCACTAATTATTTGCTGTCGCATAACATGTGGCTACTACGTAATCGGATAATGAAACAAGATGGGGCCTGCAAATGCCCTCTTTTATAACTCCTCAAATCTAGACTTAGCCTAACACTGTTATACATATCAGACGAGCGATCAAAAATAAGAGAAAAAATATTGCTTTTCGAGGCTTTTCGGCACCAGCCTGGATGCTGGAGCTGATATCAAAGTGATGTAATTTAACAGCCAAGGATCGTCTGAACTAAGCAAAAGCAAAACGCTAATGAAGGACACAATACCGAGTCTTGTAACGCGTAACTTGCTCGCTTCATTGTATTCGGCTTACGAGGAACACGCGTCACATCGTCAGGCGTTCTTCTAGGTCGGTCCCGCAACCACAGTGGGGAGTGCGGTTTTACGAGCGACTGTTTTAATTAACGATGCATCCCAAACGTTCCACTTTCTCTACGAACACAAACCTACATTTCACTTTCTACGGCAACGTATCCCTACTGTGACGAGTGTGAGTATCTATATCGTTTGTCCTGTTCTCTATTTATTCTTTAAAAATATATGTATATCATGAGTTCAGAATCCAAATGGGATAGATCCATTAATTTTTTAATTTTTATTAGAATAATATTTTATTATTTCAATATTCTAATCTACTTTTATAGATCATTGACTATATTACAATATTATTATTACTTAAATATACATATACTAAACATAAAATTCTTTTTTCAACGCGTCAATCCAAGCACAAAAATAACGGCAGAAGCGGGATGCGAACCGCGGACTTTGGAAACCAACTATGCCCAGGTATTCATACCGCTCGGCGAATCACACCATTGCTATGCCCAGACTGACCTGCGATGAAACTAGTATTTATATCATTGTTATTATCGTACGATGATAGGATAGACGATGACGGGATAGATCCATTTTTCCAAAATGCATATTTTGATTTATTATATATTTTTTCCATATCCGCTTCATATTTCAAGCATATTGACACCGCAAATTGCCGTTTTTACAGTTCTGTTAGCTCAGATTGTTTATACCTCGTCCCAGTACATCTGTATATCCGGAGGTTCACATGGCAATATAGATGGTTAACAGGAGCCTCCAGGGCAAAATGCCCGCTGCATAGAATGCGCTTGTATTACCAAAAAAAATTGGGTGTTCAATTATCAAGGTTTTTTTTTCGGAGATCGGATGATCAGCCCGACACTCCCTAAGGCCTGGACATTTTTTCTCCTTATGGGGTGGCACAACCTAATATGCATATAGTATAACATTTCATCTAAAATCTATGAAACACTGTCGTTGAATTGATTTATAAACCTATTTAATCGCTGTTATTTCAAGTATAGTTTTTTTAAAGTTATTTAAATTCACCTGTAAGTATACTGAGTATCTCTACACGGTTGACATGTCGACATGTATTTTTCTATCTTTTGTGTTTCCTCCCACATATAGTACATTTAGAATCTCTTTATGAAAAATATTAAGAATTCCTTAATTATGGAATGTTTAATTATTTTTTTGAAGAAAGTACTATATTTTTAGTGGCATTATTGATAAAAGATCGAAAAAAAAAATCATCTAAAATATATGTGCCGACACCTGTTCTCGAAAAATATTATACGGCTGCATTGGCTTTTATACTAATGTCAGGATTACTGACGAAATTACGAAATAAAAGAGTTGGAACGATACAGGTGCCTTATATGCGGTACTTCGTTTTGATATTTTGTATATATTTCCATGGTCTTCTTCATAGTATCAATCCGGTGGATTGGTTTGCAGCAACAAAATCTTGCATCTCGATCTCCACTCCTCTCGATCCTCTGCAGTCCTCTTCAGCACAGCATAAGAGCTACAAATCATGTCCTCGAACACTTGCTGCAAATACTTCCCGTCTAGGGCGCCCTCTACAGTTTCTTCCCTCAACCATCCCTTCCACAATGTCGCAATTTCCATGGTAAATTATTGAAATAAAACAGATATTTATCAAATAATACATACATAAGAACAATAAATAAAATAAGCAAAACTTAAATATGTCGAATTAAATATACAGGCAATTTTCTGTAATGAAAACCCCTCAAGGTCGTAATAGTAATTGTAATTACTTATTCACATATTACGAAATTATTTCTCTCTTACTCAACAAGAAATAACACGCCATTGCTTCGTGTATCAGAAATGAGTGATAGTTGAAATATAGTGTTACTTCTACACCTTTATACAATATTAAACCAGTCCTTCTTAAATGTACTCTTATATCATGCTTGGGGGAAAAACTTCAAAAGACAGTATTACTGTTCTTTAGAACGTATGTTAACCACCTGTCCAAGAGTGACTTAAAAAAAAGGAGATTTATTTTAACCTTTTAATTTTAACCTTCAATTTTTTAACACTTTCATACGTTTCTCTCAATGTTTTCAGCATTAAAAGTTTCAGCATTCAGCACATTGAATGCTGAAAACTGAAAATGTTTCCGTTAGATAAATAAGTAAAAAATAAAAAAAATATAACCAAAAAAACTATAATAGTTAATAATTATTATTATCTAAAAAATAATACCCAAATCATTATTTTTTTTCTTCATCCTTACATAACCTATCTGTCTGTATTTCTTATCATACCTTGATAGACACACCCCTACCACCTCTCCTACAAAATAGGTTCGACCACTTACTCGAAGTACTATGCACCTCAGTTATCTCTTGACAAGTGATGGATTGAGGAAGGCTACGAGTTAATCGAAACTGCAGTTTCCTAAACAGAGAACATATATTTCATCTTTGAAACGCTTTGTCTCCCTCTCTTATCATTCATTGATAGCCAAACCGTCTCTCCTGCATAAATGTGTTCAATCACATACGGAATATACATGTAGTTCATTTGACTCTTGACAGTGTCGGATTGAAGAAAGCTACCAGCTAGTTGAAATGCAACCTTATAAATAGAGGTCATATTCACCGTGATCCATGTAAAAACAAGGTAAACAAATATATATTTATTAGATGAAAAGTATTGAAACCATTGGTTGAAGCATTCCTGAAACATTAATAAACGAGTGTAAGGCTGCCGCAAATATCGCTGCTTCTCAAAGATCGATTTCATAGAGTGAGAGGTAGCATAAGGGCTATTCAGTTACTCAACATTTTTAATATGGCAGCCAATTTTGGACAAGAATTTCTCTTAATAAAGTAAGACTCCTTAACTTCTGATCTTCAATATAAAAAGTACAATCATTCGGTAATAATTATGGGCACTGTTCTTATTTTAACAGGATCGCAATTTAATACTATCTGAAAATCTCTACATAATTGTCATAATTACACTCATGAGCAGAGACCCGTATTTTCAGCATTTTGCAATTAATATATATATATATATGTATATATATATATGTATATATATATGTATGTATATATATATATATATGTATATGGATATGTGTATATACATATATATATAAATGTATATATATATGTATATATATATGTATATATGTATATATATATATGTATATATATATATATATATATGTATATATATATATATATGTAAATATATGTATATATATGTATATATGTATATATATATATATATATGTATATATATATATATATATAATGGTCATTCAAAAGCGCTTCTTTGCCTCTTTGAGTAAAAAGGTGGGTCTTGAGTCTGCTTCTGAAGGATACCTCCGCTTTAAGGTCTCTTATGCTTTCCGGTAGCGAGTTCCAGGCCATTGTTGCCGCGTAGCTGAAACCACGATTGCCAATGACCGTGCTAGGACTACCTCCCGTCAGCTGCAGGGTGCTTCTATTTGCTCTGGCTGATCTGAGTGTCTCTCCACACGCGCTTATCTCTGAAGGCTTGATCAGTTTTGTCAAATAGCCCGGTGCAGTTACGTTTAGTACCTTAGTAATAATTAATTTATCATGAAATAATTTGCCTGGCAGCTTTCCGTAATACCACTGAACTACGAGTATTCCTCCTGCAAAGTGCTCGTCAATATTGTATGTATAATTTGAAAATATATTATATGTTATTTTCGTCTATCGTGTCGAGATAAACCTGCGGTTTGTTCACTTTGTCTCTCAATAATCATTATTTTGAATAATGTTAGGGACGTTGTTGAACTCCGTGAAGGGAAGAAGGTTGTTGAATTCTGAATGAATTAGAAAATTAACGTTCGAGTATATTTCCAGTGAATTTGTGTAGAAAATTTATCGTCACATTTCATGATACTCGTATATTATTGTTTTTTTACTTTTGACAGGAGTTTAAATATTCAAATCGTAATATTACACGAATGCAAAATCATTTTATAAGTTTATGTAAAAAAAATGCAGAAAGTCCCCTTCTTTGATAACGTTAAAGATGTCAACTGACATAACTTAATGAAACTGCGTTGTTCCGTAACCGAGGTCGCGGTCCCGAAATGACGGCATCAGCTTAAATGGTGATGCCGGGATACCAAAGACCGGAGTTGAGTTGATACTAATTTATTTGATACGAGACCTCTTTTATACCCTATTTTACAACATGAGTAAGCATTTATAAGAGTAATATTAATACATTGAATGTCATTCACTACTGTTTTTGGACCTTGATCCCTTCTATCTACATAAAGTGGCAGATTATTGGGATGGTTAATGCTCCGTATCGATGCGTAAGCATTCTTTATTTTATAAAATTAATATTAATACATAGAATTTCGTACACCGCAAATTCCTCGATATTTGTTGTTTTGAACCGTGATCCCCTCAATTTCCATAGAGTAGCAAAATGCCTTGTGTCGTACCTAACTGTATGAATCTAAGATAATGGTTTGATGATACCAATTACTTTAAAGACTTTTGGATGTTTAATACAAAATAGTTATGTTCAAAATAACGTTTTCACCATTCATCAGAGACGTAACTAGATTTATATTACATGTTTTTTAAAGCACCAGTCTATCTCATATTTCCACTTAAATGCGACTATATGGCCACCAAAGCCACAAAAAACATGTCAATTTTCACTGAAGTTATGATACTTCTTGATCACTTTACGTAGAGGGTTTATCATTACAGTTTTGTGAGGGTGTGATGTTCGATGATTCAATAGCTTCAGTAATTTTGTGTACTCAATCTCTAGCATCCTAGACTAGTTTGTAAGTGCTGTACGCACTCGAGATGAAGAGATTACATCATGAGAGTTACCTTTACTTGCACTCTCAGGTGCAACCCCTTGTCGCCAAACCTCATTATGCTTATAGAGCGCTTCCACTATCCATCAATATTCATTACCACCTGCTCTGTATGTTGTAATGGTACGTATATTACGCGTGCTTAAATATATTCTTACCCTCTAAAACGCTTTAGATTTTGAAAATTTAATCGGAAAACATACTCTCTATTTATTTCGTAACGCTTACCATTTAGAAAATGGCTATTCACTGTATACAAAAGATGAACCGCCAACGTCATTGACCACGAATCATCATTAAAGGTGTGTAAATGTGATGTTAGGTTGTCATAATCACTGGGTGTCGTTCACATAATAAGGTATTTCGTTTTACTCCTCGCTTTATAAATAGGCTTTGGATTTATGTATATACCCTTGAGCTGCCCCCCTCCTTAAAGGCCGTCGGAAATCATATACTAATATCTTTCTCTCTAATTTCGTCATCGCATTGCGAGGTTTCAGGATGAGCAGCAGATTAAAAACACAAATACTTTTTCTGAAGCACATTGACAAATATATTTCGATAACTTTACAAACTTCTCGCCCGGACCACAGCATTCGGGCCGGGCCACCATACAATATGATCCCGCCGCCGCCGGCACACGACTGACTCGGGACTGAGCGCCGTAATTGGCGGTCTATATAACCAACATCACACCCTGTGACCGGACTTGTCCAAAATGCCAATATATACAAGTACGACAAGCGAATAGAAATAAGATACGAAAGACTGTATATCGAGGCTTTCAGTACCAGTCGGCAAGGGCTATATCATGCTGATGTCAATACATATTGTACTTGGAGGATCTAAGGGAGGTAGAGCTGACATGCGATGAGACGAAGACCAAGGCGGCTAACATAGCTTTATGGGGGTTGTAATAAACACACGCTCCAGTTAAAGGAGCGGACATGGACAGGTGAATGAATAAATATGTATAAATTGTTGTCAAGTAGTTAGTTTCACACAGAAAAAAAAAAAAAAATTATGTTAATTTTTTTTTTTAATTGATGCAGCTATGGAAAGATAATTTATGTGATGACATATTATGAAACATCGATAATTGTTTGTAATATTATCTCTCAAGAAACACCTCTCCATTAAATTACCTTTTAAGCGATATAGAATTACTTTCTGAAAAAGCTCTCACGAAAAAAGCTCCATCATACCATCCGCTTGTGTTCTCGGTTGAGGGGGTATCGTGTTGCATTAGCATAATTGATGGATGCAAGTGCTTTTAATGAGTTTGCTCTTCAGAAGCACCTCCTCCGGACTGACGGGAGTTTCCTTTCGGTTGATTGGCGACGTTCCCTCCTCGTCATCCCACTCTCGAGGAGTTGAGATGAAGAGGTAGGAGGAGCAGGAATCGCTGCGCTTCAGAAATCACTTCAAAACGTTTGCTTGTGCATACGTGACGTGTAAAGTATGATCGCGCTGTGTACATTCGATAATGGGTTTTTCTTAAGTATTGAGACATTATACATTTACAACTGGGATGGGCAGCATTTAGAAAACTAAACTACATTTTTAAAGCGAAAATTCCGCAATGCCTTAAAACAAAGGCGTTTAACCAATGCATCCTCCCTGTATTAACTTATGGCGCAGAGACGTGGAATCTAACAGCATGTCTTACCCATAAAATTAAGGTCACCCAGCGCGCTATGGAGAGATGCTTGCTCGGAGTGTCGCTAAAAGATAGAATCCGAAACGAGGAAATACGCAGAAGCACTGAAGTAGTGGATGCTACCTAACGAATAGGCACACTCAAGTGGCAATGGGCAGCACATATCCGTCGAAGAGACGGCGGTCGATGGGGAAGAAAAGTATTGGAATGGCGCTCAAAAACTGGCAAACGAAGCATTGGCCGACTCCCTGCAAGATAGACCGACGACATAAAAATAATAGTTAGTGACTTGGATGCGGAAGGCGGAGGATCAAAGAGGATGGAGACTCATGCAGGGGGCTTACGTTCAACAGTGGACGGATACAGGCTGATGATGAAACATGTTTTCTAAACTGAAATTTTCATAACATTTATTTTAACACACGTAGAAGAAAATCGGAAGTTAATTTAGATCATATGGACGTTGACACCGGTCGTCGTCATATTCTTACGACGATTGTAATCTTGCCATTACAGCGCCACTTTGTTGGTGTTCGTCAAAATCAATATTGTTTCGCGGTGGTGCCCTCGACATAGACAGCGGCAAACTTCGTTTTCTGACAGACTGTTTGATGGAAGGGTGTCGTGTCCGCTCACTCACCTCGTCATTCCTCCCAAAATCTAACCATAGTTTTCCCAGTATTCTATACAAGCACATATATTACATCCCATTTTAAGGCTGCATAGGTTTTTGGGGAGGTGTTATAATCCGACACTGTAAAGAATACAGTAAATGAACTTACGAGAAATATTTTTCATTAATATATTATTAATATAGCATTCAGACATCTTAAAAAACATCGTTTTTTTTTCATAGCGGTAATGAGTCTTGAATTGCAAACCATATTCACCGAATAGAGAGCAAGTAAAGTGTAGAGTAATATTTGATAGATATAAATAAATGAATTTTTAGAATTTATTCCACAATATATTTTTTTGACGACATGTTTCAGCCAGGTCGAATGGCCATTTTCAAGTAAGTTGTATTGACTTGAAAAAATAGAATATTAAATACTTCAATAAAACAATTACGTAAAAATGTATTAAGAGCGGTGATGCGCGAGAAGGTAAACGTTTCTATCGATTTGTTTTCGCATACTGTATGTCATTTTATTTTCACTCCAGTATGTAACACAGCATTACTACTGTAGTAAATGGAATGACTACTCATCCAATAGCGAGAAGTAGGGTCCCCCCCCACAGTCATTGACGTACAGTTGACAACTAACCCATTGATTACCCTCGGGACAGACTCCACTCAAAAAAGTTACGAGAGTTTCGTATATATATATTTATCGTTGCGTTTTCTGCCAAGTGAATGCCTTAACATTTTTTTACATTCTTGTAAAGTCCCAATTATTTATGTATTCTTGATTTGATACTTTAAATTTTACTGAGTTTTTTATTCAGAACAAAATTAATAGTGTTTATTTTTAATAAAAAAAAATTGAGCCGAATTTTAATAATCTTCTAGCCGAATGAATAATAATTTGAGAATTAAATTACTGATGGCCTCTATCAAAAATTACTTTTAACGTTCGGTTCCATATTGAATATTTATTCTTACCAAATATATATATAAAACATGAAATATTTAGGAGAATACTGACAGATGGTGATAGTAATTCTGAAGTCTCATCTGTGGAATTCTATGATGCTTACCATGTAACATATAACTAAGCGCTGCATGTGGAGTGTTGATCCGCCAACGTCATAGACTACAGCCCTAGATTCACGCATCATTCTTATTACTGCGGCATGGAGCAGACCCTGTCACACCTTCTGGAGTGTGCGCTGTGCCCGAATAGCTGCACCCAGGAAGACCTGATGATGGCCAGAAGTAACGCCATCGACGTCGCCCACTTCTGGGCAGACAGGATCTGACCCTGTTGTTTCCGACACGATTATATATATTATTACAGGAATTTACTATATATGGGCGTCTTCACGGGACGTCTTTCATCTACCACAAATATTGATTAATAGGCTTTGACTGGCATTTTAGAGCTCAGAAATCGATTAAAATGTTTTTTTTCTCTCTCCGTCGGGGATCGAACCCATGACCTTTGGCTTGCAAAGCAAACGCTTTGACCATTAATATGTACCCGCCGGCGACTTCCCGAAATTGTCGGGAATCCCACTCATCTAGGGCGTAGTGATTTTTTTCTCATTGCTTATATGCTGAAGGAATTATATAAATATTTTGTAATATACTTGTTTTTTTTTATTTTTGTTTTTTTGAAAAAATATTCATTATTACTGCGGAATATTTATTTCCATTATGTAATAAATAAGCATATTCATTAGTGTTATATAAATCGAATTAATGCGGTTTTTTAATCCAATTACCTATGTACTTTTTTTTGAAATATTATAATGCGGCTTGTATTGTTTCGTTTGAATAGCGCTAGATGGACGGGACACAAAAATAATATTCGGGAAAACGGTGTGAATATTCGCTAAAAGCTCATTTTCATTTCCTCATATTTCCAAGAGCTTTTCACAGATGGCTCTCAGCGATTTTCAGCGCTTTTTCAAAAGCTTTTATTTTTGATGCTGCTCATGACGTTCAGATGTCACTCACCGTACATTTTTCGATTGATGTATCAACAAAAAATATATAAATAAAATATGTTTTTGGCAAGGGAAAATAGTTTTGTTATTTTATCACTGCATTTTTAATAATTTGAAAAATAAATGTAAGGTTATTTTTAGTAAAAATTATTAATGAAAATTATCTTAAAAAATATATACTTTGGTACACAATTATTTATTTTTGTATATATTACAAAGATCTATTGATAAATTATGTATAAATAATTTGTTCTGCTTCAAAATACCGTAGGTAATTAGTAGTATATTTTTGTTATATATTGGGATCACTGTTATATCTATCTAGAAAGTATAAATTAATGATTGTTGGATTAATCATTTTAAAACGTACATAATTAATTTAAAAATAATGAGAGAAAATGTGTAGATGTTTGGTTGAAATTAAATATTTTTGTTGAATCATCACTCCACATACTACGTTAATCATCGTGAACTTTATCAAATATGTATGTAATTTTTTCTATCGTAAATAGTATTTTTTATGTAAACACATACGTGAGAATACCGACTGATTGTGATGGTGATTCCGAAGTCTGATCTATGACGCTTATCATACTGCAGTTGTTTCGCCAACATCATAGACTACATCCCGATATTGACGTATCATTCTTATTATTACAGAAATTCAAAATGAATGGTTGGTCTTCACGAGACGACTTTCGTCTACCGCCAATTTGGATTAATAGGCTTTGACTGGCATTTTACGCACGACGGATCAAATTCACACCAACCAATATTAAAGAGATCAGAAATCGATTGATAATATTTTTTTTACAATCTCTGGTTGGGATCGAACCCATGACCGCTTTCACCGCTATACATTAAAACAGAGCATTAAAACCTTGTTATTCAAAACCATTTTTTTTTAAATTATATTAATTATTTATACTTACTTAGCTTCAAAATTTGTGCGTCTATCAATTGTATCAAATTAAGGCTAACATTGTTTTTTGTTGTTGATATAGCTGAAGAAATAAGGCGAAAACAAGTTTCATGAAAATGTATTCGTGAATTTGACAACGCCCTGTCACTTCGAATATTACTTCAGAACAATAAAATAAATACGAAATAATTGTTTTGATAATGTTGACGTCTCCCGGGACGTCCCTTTCAAGTGTCACCGTGATAACCTCGCGGATGGGAAGTTTATCAAATAAATGTCCAAACGTCAAAAAAAGAGACTTATAGTGGGTCCTGATGAACGTTTCGAGATACTAAACATAATATCTGACAGCACCTTAACAGTGATCTAAACTTGTATGCTCCTTATACATTAATAACATATCTTTTTAGCGAGTCATATTTCTTTGAACCTTTTTAATATCCGTCTAAACTAGACAATGTAGTTTATTTTGAAATTCTAATGTTACTCTCAGTACTATAAAACAAATAGTGATCTCTACACTCAGAGCTCCGTTGTTTACAAACTAAGTACAATAACCGACAGACACTACGAAATGAGTTCAGGGGTAAAGAAAAAGCAGCTGTAGCGTTACAGGCATTTTTAAGAATTTGATATTTAATCAAAAGAATACTGATATCGTGCAGTAAATTTTTTGAATTGTTAATAATAACAGTTTTACTGGCCGATATTTTTTTTCAATGTTTTCAGCATTAACTTTGAGATCCATTATAAATAATAAATATTTATTTATTATCCTTGTTTTTACATGGATCAAGTTAGATGTGGCCTTTGTTTAGGAGATTGCAATTTCGACTAACTCGTAGCCTTCCTCAATCCATCACCATTTGTCTCTTGACGTGTTTTAAAAATATTTTTGAAGATCAATAAGCAGTTATTTAAAATATTCTGAAATGTACTTACTTTAAATATTTAAAAATATATCAAATTTTCTTGTAATTAAATTTAAAATTTATATATACGAAATAATATATTTATTCCGTTTTTTTATAGTTATCTTTGTTTAAACTTAGTTTTTAACCCATTTTATTACTCAATTCGACTAACAAGATTTATTTTTTGGTACCAGGAGTAGAGAAAACGGGAAGAGATAATCCATTCGGACTGTTCAGACGTTTATACATTAGTTCTGCAGTTGGTGAGACGGTAGGATATTTCGAATTCATACATTTTATTTCTACCCATTCATCGATATGCGCGCCTGATACATTACGGAGGTGCTGATTTATTTTCTGCTGAAATTTCATTGCAAACTGTAATGGGATTGGAGTCATTTCTTGTATGACATACTTTTAGAATATATTACAGAAACCCCCATTATGGCGTACTTTATGAAGATTGGAATTATTTGAGATTATTTTAGATGAGTGTCATGAATGAAGAGGTGCTTTATTATTATTACTACTGGGACTAGATTGTTTTATATTTATTTTTATTTTGAACTGTTATCGATTAAATTTGAATAAATTGATAATTTTTAATTTTTCACACTCATTTTCAATTGTCTTTGTAATTTTTTATCTGGCCTTGTAAGAAGTTGGTCTTACCATTTTTAGTATATACGCGTCAAATTTAACAATCTGATTCACTTAAAAAATCAGCTTTATAAACATTTGCTTTATCCCCTAGTTCTATTCGCAAACAACCACTATATGTCCTTACATGCAGCATCCAGCCAACTCAGTTGAGCGTTATAGAGTCTGTAGAGGATCAAATCAACCTCCTGAATGTTTTTATTAGAACAAAATATAGACATATTTAAAAAATGACACTCATACGTCTAACCTGCAATCAATGGAACACAGGCGTAAGATTGGTTCTCTTAATCTTTTCTACCGTTATTACCACGGTCGCTGCTCTTCGGAACTAAAATAACTAATTCCTCCTGCACCCACCCACAACCGACAAACTCGTCTTACACTTGCCGAACATCCATACACGGTTAATATATGTCGACCAAGAACTGGCAGTTTCCAAAGCTCTTCTTCAATGCCACTAGTAAGATTTGAAATGCTCTTCTAGCGTCTGTATTTCCTGCTTCCTACAATCTGGATCTTTTCAAGAAACAAATAAATATACACTTGCAATCTCCCCAATCCACACACAAACACGAACACAACACACGTTTACCGCATGCAGCGTCCAGCCTCCCTGGCTGAGCGTCGTAGAGTGCACTGGTTTTGACTGGGTGTGCTCTCCTGCATACGTTTACATAAAAAAAAATTAAAACTTCAAAGATTTTTGGTAAATGTTATTTTCACTCGACTATACTCGTAACATATGAAGTGGCAATAAAATATTTTCTCTCCTTTTGTGGGATTTTTCAACTAATATCAATATTTTCTCACACAATGCTGCATTTATTATGTTAACTTATCACAAAGGTGCGTACATTGCACGGGCTTCCCTCCATCACCGATACACACACGTGCGGCCGGAAAATTGCTTTCAGAGTCTTTCGCGGCGTTTCAGTATTTTCAGTTTTCAGAACTGCGGCGAGCAAGAAGTCTTTGAAGCATTTCCACACAAAGGCCAGCGTCTGCACGATAAAAGACCTTTTAAGTTGATGGAAGAAAATGTGATTTCTCGACTTCAGAAAAGTGGACGAGTGGAAAGTAAAGTAGATTCGCGCTCAGATGAAGTGACCGGCAAACTATTTGCACGACTGTCCCGAGTACTCACTCCTTAAATCACAGCTAAGAGGAAGTTATTTTGTGGAGCGTTGAATAAAGCCTGTAAATAGCTTGTCTCTGAAAAATGACATCCATGTGGGAAATGGATTTTCCGCAATATCTTCTGTAAATTCATTTATATTTTAAAAGTATAAATAAGAAAATCTCGAATAAAAATCGTTAAATTGTACAGTTTATTTGAATTTTGCTTCCATTTTACGTATCTTCAAAAGTCCCTGTTTTAAATATAGTAAATTTATTTATTTGATCAATATAAGTATTTTAAAACTTAATATATATATATATATATTCGTATATTAATTTGACCCATAGTATCTTCCTGTATTTGTGTTTCCTTTCTCAACAATATTAACGTTATAAACTGACAATACTTGGTGAAACTGCCTAATCATAATTTTAAATTCATTTTAATTAAGAAGTTAACAAATTAAAAATATTTAGTTTTGATTCACATTTATTTTAAACGATTACATGTTTCGGCCTCCCTGGAGACCATCTTCAATAATGATTAAATTAAAAACTGTCTGTGGCTTGTATAGGTATGTATAAGTATTAGTTCCTACGTTAGTGCACACATATTTACAAATTGTATACTTGTGCGGGTAAAACCATCGATTTTTTTCTGTCTTAAAATTGTTCCTTTCTCATACAATTTGAATGTCTTCGATATCAAATCCATTTATACATGAAAATTTTCCCAAACTTTACGTAAATAAAATAATCTTTTTCATTCAGCATTCATCGTTTTTGGCACAAAATCATAAAACACACTACTTGGTCGCAATTTATTGTTTCTTTACTTGAGTTTACATTATAAAATATACTCGTGTACAAACATTCTAGTATATATACAAATTTAAAAAATATTTTCAATGTTGATATAATAATACTTAGAGAGTTAATACGTGGGAGTAGTAGGTGTGGTCTATGTTAGTAAATGTATTGATATTATTAAGAATAACAATAAATATAAGTTTAATTATATTAAAATTATATAAATTATGTGGAATACACCCCTGGATTGTGAAATAATAGAGACTTCGACTGAAATTTCATTTATATAAAAATACAGGAACACAACTATTTTTTCGTGGTCAATATTTTTGGTAAACTTTAGTATTGATTTTTTTTACATGAAATTCTCATATTCGTACTTAATAATTACGTTTGTATCCATTTTATAATTTTGGTAAGAAGTATTGTTTATTTTACCTTAATTAACACGACTGTTCAATTAAACTTTGTGATCCGGGTAACAGAATCGACGAGGAGGTTCATTTAAAATGTCTCAGATAATTTCGACAAAGTACACAGTGCAAATGTATACAATATATAAATGCGCTGTACGGAGCATAATAAAATATTTCGAAAGTTTAATTAATAATTTCTGGAGCTGTCTTATGTGTTTTAGTTTCAGTAAGTTCAATACAAAAGCTCGAGAGTTTTCAACAATCGATTATGCAGAATTTCACATAGACTTAAGCCAAGTGTATTAGACTTGTGGTGAAGCGCTGACGTTCATGCGAAACATTCTTTGTTCAATTCAAAAGATTCGTAATAAATATATATGTTTTTATAATTAAATATACGCATACAATTATACGTCATATTTTATTCGCATCAATTCATTCAGAAAAAATATCTGCAGACGCGGGATTCGAACCACGAGCCTTGCAACCTTTTCTCTTCCGCGCATTCCAGTCGACTATTTCTCTGCCTGAACAGATACGCGAAAGATAATGTATTTATACCATTGTAACCATCGTATAACGACAGACGTCTCTATAGTATATATTCAGAGTATGTATATTATTATTTTTTATTATTCAATCAGTCAAAATTTATTCACAAGCTTAATATATTATTACTTTTCGACAGTCTATATTTATTTAACTTGTTTTTACATGGATCACGTGAGATATGTCCTCTGTTTAGGAGACTGCAGTTTCAACTAACTAACTAACAAGAGAACATAAACAACAGCTTATACCACATCGCGTATTTCACTAGCTTATCCTTCAGCCGTATTTTTCAGTGTCACGTATTTACATAAAAATCATACGAAAGTACTCGCAGTGCTTAAGTTCTTTTCGCGCATTTGCACACTTTGCAGAGCTTTTTTGCTGACCAAGAAAGTAGCGGAATGAGATGAGGGTGACGATGCGAAAAGGCTCTGAAATTAGACGTCTGAAACTCCTCAAAGGGTTGAAGAAGTGAAGCTTCTTGTTACTAGGAGAATTTAATGTAGATTTTGTAGAAGTGAGCTCCAAAGACTGGAGTCTAGTCTATGTCTAGTCACTAGACAAAGCACTTTGAAGATTAATTGGAATTTTTTCCCTGTTGTTGAAAGATTTATTTATATATTGTTTTCATATACAAAAGCGAAATAATATATTATTTTTTATATTGCTTTATATTTAAAACACTCTATTATTAATTTAAAAATAGTATCGTCCTGTTGCCAACCAAGATATTTACTAATTAATCATTTCAGTTTGTCATCATACTTTTAAAAGGTTTATTCGTTATCTATAAAAAGACCTCTTATAATTGAATTTTATCTTGTTTTTATGTAGTTATTTTACTTTTTTTATTTTTATTTTTTACACAATATGCTGCTGTTACTAACTGTTTTTTTTTTGTACGAGATATACTCTCGAGATATATTGTCGAGATATATTCTCGAGATGTACGCTCAATATACTCTCGATATACTCTCGATATTCTCTCGATATACTCTATCGATATACTCTCGAGATATATTCTCGTAATACGATTGCTACGCTTGTTTTTGATTAAGCATTTGAACAAGTGAAAATAAATATCCCGAAATTATCGATACTGTCGTTAGAATAATCATTTCTTATAAACCAAGCAAAATAGTTGTTACATGTGGAGTTAGATGATACAAATTTGAGTTACTGTTACGTTTATTTAGTCAAATAAATAATTAAAACCAGATAAAAGTTTTTATATTTGACCACTATTTTTCACGTTTGAAAAATGATGTTGTATGTTTTTGGCATTTATGTTAACACTCTATTTATATACGCTAAAATATTTTGCTAAAATAAATTTCTCTGATATATATTTATAATGCTGGACAGTCCGTTCCTAGAAACAAAGATAGGAAAAACGTGTGCGGAAAAATTCATGCATTTTTTATTTGTTTTCCCAAAGTGGTGATCCGTTGAGTCAGGTGGGTCACAAAATATCGCGAATAATTTACCAGAAATCAAATCAAATATTTTCATATGACACAATACTTCCATTTCGGGTATATTTGGGCGATTTCTTTTATCTACTCGCTCTCTTGGAACCCTGGGACAATGCGACGATTCTGAGAACGGTATCAGACTGCAAATTCTAAGGCAGTGGTTTTGGTGAGATTTAGACGTCAGCGATTTCAGAAATTTCAGTAATGTCAGTGAAATAATGTATGTTTTTGATCATGCGAAAAATTTAGACAAAAAACACAATGTTGTAATAATAATATGTTATCGTTTGTGTAGTAGATTTATAAAATTTATATATATACGTTGCCGGCGAGTATAGCTCAATGGTCAAAGCGTTTGCTTTGCAAGCCAAAAGTCGTGGGTTCGATCCCCGACGGAGATTAAAAAAAAGATTTTTAATCGATTTCTGAGCTCTAAATTTACCCCCGGTTGGTGTGTATTTGATCCTTCATCCGGAAAATGTGGTAGACGAAAGTCGTCCGGTGAAGACCACCCATTCATAGTAAATTCTTGTAATAATAAAGGATATTGCGTGAATCTCGGGCTGTAGTCTATGACGTTGGCGGATTAGCACTCCACATGCAGCGCTTAGTCATATGCACCATGGTAAGCGTCATAGAATTACACAGATGAGACTTCAGAATTTCTATCACCATCTGTCGGTATTCTCCTTTACGTGTTTATACAAAAAACTGTTTTATTGTATCTCCAATATCATAAGTTTTAACCAAGGTGTTTTTCATTTAAATATTGTCTTTATTTATTTATTCCCATTCGTTCTCTTCCATAACAATACAAAATTATCATTCGAAAATAAATTTTTAGTAGTCTTAAAAAGTTATTTAGGTACGTAAATACAATTACACACCACTTACTTTCCACATTAACGTATTTTAGATATTAGATATATACTATTTATTTTGATATGTTTGTCATTTCACATCTAGAAAAACTCTGTCCCGTGTAAGCTTACTATGTATCAGGGAGGCATGTCCGCCCAAAGGTTTACTTTCAGATTTCCAACGCTCGGACACGAAAGCGAAAAGATACGGGTAATAGACCAATACGAATTCGCTAGGTGGCCCGGCGTTATTTGAAAGGCTGCCCCTTTTTTATGCTAGCCTGATACTTGTTGAGGGTTTTTTTTGAGTAGATTTCGCCTGTCCGGTCCCTTTTCAATGAGATTAAGCGAGATAGTCGGAAAAGACAGTTGTGCGTGGGAGAGGAAGTATTGTTAATGTGGTTTCAGGCTATTTTAACAAATGTGACACGCGGAATTATATCGGATTTACTTTTTGTAACATGATAATGTTACTTTCGACGATAAAGGTGTGTATTTAAAACATTACAACACAACATGTGTACAATTTTATCCTTTAAGGTTTAACGAAGGATTAACGAATTCACATGTAATAGTAATCATCTATGTTCGAATTAATATGTCATTTTAGCCAATATGAAAAACGATTGAACCAACTATTATGTTATAGACCTACAAGTATATTTCAAAAACAATCTGGGTTAAGAGACATTGTAATTTTTTAAAATTTTTGCGTTACATACTACATTAAATTTGCCGGCGAGTATAGTCCAGTGGTTAAAGCGTTTGCTTCTCACTCAGACGCCGTCGGTTCGCATCCCAACCAAGCTTAATTTTCTTAAATCTAGCCCCCAGATGGGTCAAGCCACCCCTTAAAGGCAAAAAAAAATCCAGGCCTCATCGGAGTATCGGGCTGATCATCTGATATCCTTAAAAATCCTGATCATTAAACACCCAAATATTTCTCTGAAACTACAGCCGCAGTCTATGCAAGTACGCGGGCTCTTTCCCTGGAGAGTCCTGGGAATGTTTCCATGTGGACCTTCGGGGATACAGGTGTTCTGGGACAAGACATGCACAATCAGAGCTTACAGAACTGTGAAATGGAAATTTTTGGTGCCCATATGCTCCAAATACGGAGCGGATAAAGTAAAAAAAAAAAATTATCGCTCAAATACAGATCTTAGTTGAACATTGGTTTATGCATAAAGAAGGTAAATATTATAAAAAAAAATGTATTAACAATTTTATTGCATTTTTTTTTGTGTGCTGTTCCATTTTTAGGACTCGTAGAATTGTGTCACTTGAGCAACCTAATTCAAGAACAATATAACGGAAACGTATCGTGGCATTACGTTTCATACATTAATTTGCTTCTGCGGTTCGGCTCCATTTCGTCTCCCGAGGCAGGAATTTAAAGTAAATTACAAAACAACTCTCGAATCTTTGTTCTGCTCACATCCTCCCAGTGGCAAAGGCTGTTGTACATTACAATCGCACTCACAGGAAACAATGTAATCTCTTAATTATCATTATTTTTTAAAAATATTTTTGCCGCTGATGATATATTCATAATTAGATTACGAGAGTTTTCCGTAAAATAAGGTTCCCATAGCGCTACAGTCCTGAAAAGCGCTGTTATAGTGGATCCCGTGATTCTGAAGTTTACCTTGGTTCCCCCACTCCAATTCCTTTCCCTTGCGAGCTAACTACATAGCTCGTATTTTTAAGTTAAACAAGTTATGAAGCATACGAATTTACGTTGTATTTTTATGCAAACACATATGAGAATACCGACAGAGGGTGTAAGTGATGCTAAAGTCTCATCTGTGGATTCTATGACGCTTACCATGTTACATATGGATAAGCGCTGCATGTGGAACGTTGGATATGGACTACAGCCAAAACATGCACGCATCATCTTTATTATTACAGGAATTTACTATGAATGGGTGGTCTTTTCACGGGACGACTTTCGTCAGCCACCAATTTTTAATTAATTGGTTACGACTGTCATTTTACGGGTGAGGAATCAAATTTACACCAAGAAGACCATCCATTCTTAGTGAACTGTAATAATATGGATGATGCATAAATGTCAGGCTGTAGTCTTTGAAGTCGGCGGATCAACAGTCCACATGCAGCGCTTAGGAATATGTAGCATGGTAAACGTCATAGAACAGATTAGACTTCAGAATCACTATCATCATCTGTCGGTATTCTCTTGTTTATGTTAACATAAAAAAACAATGGATGTTAAACAAGCATGCGGCAGTGCGTTTGTAGATAATGACATTTATAATTTAAACGTTTAAACATCGACATTTTGAAAAGACAACAAATCGCGGGTTCGTCACATGGCCGCGTAGAGGAAGTATGCAGGAGCAGATTAACAACTCAAAGAACTTAAATGAATTTTTTAAATTTTTATTCGAATATTATTTTATTATTTCAATATTCTAATCTACTTTTATAGATCATTGACTATATTACAATATTATTATTAATTAAATATACAAATACTATACATAAAATTCTTTTTTCAACGCGTCAATCCAAGCACAAAAATAAAGGCAGAAGCGGGATGTGAACCGCGGACCTTGGAAACCAATATGCCCAGGTATTCATACCGCTCAGCCAACTGGGCTATTGCTATGCCTAGACCGACTCGCGTTGAAACTAGTATTTATATCATTGTTATCATCGTACGATAGATGTCGCTGTAGTATATATTCAAAGTATGTATATTTTTATTTTTTATTATTCAATCAGTCATCATTTATTCACAAGCTTAATAACTTGTTTTTGAAGCACAATTCGCATTTATTTTTAATAAAGACTTGATTTCCTCGACCGACCGATATGGCGTTTCGTCGGCAGGACAAGAGCTAACTGGCGACTGCCGGAACACTGTGACTTCCAGCGCCGCCAAGATGACAGTTGCACCAACATGGAATTGAGCAACTGTCATAACAAATAAAATGGCGTATACAAACGCCGTGTAATTTTATATAATTAAAACTAACATTATTATGTGCATGTCAGGCGAGCGAACAAAAGTAAGAGACAAAATATTGTTTTTTGAGGCTCTTTGGCATTAGCCTAAAGGAACTGTATCAAGCTGATATCAGTTCTTTCAGAAGTGTGTTAGTTCTTCTGAGTTCAGAGGACCGTTTATGTTCCAAGGGTATAAGGTTTCACTTCAGTGTTTTATTTTTATTAGTCCAATTACTCTACTCTACTAAAAATGCATCATGGTAAGCGTCAGAGATTTCCACAGACTTCAGAATCACTATCACCATCTGTCGGTATACTTTATGTGCTTACATAAAAAAAAACCTTGAAAAGACTTGTTCTTTCTGGTTAAGGTGTTTTTCTGCAGCGCCCGTTTCAATTCCAGTGTGTGTTTTATTAATGCGCGAGAGGATGTCGCATTGTTTCCTCAAGATTTCAATTTATGTATGGAGTTGGGAGTTTTCAGGATATTTCAGGCCGCTTCAGGAGAGCGAGAGCGGGGCGGGAAATTTAAATAAGTCCATGCGCGGATGCGTGATTACGCGCGGGCGGGGCTGCTCACACTCCAACGCACGGGAGGACAGACAAAACGAAGGGGTGGTTTTGGAAATAAATAAATTAGTCTCGCCGAAAACTTTATTACATTATCCGCAAACTGTCGGGCCGTCCAACGACTCGTATGAAGATGCTTTGAGTGTTAGTTACGAGCAGAGATTTTTGTAAATGGAATTAATTTTGATAAATATTTATTTATTTACCTTGTTTTTACCTGGATCACGTTGAGTATGGCCTCTGCTTAGGAGACTGCAGTTTAGACTAACTCGTAGCTCTCCTCAATCCATCACTGTCAAGAGACAACCGAGCTGCGTGTATTTTCATAAGTTTTCTAACACATTTAATTAGGAGAGGAGGCTAGGGGGTTTGTGTATCAGGTAATAATCAGAGAGCGAGACGGATAGTTTTGCAAGGATGAAGACCAGTATAGTATATGTAAACAATAAAACCTCTACTTTTTATGTTCAGTCTGTTTAATTAAAAAATATATCCTCGTATCTAATGATACATTGTCTGTCTTTGTCTATTGATTAATGTTATGGCAAAAGGGTTATTCCATAATCACGTCTCACTGTCATCACGTTTCTTTAAAACTGAAATGCCGGTCGTAGTCTGATGACGTTGGCAGATAAACACATTATATACAGTGTCAAGCTATCCTTAAGATTGGCAAGCGTTATATAATCCACTGATGAATATTACTTACCATAATCTGTTCTATTTTATTACTTTTTTTTAAAGTCATGTTTCGTGTAATAAATAGATACGACGACGGTTGACGTTAATGTAAAATTATATTGACGAATTTAGCTCTCGTGTTATATCGTTTTTCATTTTTATATATCAGAAGTTATGTATTTCTTTCTAGTGAAGTATCATTTTCCACTTGCTCGCTTGGAAATCGAAATAATAGAGTCAAATAGGTGTTAATATACAGGTGATGGAAGTATCATCGGATAATTTCCTCGCGTAAACGAGCCGAGAAAAAAAAATGCACAACTTTTCAGGAATTTTAAAAAATCTCAGAATTAATAACAATGGCGCGTGAAATCACTTGGATTTTTTTTCGTATTGTAAAATTGATTTGTATTTTATTGGATTGATATAATATTTCATGCTTATAAATCGCGTCAAGCAATGAAACATAATATTTATTAATTGTAATTTTTTTTTATAATTCTTGTTTTTCGAAATTATATTGACATTCAATAACAGTTCACTTGATCACGTTTGATTATTTAACCATTCTATTACGGCTCGGTGGAATACAAATTATACTGTCAATTATAAAACTAGTATTTGAAGCATAAAAGTACTTTTCCGGTCTATTTTCATATATCACATTGGTTCTTGTGTCCTTAAGCTATCAGATGATGCATAAAAACTATTCTAAGAAAGTAGTAAAACGATATATCACGGCTACCAATGTCAACGGTAGGGGAATCTTACACGGCATATATCGGGTTCCGATACGAAAAGGCTAAAACAGCAAAAATACGCACTTAAATTTTATTTAATTGTAAAAAAGAATGCTCTGAAGCTTAACATCTAATCATTGTAATAGAAAATTAAATTTTGGCATTAATTTTATCATCTTTAATTGTTTATGAAATTCTGAACTTTTCGAGTTGATATTTCCTGCACCTATTCACAATCCGCTATTTTGTGGTACTCTTTCTAAACACCCATAGTTGTAATTGCAAGTTGAATATTTGCAGATGACGTAATTATATATATTTTTCCAAAACACACCTTTAAAGTTTTTTTTAATAACCGCAATATTGTATCATTTCAATAAAAGATCATTGTGTACAATTATTTTTTAAAAATAAATTTAAATGTTTTTAATAAAAGATCATTGTGTACAATAATTTTTTAAAAATAAATTTAAATATTTTTAAATTGAGTACCCCTTCTTAATCTGACCTTCCAGGAAAATCCTGTACATAAAAACAAGTATTTCGTACGTATTAAAGGGATTTGGATTGGTTAGTTTGACCCTTTATGTAAAATATGCGCATATCGTCATTATTTCAGGCTGTAACATCAATACTATGCGCTGATCCCCGCCATTTGGATAAAAATCAAATAAACATTGGCGAAATTCGCATAAAATATTCGCCAGATCTTCGAAGTCACTTGAAATTCAAATACGAAAGCCTGAAAATCATTCGCGAGCCACGTGTTTCAGAAGGTTGTATTTTTCAGACCTTCTCTATTTCATGTGCTCCTGGTATATTTATATAATTTTAACGCATGCAGAAGTATGCTGCTAAACTGCAGTTTAAGTATAAGTATTAGTATTTGGATTTTATTATAGTATCCATTTAATATGCAGGAAAGCTATGGTTCAGTAGTATATAAGTATTTATTCAGAGAGATGTTTGAAGTATATTTTTCTATTTTTTTTATTAATTCATAAAATTATTAAAATTTACATGCATATTCAACAGTTGATACACATGCGAATACATTACTTCTTCTTCGTAGAATCAATCCGGTGGATTGGTTTGCAGCAACAAATTCTTGCATCTCGATTTACACTCCTCTCGGTCCTCCGCAACCCTCTTCAGCTCAGCATAAGAACTACAACTTATGTTCTCGAACACTTTCTGCAAATACTCCCTCTACAGTTTCTACCCTCAACCATCCCCTCCAGAATGCCGTGAAGAAGACCATCGTGGCGCATGATATGAACTCGCCTCTCTGAGATGGTTCTTACTAGGTGCGTATCTTCCTTCTTCTCAGCATAATCAAGGAAGAAAGGCACCTAATTCATTACATATACCATTTTATATGTTTTTTTAGTGAAAAAATAAACAATGTACTCGTAGTGTTCATGACGATTTGTCTGTTATGAAACACATTTATCATTTATTTTTCTAATATTAATTGATGAAAGAAATCTCATATAAGATTATGTAGATTTGTACATGTATCGTTTGTCTACTTAATTATAAGTACATAATTCACTCCTCTTTTACGGTTTAGAATACAAGCATGTTATGGTGTCCAAGAAAATCACTCTGGAAGGGATATAATTTGTTTAGACGAAACTTATAAAAAGATAATACGTTTCTTCTAAGCAAATTATATCCCTTTAGAGACTAAATATAAAGGTTTTTATATACAGATTAATAAATAAAACATATATAAAGATAACCAAGTAGATACTGCCCAGAATGATACATGCAAAGTCGACACAGGCTGCCTCAAACCAACACATATTTCAAAACAATACTCCTTGGCTGGTATCACATCACCAAACATAAGCCACAAAGTTGTATGTGAAAAACTAAAAAAAAACACTAGTTATTAAGTAATTAAATATACACATACTATACATGAAATTCTTTATACGCATCAATTCATTCAGAAAAAATATCGGTAGAAACGGGATGCGAACCGCGAGCCTTGGAACCAACCGTTGCTCTTGTTCATAACTCTTATCCACTCGACTATCTCCTGCCCGAACGGGTGCGTAGAATATTTTGTATTTATACCATCGTTACCATCATATAACGATAGTTGTCTCTATAGTATATATTCAGAGTGTGTATATTATTATTTTTTATTATTCAATCAGTCAACATTTACTAAGTGTTATAAAGTTATTAAGTGACTGTTGTAGGTATTGTGTATTTGATAATTTATATGTTTGTAATTCAATAGTAAATAAATAACATAAATAAACTAGCAGCGACACTAACCTGGGTTTTTTTGCATGAAAATTTAGCGTCAAAACTCACTCAGCGACATACTTCAATTTATATGAAATGTTTGATACTATGTGCTGAAGAAATCCTGAAGGAAATACTCCCATGTCATAGTAATGTGAACGCAATTTGTTTGGAAGCGAATGATACGACTAGCCGTACGGAGGAGTGTCTTTTGATACATTGGATCTTCTGAAAAGCTACATTATATGTATGCCAAACGTATGAAAGGATTACATTAGATAGCTGACGTCGTGTTACACACATAAAAGGAACGCAAAATCGTGTAGATGGTTGTGTTTTTCGTAAATTTTGAGATGTTTTACCCGCGGGAATTTAACGTTTGATGCACGAGTATAGTCAATTATTTTTTCGTTGTTGAGAACACGATAAATAAAATGTTATCTGACAATCTATAAAGACATGGGATAAAAATAATCAAAGTTCAAATAGGCCAGATATTCCCTAAGGATTGCTAGGCTACAATAGAGATACCTAAGCAGTCATGTTGACAAAATGAAGATTTTGAGGTGGGCTTTTGGTGTTAGATAAATCAAGAAAATATACAAAAGATATTATATTTTTATATAATTTAGGGTCTCGAATATTCATGTCGTATTAATATATAAAGCAGTGCAAAAGAAAAAAAGGGTCAAAATTCTCAGACAAAACGATAGCTCTTATGGACGAACGTCGTAAAAGCAGAAGCATCCAAGATTACAATACCCTGAACAAAAAGTGAAAAAATCCATGAGATTTGACATTCGTCGTTCAAACACCGAGTATATCATGGAGATTGTTGCACGTTCTATAGGACAGGCCAACAACAAATCTTAATGAGATACTGAAGGAAATAGAACATTTCTACGGGTTATTGTATTCATCTACGATGCCAGGTCCTAATGACAGATCTGCGGACGACAAGGGCTACTCTCACAAAGCACTGGTCTGAAGACATCCCAGATATAAGTATATTCGAAATTAAATCGGCCCTAAAACAACTTAAGAACAACAAAGCCCCTGGAAGACGGAATTACATCTGAGCTTCTGAAAGTAGGAGGAACCCCTCTGTTGAAAGAGCTTAAAAACTATTCAACAAGGTAATAGAACATGGAGAAACCCCGTCGACATGGAGTACGAGTATTGTTCCACAAAAGGGGATAAATCACTGCTCAAAAACTACCGACCCATTTCCCTTCTTTCCCATGTGTATAAAGTATTCTCCAGAATTTTAACAAACAGGCTGACGGGTCGATTTGATGAATTCCAACCTCGAGAGCAAGCTGGGTTTAGGAAAGGCTTTAGTACAATTGATCATATCCACACGCTAAGACAAATCATTCAGAAAACCGAAGAATATAATCAGCCACTCTGCCTCGCCTTTGTAGACTATGAAAAGGCATTTGACTCAATCGAGACTTGGGCAGTGCTAGATTCACTACAACGCTGCAAAATAGACTATCGGTATATAGAGATAATAAAATCTCTATACAAATCTGCAACAATGATGGTCCAGCTCCATGATAGCACTAACAATATTTCTATAAACAAAGGTGTTAGACAAGGAGATGTTATATCTCCAAAACTCTTCACAAACGCCCTAGAAGATATTTTAAACTGCTATCCTGGACAAAATGTGGAATAAATATTAACGGAGAGTACATTTCTCACCTCCGATTCGCAGATGACATAGTGCTAATAGCCGAATCACCTGATAAGCTCCAAGACATGCTCTGAAGCGTCGAACAAAATTGGTCTGAAAATGAACATGGATAAAACAAAAGCCATGATTAATAGTCATATTTCACAGACCTTCGATCCTATTTCCATTGGAGGATCAGAAATAGAGGTTGTAAACGACTATACCTATCTGGGACAAGTAATACAACTAGGGCGAAATAACTTCTCAAAAGAAATCGACAGGCGCATACAACTGGGATGGGCAGCATTTGGAAAACTAAAGTACATTTTTAAAGCGAAAATTCCGCAACGCCTTAAAACTAAGGCGTTTAACCAATCATCCTCCCTGTATTAACTTATGGCGCAGAGACGTGGAATCTGACAGCAAGTCTTACCCATAAAATAAAAGTCACCCAGCGTGCTATGGAGAGATCCATGCTCGGAGTGTCGCTAAAGATAGAATCCGAAACGAGGAAATACGCAGAAGAACTCAAGTGTGCTACCCAACGAATAGGCACACTCAAGTGGCAATGGGCAGGACATATCTGTCGAAGAGACGACGGTCGATGGGGAAGAAAAGTATTGGAATGGCGCCCAAGAACTGGCAAACGAAGCATTGGCCGACCCCCTACAAGATGGACCGACGATATAAGAAGAATAGCGGGAGTGACCTGGATGCGGAAGGCGGAGGATCGAAGAGGATGGAGACTCATGCGGGAGGCCTACGTTCAACAGTGGACGGACACAGGCTGATGATGATGATGATGATTAATATATAAGACGCTTCATACAATAACTATATGTTATGTATACAGAGAATGTTAGTACATTTTTAAACGGACAATGTGACTCGAAAAGCTCATGTTAAGTCATGGGAAATCGTATGAACTTGAATCACTAGGATCAGAAAAGATTTAATTTTTACGTGATAGAAAAATAGATCGAGGATATGAAAGTGTCTTATTATAAAAACATACAGTATCAGACTGAGTGTAGAACGAAAGAAGAAATAATCGGAGATTCTTATAGGAGTTGATTTGTTTAATAACAATGTTATCAAAAAATACCGGGAAATTTTGATTTCAATTTCGCAGATTAAGCGATTCGATTTTTTTATTTATTTTTATGTTGGCAATATTGTCACTGGCATTTGTGCCAAATTATACGTCAAATTATTTAGGTTTGAGATACCCGTCCATTTATTTTTTCCAAACCTATTTCAATAACAAATCAATGTTTTTTTCTGAACGAATTGCCGATATTTTTTCTGAACGAATTGATGCGTATAAAGAATTTGATGTATAGTATGTGTATATTTAATTACTAATAATATTGTAATATAGTCAATGATCTATAAAACTAGATTAGAATATTGAAAAAAATAAAATAATATTCTAATAAATATTTAAAAATCCATATAATGTTTTTTTCGTTTATAATTGAAATACGAAGCTTTGGTTTGGGCATGTAAAGGTGTAATTAATTGCATAAAAACGAGTAGTATATTAAAATTATTATATTATTTGAATATAAATCGTATTACTAGTGACCATATTTATAATTTATTACTAAATTTAAGTTAAATCGCATGTTCTTAATTAATATTAATTTAACGTTTTATCTTTGCAGGTAAGTTCCAAATTCCAATTTAATGACAAATATTCAAGATCGTACCCGGAGACTAAGGCGATTATACATAGGTAAGAAAAAATATGTTGCTTTGTTCTACGCTCATACAAATTTAAAAAATGTTTTATTGTAGTATAAAAATAAATGAATTATAAATTTATTTAAACCTAAAATAATAATTTAAAACGCCAAGGATGCAGAAGAAGTAGAAAGTTATTTCGCGTAGGCGTTTTAAAAATCGTTCGTACAGTATAAAAAGGAACCTGACAAGCACGCGTGTATCAGGGGGGCAGAACTCGACACTGGTAGTACGTACCAGTAACTAGAGTACGAACATCCAAAAAACGCTGCGCCTTTCTTTCATAAACGTCGCCCGCCTCACCGTTCAAACGAAAACTTTTATACATTTATATACCCTCTGTGATTTCTGCTCTCCGTGGCGTCTATCTTTGAAATTTGGCAAAATTTCTCTCCGTGGAACATTATCGAGTGCTCACATCATTTCTTTCTGCGATGTTCAAATAAATTCTTCCATTTTCTCTATTCCCGTACATTTCATAAGTAGCTTCACAATTTATTTCCCGTGTGCTTGCGTTTCCCTGGTCCCGGTTCATAACTTTACTTTCGCAGCTTTTTATGCTCCGCCATTCGCTCTCGTATAAACATAATAAATTCGGCTGGAAAATATGCTAAAAGATTCACATTTCGTGTGTGTGACTAATCGTTTTGAGGTTTTTTACAAAGTACCAACATACTCATACTTCAGAAAATATATATTTGAAAATTATTGTTTGATATGTTTCTCTATATCAATATATTTTGTCGAGTTTGTTTTAAATATTAATCATTGCTTCCATTAAAGCTAGTTACTTGCTTTTTTTGTTATTAATGTAGGTCCTAAAGTTTATTCTTAATTATTATTGTTTATAAAATATAAAGCGTTTTCTTGGCATGCCAAAGATCGTAGGTTCGATCCCGGACGAGACTGACCTCTAAAATTCCCCCGGTTGGTGTGAATTTGATCCCTCATCCGTAAAATGCCAATCATAGTCTATCAATTATAATTGGTGGTAGACGAAAGTCATCCCTGTGAATTACTGTAATAATAAGGATGATGCATGAATGTCGGGCTATAGTTTATGACGCTGGTGGACCAACACTCCATATGCAGCGCTTATCCATACGTAGAATAGTAAGTGCCAAGAATCCACAGATGAAACTTCAGAATCAATATCATCGTTTTAATCCTGCAATAGTAATATTATATTAAATTATCGTTGTTTGATACCAAGGGTCAATAGATTATTGCTGTCGGTCTGTCTGTTCTTTGCCATAATCTTAATCCAACTTGTTCCATAATACTGTGTTTTTGTAGCCCATTTCTATGGCTTTCCGTCCATTATGTAATAGGATGAAAATGTTTTGCTCAATTAATGTTGAATGCGAAATAGCACCTCAATTATTTAATGTGTCAAACGATTAAATATAATATATTTATAAAGAAAAATTACTTTGTGGTTAGACGTGATAAAAAATAAAATAAATAATTAAATTTGTTTATGACCACTTGGTTTATAGTTTGTTGTATAGTAGTTTCGGTAGCACCCTAATTGGATTACTTATTACCTAATTTGGAAATTAAGAAATTGATATTTATAAATAATGAATTTCTGTGTCTGAAACAACAGGGTCAGATCCTGTCTGCCCAGAAGTGGGCCACGTCGATGGCGTTACTCCCGGCCATCATCAGGTCTGTTGGTGAGGTGCAGCGTACACTACAGAAGGTGTGACAGCGTCTGCTCTACGCCGCAGTCACATTCAGTCGGTCGGCTGTAAAACTGCCAGGCTTTCATTTGCGTCCTCGTCTTGCATACTCCGGTCCGAAGTCTGTTAAGGGACCTCTATATATTCCACCCCTGGACGTGTCTAGGGGCTAGGTCTTCTTTCAGGGTAATCCAAGTATTCTGAATATATATATAGAGTGCTACTGAAACTAGTAGAAAATAAACTATAAACCAAGCGGTTAAAAACAAATTTAGTTATTTTATTTTGTTATTGATTTATTATTACTTAGAAAAATAAATTTAAACCTATATCTTAGTTATACTCGTATACCGTATTTGTGTAGTAAAATATTTATTTTTATTTTGATTGTGCTGTAAAATAATTATGTTAAGAATATGGTGACTTCAAAGAATATTGTGAAGTTTCTTTAAAATTATATCACTCTAAATAATAGTTGAAACTAAACGATTGAATTTTGTTTAACTGAATATCCGTATTTTTTTACTTTTCTTGCTATAACATTTTACAAAGTTGAACGTTTCCTGTTGGTAACTTTTTACTTGAATTTTTTCAAGTTAAATACGTCACTTTACTTTAAAATTAGTCGCAGAAAACAAACTGTTTTGTTTTAAATCACTATGTGCGGGAACGGATAAACTTAAAATCAAATCCCGACTTGGAACGGACAAAAGTTTTCTAATCTACCGGTGAAGAAAAAACATAGAAAAGTTCAAATCCCGGCAGTTGTGGAAATGTTCTTGTTCTCTCGAGATTCCGTTATTTACATTTTCTTTCCGAAGAAGGGAAAACCATTATAAAAATAATTGATTTACAAATACACGCAAGTCGGGGAAAATCCACGGGAGTTTAACGGATTCGCCCAGTTTTCAATTTCGGCACAGATTTCACTCCCTTTTGGTTTTGTTCGCTTACGAAATAACGGTGAATATATTTTACAGTTTTGACACGTAAAAAATATTTTTATAGAGAGTTTTGTATTATAAAATCACACATAAGAAAGTGTTTGTTATGTTTGAGGAATGTTAAAACAAAATAGTTTCTTAAAAACCGAAAAATATCAATGTTTGTTAAATTGATAATAATTGCATATCTTGTTTTAAAATGGAACACACTGAGCACTGTTTCACCTGATAGAAGCTGCAGTTTCATGATCTATGAAAGGTTCATCAGTTCCAATGTGTACAAGCTTACTGACGTGTAAATGAATATTTACTGATAAAGAAAAAGTTTCACTAAAGGGTAATTAAGCGTTGTGTAGAAATGGGGATAAATGGGTGGGTAAGTAAATGACTTCACTAGAAATACAAAAAACATAATAATGTTTGGCTTGACTTCACCGTTTTACTATTTGTGTCGTGATCTTAGATTTTTCGTCGTAGTATCAATCTCTTGATCCTCTGCAATCCTCTTCAGCTCAGTATAAGAGCTACAACCTATGTCCTCGAACACTTGCTGCAAATAATCTCCGTCTAGGGCGCCCTCTAGAGTTTCTACCCTCAACCATCCCTTCTACAATGTCGCGAAGAAGATAATCGTGGCGCATAATGTGACCGATCCATCGGGCTCGCCTCTCTGAGATAGTTCTTACTAGGTGCCTATATTCCTTGATTATAGTATCTTTAGTATTTTATCATTATTATTTTAGTATAACGCCAGTTTGAAGTCTTTCATCAAATTATTAAGTATTTGTTTTAGTTTTTAACTCCTTCGATTTGAAAAAAATTATAGCGCATAAAATCACAATAAAATTGCGGGGGTACGTAATTAAATAATGATTTATCAATTAAATTTCGGGCAATTAATTTCGCTGAATTTTCGAGAACAAAGGCTCTAAACAATCCCGTTAATTTATTCCCTGATAAAGATGGTTAAGAATTTTTCTTTGAACGAAAGTCTTAAAAAAACTTTTCTACTGAAGTTTTTCTTTCAGGCGAGGTCTCTTGCAGTGGATTTGGGTTTGCCTCTCAAAATTGTAGGAAGGAACTTCAGGATGCGGTGCGAGGGACCTAGGTTGGTTAAGGAATTTGTAATGACCATAAAGTTTTTTTTTACTCTGTATCTGTTGCCACAAGTGTTCAAAAGCCTGTTGTTTAAGAGATAATATTAATAAATTGATATATACATATAATTGTACATCAAATTTTTATCATCACTTTGTGGACGCTGGTATTCGAACCACGAACTATGCACTTTAGTTCTATTCTATACACAGCGCGGACGATAGGGAACAATTCTTCCAGCATAGTATTTTATATTAAATTTGATGTTTTTAAATTATTGATACATTCGTATTAAACAGTTTTTTTGTTGTAAATTGAAAGTATGATCTCTCTTCTTCTTTAGTATCGTAATTTTCCATCACCTGGGATCGGCTCTCCTTGTGAACATTCTCCGTGTCTGCCTGTCTCACGCTGCATTCTCGGTCAACCCCATAGTTTTCAGATCCTTGTTTACAGTTGCAGACCAGGTTGCCTGTGGTCTTCCAGGTCTTCTCTTCGGCGTGGGTATGTTGAGGGCTTTCTTCACTTTGTGACCTCAAAATATTCCTCCCAGGTCCTCATGAATTGAAAGTATGCATAAGAAAATAATATTCCTAAAATCCGGGCACATGTAAATATTAAAATACATACATGAAATTACTGGAACCAGCTACAAGGCAAATATGATATTCAAATTTGAATAAAAATCAATTATTTAGATAAATACTCAGAAATCGTGCAATATTTTCTTGAATATTATCAATTTTTAGAAGATAGGATTCGATATGAAACAAATGCTGAATAATATATAATACCTATCAGTAATTTATGGTGTCCATATGCCTTAACAAACTTCGTGCACAGGATAAAAAGAAATAAGTTACTCTGTGGTACAGGATCGCATGAGCTTGAAGCGTGTCAAAGGGATAGAATTACATTTCCTCTCTAGTAATTTAATTGTGCACCTCAGACCGCACCCTCAGTACTAGAGTGAGCCAGCACTTGCACTCGTTTCGAAGGAATTCCTTTCGCCGGGGAAAGAATTTTATTCAGTCTCTGTGGCCTCCCCCACCCGGTAAACTAAAAGCGTCGGTTGCGGCGACTTCGAAATCTGCATACGTTTTTGAACGAATCTTAAATTACCCATCGTTTAACGATTTTGTATTATGAATCCGATGAAATGCATTAAGTACTTCGAATAATATTTGAATATTTTTTTGCTAATATTATAACTGTATACGTACGCCACAGTCAATTAAATAAGTTAATTTAACTCTCAGAATTGTTTTTTACGCATTATTTTTTCTTAAATTATTTTAATATTTCTTCTCGTTCCGTGTCAACTTTGCTTTACAGAGTAAATTTTACGAATAGTTCAAATTGTAATACAGTTTGCAGTTTTTTAAATGTAGGTGTAGTTCATGCTCTCTTGCGGCATCAAAGCACATGTTCCAGCTAGGTTCTTCCTCGCATAATCAACTGTAGGATGGGAAGCTTCCGTAACTGCTCGCTTATCTCGTCAATTCGCTCAAAGTCAAGTCATCTTAACCATAGTATTCTAATAAGGCAATCGATTTTATAATCCATTATACGGCTGTATTGGATTTGATAGAGATTCCAGATTTTGAGATTCGATGTCGTTTTGAAGGATGAAAATTACATAGACACTATAAGTGGGAAATTTTTATCTACTGTAGTTTAGACTCAAAAATTACGTATGAGCCTTAAAATACTAAATGCTTAAAGATTAAATGTTTATAAAAAGGTTTAAATGCCTCTTAATTTTCCTTTCAAAAATAAAATAATTAAGTTCTTCATGACATTAAAAAAAAACTCAAACAAATTATGAGCGGCGGGATTTCCCTGTTTTTTATTATCAAAAGGGGAGGAAAGTTCTGATTATAAATGTCCGCGAAACCCTTTTTTCGGGGGAAATTCCAACAAACAGGGAAAGCACCCGTGAATAAATTATCTTCTATCGCATATTTTTTCAGGAGGTGCCCTTTCTGAGCCCCGCGCGTATTGTTCCTGTAGAAATTTTACTGAAAAAAAAAACCCCGCGAAATTTCAGTTTTAAATTATCATGGAACATGCATAATGTTTCAATTATGATGGCCGTTTCATAAAACGATTCTCCGTAAATGTTTTTTTAAGTAAAGTGGCGTAAAAAAATAACGGTTGATTATTCTCTGGTGGATTATATGACATTCGCTTCTGAGGTGAACTTTCGCTGAAAATGTTTGATATTTCAGTTTAAAATTGTCATGAACTATACAAAATGTTTACATAAAGGTTCTTATATGAAATATCTATATGATATAAAGTAAATTAATGCTTCGATAGTTGTTCCGGCACCGAGGTCGCGGTCCCAAAATTACAGCATCAGCTAAATGGTGATGCCGAAATACCAAGGTTCCGGCACTGAGGATAAGTCCAAAGACCGGAGTTGAGTTGGTACTAATTTTTTTGATACGAGACCCCTTTTTCTACCCTAATTTACAACATGAGTAAGCATTTGTATAAGTAATATTAATACATTGAATGTCATACACATTCACCGCACATTCCTAGATACCGTTTTTGGGTCATGATCCCTTAAATCCACATAGAGTGGCAGATTATTGGGATGGTCAATGCTTTGTATCGATGCGTAAGCATTCTTTTTTAATATTAATACATGAATTTTGTACACCGCGAATTCCTCGATACTAATTGTTTGGGACCTTGATCCCGTCAATTTACATATGAGTGGCAAAAATGCCCTGAGTCGTACCTGACTGAATGAACTTAATCAATCAACTTAATCTAAGATAAAGAGCTGATTATAACAATTACTTTTAAAGACTTTTGGATGTTTAATTATGTTCAAAATAACGTTTTGAACAATAGTTCTATTATACGAGTACATTCGTTATACGATGGCTTGAAAGCGTTTTGCACTCTAACCTTCATTCCTCGATACATAAAGTAAACATCGCTTCTTTTTGTTTTGTCTACAGCATCTACCATTGCTAATCTTTCTCAGAATTTTTCAGTTTTTTGCTATATTTCCGAATGCCCTTAGAACGATGGCGGAAGCCCGGGGCAGTTTATATTCTTTTGTAGCACTTAAAGAACATATAGTATTCCAGTCAGGTAATTTTTCGTCTCTTGACCGGCTTGCAATATACATACATTTTTTTTACGGAGAATATGCGGCAGCAGTATGGGATTGATCAGCCCATTGTAATCAAGTGGATACGTCTTGAATGATGCATGCAGAGTCGTCCCAGGCTGCTTCAAACCAGCATCCATTTCAAAACTATACCCCTAGGCTGGTATCGCACCACCAAACATAAGACGCAAAGTCATATGCGTATAATCAGATACCTCCAATACTCAGACTGAAGTCGCGAAGAAGCTTTCTGAGATCCACACAACCTCTCACATCCGGCCCTGAAAACGAAAGACTCTCTGGCAAGAAGTCGCATCTGAGGATTTCATTACTCCAAAGAAAGGCATCCTTGACTGGCAGATCTGGAAATCCTTGAACAGATTAAGAACCGGAGTTGGTAGAACAAAGGATAACCTCGAGTGGTGGGGAATGCTGCGGAAGGAAGAGTCACTATTGTGCGACTGTGGAGACCTGCTGACCGCCTCACACCTAAGATCCTGCTCCATGTGCCCAACAAGCTGTACATTTCAAGACCTAATGCTGGGCTATCGACGTTGCCAGATACTGGACAAAAATAATTTGACGTCGCTGTCACGAAGAAGAAGAAGATTTTTCTTACGTAAACGTTAAAATTCTCGATTTTGTAAAAATAAATTAAACGTTTATGTAACAATGATACAAAAATTATCTAACAAATATATGTTCAAATGTGTTTCGGCCAAAATTTCCGAATTCCCGTTAACAATATTAAGTAGCAAGTGTTACAAAAGATATGCGATAACTGCCCTTTCACATCATAAACTTCCGTTCCGTTAACATTTACTTTCGCTAAACAACATTTAATTTGATTTTCCTTTGGGGTCATAAAAAATCAATCGACCCTCGAGCGTCGTCGAAAAACACACGCGCCCCCAAACGTAAATAGTCAATCAATAAAAAGAGGCCGTTAAATGTGCGGCTTGGCCCCGCTCTCCCCCAACAGAATGTATGAAAACTTTTTCCCTCCGCGCGGGGTTTCTATACGCGAATCGAACAATGCGGGGAGACTGGGGCCTGATGAGACGGCAACTTTTTTTTATTTATCGAAGACTTTCGCTCGAGTGTGGAGGTGGGAGGTCCGACGAGGATTTTATTATTTCCTATGTGAGGGAAAGAAGTGGACTGCTGAAGAAGTACTTGAATGGAATGAGGGTATTTTTTCAGTGTGTGAGGGTCAAACAAAAGTCGCATTAATAACGCAATATAAAAATTAGTGCACTTGTGTGATAATTGAAAGGTTAAATATACTCGTATTAGAGTAATTAAGTACTACTAATTGTCTCTATACTAGTATACTAATTTCGCAGCCTTAGACTGAGGTCGATTTGACATCCAACTGATGCACCTAAAATCACGGGAAGGCATTCAACCACTCTCTAATAAGTAGCTTTTTGCGTGCCTCCAGTAACAGGTTTCCATCTGGGTCTCCCAAAACAGGACGGGACAAGGAGAGTTTCACCAAGCGGTACTAGAGAATTCAGCTTAACCCAAAAGCTGCAATACCAAGACCATGGAAACTAACAAAATGTTAGGATGACATTTTATGACCACCATGTGCTCAATCTAGGGATAGAACTTGGGATTTTTAAATACGAGTAAGATACGAGTATTTCTAACATTTAGTTTCGGATTTTTTCTATGATTTTGACGATAAAAGTAAAGAGAATTAGTTATCACTCAGGCTTATCTATGCAACAAAATATGTAATGTTATATATATTAAAAAAAAACAGACTTCAAAATTATTCTTAAGCACTAAGTGATCTAGCTTTTGCTTCTAAAACTGCACTGCTTAATATTAACATTAAATTCTCTCAGTATAACAACCTCTTGTGATTGATGCAAAATGAAATAAAGTACGAGTACAAGTGAAAATGTCATTATTATGTGTAAACAGTGTGACACCCAAGCGATATTCTCTATCACAATATTTTCTATTCATTTGATTCAATTTTCGATAAAAAAGCGAATTGCCGGAAAACCATGGCAGTCGTTTTTCTTCGACATTATTTTCGCGGAATACGTCACACTTATATTTTATTTCACGGAAAACCCATTGTTGTTACTAAATTGAAAATGTATGACTTCGAAAGAGGTCAATTTACATTTCATAAATTTTCCCTTTTACCCATCCTTTTATGGCAGGAGTGTCAAACTCATAAAACACTTAAAATGATAAATAATTTATTAAATTTCAATCTCCTCAGTAATAAGTCTCCGCAGTAGTTAATTATAAATTATTTATAAAAAATTTCAGTTTGTTTTTTGATTCAAGATCTCGTCAAACTAAAAGGATATTTAATTGCAAAATATAGTCGGTGGAACTTTCGGAAATGAAGTTGTGTTAGGTCATAGTGAAGATTTTGGCGTCAGAGGTTCCTTGTGTTGATTCCTTGATAACCATGACAATCGGCTTATATGTCCCTGAAAATCACGAGGCACAGATTGTTTGATACACCAAAGAGTAACACTAACTTGCCAGAGACTATGCCTCTTGGGAGAGGGATCAGACTGTTCAACCACATCGCCTCGGATGTTGATATATTACACGCAACGGAGGCCCAGTTCAGGCACGAACTCCACGAATTTGTTGGAGTCATCCGTTTAGTGAACATTGGGACCTTTTATTGCTTGTCTTTATTGATTTGTTTTTGTGAGTACTTAATCAAAATTACCTATATTTATAAAAAAAAAATTTTTTATCAGTTTATTTCACGAGCGTATTGAAAAGAAATAGTTATGTTTCTGAAAAAATAAATAAGTAAATTGAAATTTAATTGTTAGCGCTGTTCTTGATCGATCACTGAAGTCGGATTGGTCGCCGCTTTTTTCTTACCAAATATTATTAATCTTGGTGTGCTGTTCCTTAGGACCAAATGGATTATACCTCAAGAGCGTCGGGCTAGTCATCCGTTCTCTTGAAAATAAGAATTTCAAAATCACCTAAATATGCCTAGGATATTATAGCTACGGTCTTTTAATGTTCCTGGGCTATTGCCCTAGAGACTTTCGGGAACCAAATATGTTTCTATTAGAACGGGCGCAGAGACGTCTTGCATAGATAATAGCAGTCAACGACAGTGCTATGGCGATTAATGGTGACCTTAGACGTATACTCTACGTGTGGAATAGATATTGGAAAAAAAATGTGCTATATTTATCATTAGTTTTAAACTTGACCTGAAGGAGGTGCGATGTCACCGAAATCGATAAACGAATAAATAATTAAAACTGTTTTTTACTATGTTTATTATTTCATCGTTTAAATATTACACACTATAAAACTACTTCATTCTACGAATATGAACTGACAAAATGTTTGTCAACGTAATTAGTCAAAGTATCTGTATTGTATACATCGTGAAACATGAACGTTTAGCGAATAATCGTTTGAAAAGGCCCTAATTTTCTTGCCAGTTCGTATCCCCTGGCCTCTTGGATAAACATTTCGTGAGATAAAGTTCTATTTACATACAAAACCTCTGGAAAAGGTTCGCTGGTATCAGGAGATAAAAATGCCGAGGGCTAAGTAATACGTCACCTTTGTGCGTCCTGTGTGAGAGTGAGAGCCCAGTCGAAATAGAACAAGACAAAATGCGTTAAAACTTACCTAATGGTAACTAAACACTTTACTATTTACTTTAAACTTTTTACTATTTATTGTACGCAACATATAAAGATATGTTGTCCTGGTAATTCGACCTCGGTAGTACGTCGTTTTTTATTAAATTTCTTAGGTATTATTTTCATCCCTATATTTCTAAATTTCATCCCTACGAGTATTTTGGTTTTTACGCCTTTCATTTTTTTTCTTTTTTGTTTTAAGCTATTTTGAGGCGCTTACCCTTGCTTACTTGCACACTTGCTCTTGAACCTAACTGGGAGAAGAGACGCAGAGTGGAGGTATATAAATCTGAATCTAAAATAAAAACCCTTTTATCTCAGCATCAGGGAACTATGATATATTGTGGGTAATATTTGTCAGCGTTTCCTTTCGCAGTGTTAATCCATGCGTTAAAGCTGTCCAACCCTTCCTCACACTGCGAGGAGAATCCACAAAGACTCAGGTTACTTTGATATTATATGAACCACCTAGTTAACAAACAGCACCTGGCCACCAAACTGTGTGATATAACCGAAAATATTATTTAAAAAAAATTTCACCAAATCGATAGGTTGGAAACGCCGAAAGTTAAAATGATGGCAACACACCTAATAAATTAATCTCATTCAACTCATCTACGTTCGGTCATCGCAGTACATTAAGTGTGTTTATTTATTTCCGTTATTCTTCGCCTTCTTGTGGCCAAAAAATTGTTTCTTGTTACCCCATCTAACATACTGTATACCTGAAGAAATTACTATTTAAATTCTTTGCTCAACGCTTCCATAAACTTTGAAACGATCTTAAAGTATCTGTGTTTCAATCATACAACATGGATATCTTCTAGAAACACAACGGTTACAATTTTTCTGTCATTATCATCAGCCTGTGTCTCTCCGTCCACTGTTGAACGTAGGCCTCCCGCAAGAATCACCATCCTTCTCAATAACCGTCTTCCGCATCCAGGCTACTCCCGCTATTCTTCTAATGTTGTCAGTTAGTCTTGTAGGGTTTCGGCTAACGCTCCGTACGCCAATTATTGGACGCTACTCCAACATCTTTTTCCCCATCGCCCGTCGCCTCTTCGACAGATATGTCCTGCCCCATTGCCATTTGAGTGTGCCTGTTCTTTTCTTACATACACACCATTAGTCATTTTCGCAAGTAGCGTCCAGCCATCTCGGTTGAACGTTGTAAGGCCCATTATATGACCACTAATCACTATTGATGTTTTAACCCTTTCGTTACGGCTCGGTGGAATACAAATTATACTGTCATACGGCGTGAATTCTTCAAACCATTTTTTATTGCTTTAAACTAGTATTTGATGCATAAATGTACTTATCTGGTCTATTTTCATATATCACATTAGTTCTTGTATCTAGCTATCAGATGATGCATAAAAAACTATTATATTTAACAAACGTTCATTATGTAACTCCATACATTTGGTATATATAATCGTGTCGGAAACAACAGGGTCAGATCCTGTCTGCCCAGAAGTGGCCATCGTCGATGGCGTTACTTCTGGCCATCATCAGGTCTTCCTGGGTGCAGCTATTCGGGCACAGCGCACACTCCAGAAGGTATGACAGGGTCTGCTCCACGCTGCAGTCACATTCAGTCGGTCCGCTGTAAAACTGCCAGGCTTTCATTTGTGTCCTCGTCTTGCATACTCTGGTCCGAAGTCTGTTAAGGGATCTCGATATATTCCACCCTCGGTCATGTCCAGGGGCTAGGTCCTCTTTCGGGGCGATCCAAGTATTCCCCACAGTTGCGCTTCTCCACATGTTCAGCTGCAGGGTGGCCTCAGGTATCACCAGTTCCGTAGTCGACTGTAGGAAACTTATTCTTGATTTGAGCCGTGTGGTTATCTTTTAATATTCCTGTAAATAATACATGTAGGTTAATAAAGGGAATGACTGCACTTCCAATTTCTTTTCGTAGATGTCACAATGAGTACTGAAAGTAGCAAATGATGTCCTCTGCCACCGAGTCAATCCCTGCGGGAGTGCTGCCGTTGGACGAGCGCCGCTATGTCGTTGCTTAAACGTGGCTTCTCTGCGGAGGTCGGGGCACGATCCTCCGCAGGGTAAGATCACGAAAGAAACCGAAAAAGAAGTAAGACTGGCGGCGCTCGCAGCATGGCAGAGCAGATGGTCGACCGCTCAAGGGTAGACACACATATTCCTTCTTTCCTTCTGTCCTCGATAGAATGGAAATGCCCAAACCACTGGACTAGTCAATTCATGACTGGGCATGGCAATTTTAAGGCTAAACTCTTCAAGTTTAGCCTCGTAGGACGCTGAACACGTTCTGTGGCATTGTCCGATATTAGATTTAGCGAGGCAAAGGCTCCTTAGCGTAATCCAACAGAAGTCTGGACCGGTTGGATATATCGATCTATCTACGGAGCCCAACTACCATGCATTTTCTGTATTCGCGGCGACCTTCGGCGAAGAAGTCTAAAAGTGCAAATTTTAACGTCTCAACTACTAACTTTTACATCCATGTGTGGTGTTGCTCACCAAAACCAGTTACTTGTATAACGAGAATGTACTCTGAAAACAATGCCTTGCTAAGTGCTCCCAAGGAGCGCAGGTACAAGGCCCAAAAAAAAAAAAAAAACCGATGTCAACGATCGGGGAATCTTTGACGGTATATGCCGAAAACCTATGCGAAAAGGTAAAAAGTCTAAACTTTAGTTACTAGGGGAATACCTCTCGGTTTTTTGGATCTGTGCTCTTTGTAAAATAAGTGTTTCGCACATATTTTTATCCCTCTGTGTTCAGTAGGGAAAGACTTCACATTGAGACACTCCTCGTCTCTCTCTCTCGGTGAATTATCAAAGGATTTAATCAGACCCTTTCGCATGCATGATACATAATTGATAATGCTTATATTAAAATCTGTATGTGTTTTATTAGCACCAGCCAAGTGTTAATTTATACTGAACGGTTATGTTTTTACAGTTTAATTACCTTGTGTCGACCTCAAGCGTATTTTTTAATTTATGTAAAAGCCTTCTCTTACAAAATTTTTGAAAAACAAATGTTAGTAATTTCATTATTAACGGTTTCAACTAAGTAATTATTTTCGTTATTCATCATGAAAAAACGTCGAACTTTCATTAAATATGGTGTCTGCTATAATATGTACTAGTAAAAAAGGTAATAATATACAAGTATATGAACGTATTGCCGTTATTTCTTCGTGGGTATTTTGAAAACATTTCTTTGAAAAAATTGTTTATAACAATAATATTTATGTAGTCCAATATTCGACGAGTATTTTGATTAAGTAAGTGCTTTTTTTGGCAGTATTTAATTCATTAAATGGGTAATAAATACCTAAAAAGGTAAGTAAAAAAGAATTATTTGCCATTAGAAAAATATCAATCGGCATTAGAAAAATAATAAATTTGCAGGAAATATTTATTGAAAGGTAATTTATAATAGGCTAGGTTAGGTTTACATTTTTTCGGGTTAATGATTCATTAATTTTACATTAATTTTTACCAGTGTTGAATATATTACTGCCATTTTGATTTTATAACTGACCACAAATTCAATACAAATATATATATATAGTAATTTATATTTGAATAATTCATTGATTTTTAGTCCTATATTGGCGTCCATTGAGCTGGCTGAATTTTATTGCGGGAACTTATGGGGACCGTGTGCGTCAGCTATATGGAACATACGAGGGTGATCCGTAAAATAAGTTTCCCATGGCGCTAAGTCCTGAAAAGCGCTGTTATGGTGGATCCTGGGATTCTGTAGTGTACCTTGGTTCCTCCACTCCAAATCTCTTCCCTAGCGAGCCGTCTGCGGAGCTCAGTCTTGGCTAAGCAGCCGTACGTGATGGATATCCCCCTCGCTTCGCCTGTCAGGTGTGCGCTGCGCTCGGTGATCGCCCTCGTTGCCTCCTCGCCCTCGTAGAGTGAACTCATGACTGAGGATCAATTTTCTCGTACGGATATTTTCCATTTCTTTCTATATGCTTGTAGACCAGCAACAGTCCTATATCTTATTTTATCAGATTAGCCTAGTGTTGTGGAGCGCTTCTAAAATAATGTACTTTATTTCTACTCGTATGCTGCTATGAAAATCATTTTCGAAAGAGAATTAGATAAAATATGATCTTAATTTGATATACTATATGTAGTTTCCGTTATATTTTTAAATATTTGCAATTCATACATAATTCATTTAATAAGATTAGCACGAATGAATATAGTATTAAAATTGACGATTCGGTGAAAGCAAAACAAAAATAATTTATCCGTACTTTCATAATTGAATTTTAAAGTAGGGTTCCTCGGTCATTACTGAAAATGATGAATGTCCTTCTCGGAGCCATAAATACATTAAATAATTTCTGTGGGATTTGCTTGTCTTGCTAATTTTAATTGGGCCTGAGATTTAACAGTTGGGATTTATTGGCGGTCGCCAGCTTTCGTCATCCCTTCATTTAAATAACCGCCGAATGAACGGACACCCTCTCAACTAACTGTATGCGCTCCTGACACAAAGAAAACGATTGAGGAGGTTTTTTTCTTTGACTTTTTACTAGATTGTCGATGTAAGAATATTAAAATGTACTTTTCAAATAAAATGTACTCAGGCATTATACAAATCATGGTGAACGATGTCTTTGATGTCAAAAAAGACAATGAGCATCGTTTTCACTTTGGATTTGCACATTTTCGGTAATCTCTTCTCGGCCCTACGAAAAGACCTTGTACCACCGAAACACACCACTTCTTTCTAAAGCATCATCTGGGTAAACCTGCTTGATCATATCAAACGTCTCTGTCGCAGATTTACCAAGTTTCACACAGAATTTAATCGCATACCTCTGCTCTAACGAACGCTGCATTTTCGGCTTTTACCACTCACAGAGACACTGCGCGCGAAAAAGCCTGTCCTGACTCTCCGGGCGCTCTGAGACAACTAACCAGCCGCTCGTTGGTAAGCTAGGAACCTCTCTACCGAATCCAGTTGGTGCGCGCGCACTCAAAGTATAGTCGTGGCGGAAAAAATGAGTCCTATTATTTTCAAGACATCCTGTATACATAATATTTTAGAGAAAACATTATTATAGCTCTTCTTTTGCACCACAGACGAACCGAAGGATCATTTTAATTATATGAACTCCTGATACTTCAAAAAAATATCTGTCATTTAGATGGATTATTTTCAATTATGAAAAATAAAACATTCATCAACATCAGCCTGTGTACGTCCACTGTTGAACGTAGGCCTCCCGCATGAGTCTCCATCCTCTTCGATCCTCCGCCTTCCGCATCCAGGTCACTCCCGCTATTCTTCTTATGTCGTCAGTCCATCTTGCAGGGGGTCGGCCAATGCTTCGTTTGCCAGTTCTTGGGCGCCATTCCAATATTTTTCTTCCCCATCGACCGTCGTCTCTTCGACAGATATGACCTGCCCATTGCCACTTGAGTGTGCCTATTCGTTGGGTAGCATCCACTACTTGAGTTCTTATGCGTATTTCCTCGTTTCGGATTCTATCTTTTAGCGACACTCCGAGCATGGATCTCTCCATAGCACGCTGGGTGACTTTTATTTTATGGGTAAGACTTGCTGTCAGATTGATTCCACGTCTCTGCGCCATAAGTTAATACAGGGAGGACGCATTGGTTAAACGCCTTAGTTTTAAGGCATTGCGGAATTTTCGCTTGAAAAATGTACTTTAGTTTTCCAAATGCTGCCCATCCCAGTTGTATGCGCCTGTCGATTTCTTTTGAGAAGTTATTTCGCCCTAGTTGTATTACTTGTCCCAGATAGGTATAGTCGCTTACAACCTCTATTTCTGTTCCTCCAATGGAAATAGGATCAAAGGTCTGTGAAATATGACTATTAATCATGGCTTTTGTTTTATCCATGTTCATTTTCAGACCAATTTTGTACGCCTCATTGAGGTCGTAGAGCATGTCTTGGAGCTTGTTAGGTGATTCGGCTATTAGCACTATGTCATCTGCAAATCGGAGGAGAGAAATGTACTCTCCGTTAATATTTATTCCACATTTTGTCCAGGATAGCAGTTTAAGCAAAACATTACTCTAAAGATAACTCAAGCATATCTTCTTCGTAGTATCAATCCGGTGTATTGGTTTGCAGCAACAAAATCTCGCATCTCGATCTCCACTCCTCTCGATCCTCTTTAACCCTGTTTAGCTCAGTATAAGAGCTACAACTCATGCCCTCAAACACTTGCTGCAAATACTCTCGTCTAGGTCGCCCTCTGGAGCTTCTACTCTCAACCATCCCTTCCACAATGTCGTGAAGAATCGTGGTGCATGATGTGACCGATCCATCGGGTTCGCCTCTCTGAGATGGTTCTTACTAGGTGCCTATCTTCCTTGATTATGCTGAGATCCTCATTGTTCGTGACGTGGTCTCTCCAGGAAATTCCGAGAATTCTTCTGTATGACCACATCTTCAAGGCCTCTAGACTTTTTTATCACTTTGCGATAAGCACCATGTCTCACAACCGTAGTATATACATAATATTTTCTAAAATACATTAATAAAGCTCTTCTTTTGCAGCACAGATGAACCGAAGTATATTTTTAATTATATGAACTTCTGATACTTCAAAAAAAAAAACGTAAATATAGATGGTTTATTTTTAATTATGTAAAATAAAACACTATTCTAAAGATAACCCAAGCATATAAGCTTACATACTCTTCTCTCTCAAAAGGTTGTTATACAGTCGCGTGAGGGCATGATCAGGAGCAGGTCAGCAAAACAAAGGCTTGTTCTGAAGCACATTGACATATATTAACGAGAAATTTTACAAGCTTGTGTCCCGGACCTAGTTACAGCATTAGGCCGAGCCACAATACAATATGCTCTCGCCGAAGTGCGGGACGCGACTGGCTCCGCACGCTCGTCGGCGCTGCGGCTCTCGCTCAGCGCCCGAGTGGCGATGTATATAACTATACAGACAATATGGCGACACATAAATGTATGACAAGCGAACAGAAATAAGACGAAAGATTGTATGTCGAGGTTTTCGGTATCAGTTAGCAAGGGCTCAAAGCATACAATCTCCACTATAAAATCATAGATTAATATTGTATTTTATAGTTTAACCTTGTTTTTTACTGTATGCGTCAGAGACAAATTTATTCTTTGTGTGATTTTTACGATGTCACAATATTTTTCTAGGCTGACTACACCTATACATGACAGTTTTAAATTGTTTTCATTAGGTATGATAAAAAAAGCAGTTGGGTGTGAGAATAATCCTTGACCAATAAATGGTCTGTCAGAGCGTATTAACATTTTAATAATAAATGAAATGGTACGTTTGTTAATCGTTTTTTTATTAGTAGAGTACTTTAAAGATTAAAATGCTATGATTTAATGCTTTAACGACGAGATGTATTATTAAAATGTTTGTGTTTCATCACTTCACACGCACGTGATGATCAACCCTGAAGCAGATTCTGCAACACCGTCGGGTATAACTCAATGGTCAAAGCGTTTTCTTGATAAGCCAAAGATCGTGGGCTCAATCCCCGACGGAGATTAAGAAAAAAAAGATTTTTAATCGATTTCTGAGCTCTAAAGTACCCTCGTTGGTATGAATTTGATCCCTCACCCGTAAGATTCCGATCATAGTCTATCAATTAAAATTTGTGGTAGATGAAAGTCGTCCCGTGAAGAGCACCCATTCATAATAAATTCCAGTAAAAATAAGGATGATGGGTGAATCTCGGGCTGTAGTCTATGACTTTGGCGGATCAACACTTCCCACATGCAGCGCTTATCCATATGCACCATGGTAAGCGTCATAGAATTCCACAGATGAGTCTTCAGAATTACTATCACCATCTGTCGGTATTCTTCTGTGTGTGTTAAAAAATGCATTTAAAAATTTTCTATCACTATTTGACAATATTTTTTATATGTTTTGTTCATGTGATTAAAACGACATTATTCATAATAACTAAGAAGCAAGATATATCAGATCTTATGTGATAACATGTGGATATTATTATGATTCCAAACAATTCTCTAGTCCAAATAAGTTAATTTTCTCAGGTCACCCTCTGTGTTTCTAAGCCCACATTTGCTTGAATCATTTGGATTGATTGTGTGGTAGGTCGCACCGGAACCCCTCCGTTGCGAATCCCGGCAAATTGCTTAGTAACTTAGCGACGATAGTTGAAGCTACTTTATCAGATTCATATCAACCGAGCGTTCGGGATTTTAATCGAGTTCTGTTAATGACAGAAATAATATATATTTTTATTATTAACTTTTATTTATATAATTCTTTGTAAATTGTATTGACATCCTCATCACTTTGGGAAAAAATGACGGGATGATTATCGGATCGGGTGGTGAAAGTATGAGGAGCAGATTAACAACACAGCCTTTTTCCGAAGCACATTGATATTGACATATATTTTCAATGAAGACTTGGTTTCCCCGCTTGACCGTAACATGACGTTACTTTCGCCTTGGTCGAACGTGACTTGACTGACGACTAAGCGCGCTCGTAATGGGCTGTCACCCAGTGTCGCAAGTGGTGATCTACAGAATCAGTGGTTCACCAATTACAGCAGCCATGTACATAACGAACGTCACACCCGTGACCGGACTTGTCCAAAATGCCATTATACACACACATGTACGACAAGCGAACAGAAATAAGAGACGAAAGATTGTATATTGAGGTTTTCGGTACCAGTCATCAAGGGCTATATCATGCTGATGTCAGTATGAAGTGAGCTTTTTAGTGTAACAATTTTATTATTCGGAATGTTTAGTATGCTTTAACCCCGATGCACTGTGGATATGTTGAATTTAATAATGAATTTGAGTTAAACGAATATCTTATGAAACACACGAATAATCTCAATAATCATAGTACTAGGGGAACTCACAAATTGGTTACCAGCGTATGATTCCGATGGCTGAATATTGCGTAAAGGTTAGCTACGGTCACTTAAAAAATGTTTTTTTTTTTAATTATTTATATTTATGTCCAAAATTGGTGAAAATGTTATGTTTTATTCATTGATCTGTAAAACGAAGATTGTAAGTATTTGGATATTTTTGGACCCTTTCATCACGGCTCGGTTTGAATACAAATTATACTGTCAATTATAAAAGTAGTACTTGAAGCATAAATATACTTATCTAGTCTATTTTCATATATCACATTGGTTCTTGTATCTTTTAGCTATCAGATGATGCATAAAAAACTGCTCTTAGAAAGTGGCATAACGATATATCACGTCAACTAATGTCAACGGTCGGGGAATCTTATGACGGCATATGCCGACAACCGATGCGAAAGGGTTAACTATGTTTAATACTTGTGGTAAAATAAAAATCACTTTTTTATATTCAAGAGTAACTAGATAATACTTTTTAAATTTAGCAAGTCTTCGTATTTTGTGAGTTTCATATTTTGGTAAGATTTTGGTTAAAATTTTGGAACCAAAGTTAATTTCGTAAATTTAAATTTAGAATTGTATTTTAACAACACTACTGCTTTTAACAATATTATTCATGCCTATGGCAAACCAAAATAATATAAAAAAAAATACCTTTGACCTTTCCTCGCAAGATCGATGATTATTTCATTTACAAAACTCATTAATTTCACATCCATTAATGAAAAAACCTCATTATTATTTTCCCACGTACATGTTTTCAGCATGTCCTAACCACACAATTAATTTTCCTGTATTGAATCACGTATCAAGCCTGAAATAACGTTTTAATTGTGACCCAAATGTTATATTTCTTAACACGAAAAACCATTTCTGAAAAGCTTTCTGCTTTCACACGTGGAAGTTTTTTTTACCGCCTCATGTTCCAATATTTAAAAATCTAATTATTTTACTTAAACTTGTTTGGTTCTCAGATACTCCTGAAACAGCCGAACAATGTGGTAATATAAACAATTTATTTAATTCGTAGTTAATTTATAAATTTTTATTTATCGTACTGACGCTTCCTTAAGTGTTTAATAATATGATTTAATTTAATTAATTGTGTTATCTGTATTTTTATATGCTTATTTGTGTTTTCTTTCTTATTTAATGCATACATTGCTGAATTTTTATTAGTATTACAAATAATAGTTTTTTTATATGATAAGAAACTTTCCCTCAGTTATCTCTTAACAAGTGATAGATCGAGAAAGGCTACAAGTTAGTCGAAACTGCAATCTACTAATAGAGAACTTATCTTACGTGATCCATGTAAAAACAAGGTAAATAAATAAATATTTATAATTAACAAGTATTGTTTATATAGATTTTACAGTGGTGTAAATAAAGCATCGTAGATCATATAATCAAACGTAATCTACTAAAAATATATCGTTTGTTAAATGATAAAGATAATCATAAAGCAACTTTTGTTAAAATCATTAATAATCATTTCATCAGATACGCATTCTGAATTTATAAGCAAAAAATAATTAAATGATTGACTTTGACTGTCAGTTTTTTAGATAAGTGTAGCAGTCTCACACCAACTTTTGGTCGTTAGGAGTGCGTTAGCATAAATAACAAATAAAATTGAATCGCTCAAAACTTGAAGCAATAGTCGTTGGATTAACAAACCCAAATAAAGCCAACAATTGTGGAGTATGGCAGCACATAAAAACATAACCGAGAGAGAGAGAGATGAGATTTCGGAGGAAACTTTTCATATTAGCCGCATTTAATGTTTCCCAGTGGTAACGATGCTGCGAGAAAATTATTACAGTTGGTTATATTTTTATTTATCACCTCTTCGGTTTCATGGGAGCCTGATACTTTTTTTTACTTAACCGCATACAGTAAAATAATGGCGTAGAGTAAATTTGTTTTTTTTTTTTTTTTACATAAACGCATTCAAAAGAATACTGAAAAATTAGAAATGCAGAAATCTCATCCCTTGTTTCTATGACGTTTACCATGTTACGTATGCCTAAGCGCTGCATGTGTAGTGTTCATCCGCCAACGTCATAGACATTCTCGCATTCTATTTACTACAGTAACTCTCTATGAATGGATAGTGTTAACGGGACGACTTTAGTCTACTACCAATTTGAATTAATAGGCTATGACTGGCATTTTACGGGTGAGGGATTAAATTCACAACATCAGAGGTATTTACAGAGCTTAGAAATCGATTTTGTGTAATTTCCGTCGGGGATTGAACCCACGACTTTTCATTTTGTAAGCAAAAGCATTCACCAATAAGTTATAGTATACCCGCTGTCAATATGGCTGTGACGTTCTCCAGTGTTAATTATGTAAATTTAAAAAACAAATTATTATAATCCAAAATTCATATATTATTTCCGAAATGCATCGATTTATTTAAAAGATGCTCAATGTAAAGTTTACGTGATAAGTAACAGCACGCAGGAGAACACCAAAGAAGAATCAATTAATTTAGTGGTTTTTAGGATGCGTTCTATGGTGGTTGAAGATGGTTACGAGACCTTTAATAAATTCAATATGAAAGCTTAACGGGTGAAATATTTAGTATTAAAAACATTAATATTGTTTTTTGGGCACTAATTTCATGCTTATAAATAATGAAAATATTAAACTAACTTGTGATGAGTACAGAGTTGTTCTAGGGACTTTGAGCGTGGAGTCTAACTCGTACGCTCGTATTAATGTGAACAAAGAGATATAAGTCTTATAGACTTTGTTAAATCCGTTTTACATCAATATACTCGCAAGTTAAGATTAAAGATAAATCTAAGACTAGCCAGTTCATAAATTATTCAAATAATCAAGCTGATTAAAGGGTTAAAAGGTGACGTGAGGGAAGATATGCCCTGTCACCGAATTATGCGATTATTAAGACGAAATCTCCCGCGATCTCATTAATACGTGTATCAGGGCCGCTGAGTTCGCTCGGGGCAGAGCGCTTAGGCGGTGATCGCGCGGGGTTTTACTATCGCGCCTAGTACTGGTTACCGTTGTAATGTTATACCTCCTGCGAACACCCGGCCGCTAACGTGTCGCCCTGGTAGCTCCGCGTCACATTCCGGGCGTTATGTCGGCTATCCGCGGAATGGGCTTGCGAAACCCGGCGAATTTAACGTCATAATTTTGCCATGTGAACCCGAATTACAAAGCCTATTTTCTAAATGTATACACACATAACGAACGTTCAAAACCATGTTTCAACGTGATTAATATAAAATGTACGTATCAATATAAATAAACACGTTGGTTTCGATGAAATCTCTTTTTATAATGATTGTAAAATGTTTGTACTACATAATATCGTGTAATTTTATTCTCTCGGGTTAAAACACTTTTTTCACAATTAAACTCAGTGGTTTTTGGGAGCTTTTACCCAAAGCACTGAACCTTTCAGCCTTTGCCTCGTAAAATGTCAGTTGTGACTGCTCCATCCTTGATCCTTTGGTTCATGCTGAGCTTTTTCCCTCTATACATTGAGCTTTTCGTGTGGGATTGCATCAAAAGTTCATCCCGGATTTTCTATTTTTTCTCTACCCTCTCACAAGCTCGGAAACGTTTTGAGCTTTGACAACTTTAATCTGCATCAGATAATAATTTTATTTGACTCGAATTTTTTGCAGAAACATTTACATTTTCAAATTGCTCTCGCCGCTTGAAGCCTTTGACTCTTTTGCAAGATGTCAGATTATCAATGCAATAAAAATCAATTTCGTCAGTCTGTTTTTGACGTTTGATTTATATAACCAGTATTTTGAATTGATATTTAATTTCCAACTACCTGTTTTACGCAATTGATACTTTAAGTGCTGTATCGTGTACTATACTTGTATTGATAAGTTAAAAGGATTAAATCTGATATAATTTTGAAAACATGTGGTCTATTTTTTTAAACGCTTTTGCGTCCTTTTTACAGAATATGATATGCAGTTTTGTTGAATCGATTCACGTTTTTTCCTTCTTTTTATTAAGTAAATATTTTGTTATTTATGAAATGCCGAGAGGTCATTTAAATAATCCACATTTTATATGTCAAGCATTTTCTCAAGGCACTTAGTTAATAATTTCCCGTGGCGGTACATTTAACCATCCTTATCAACCTCCTCTTTCAAAGGGCAAGTTGGATGAGCAATTAACATAATTTCCTCTTGGAAACCATTCACGAGTTTCCCCGAGTTGTTCCCCTTTGCGTTTCTGCTCACTTGATACCTGGAAAGCTGAAGCGAACAGACCAAATGGGTTTAAAACATCCTTATTTACGACCCAAATGAATTTATACGCCCCTAGTATTCTAACGTTAGTGAGCAAACGATAACATCACCCGTTAGGAATTCCTGCCGTAGCCTATCAATGTTATTAAGCAAATTAATCAATAATTCTTACGCGGCGATCTATTTTACTATCTTTAAAGTTTAGTTTCCTTAAGCAAATGAAAGTATTTTATTTTGGAAATAATTACAAGTTATTCGTACCTTGAGTGGTTCATATTCCAGTATGTTCTCCTAATACATGTGAATCAGAAGTAAACGGTCCTGGCAAGATATATTTCATGTAATCATATATTGTATAATCCTAAATTATTAAATCCCATATCCATTATTCCAAGACATGCAATGTATTATTCGTTGATCGCATGTATCATAGTGCCTTCTAATCTTACTATACTCGTATATATTGTTTAATTTCATACTAATTGTAATATTTTCAAAAAATGGCAATGTCAACTAGGGACTGCTTTCAATTAGGTAATTAATTTTTGCTACTAAAGTAATGTACATAATTTCACAATTAGCGTAATATAATCGTATTTCACAGCTAAGTATTCGTAGTTGTGCTATTAATTACTTTGTAAATGATTCTTCTCCTATTCATATGTTTTCTCTAAGTAACGTAGTACTTTGCTTGCTACTGCCTTCCACCTACCAAAAGTCCATTGACTCTTTTAACAAAAGTAAACCCTCCTGCTGATCTATCCATAGTAAAATAAGGTAAATGAGGACATAGTGGGATAAGGGTTAAAGCATTTCGCTGTACGCATTCGTTTTGCGGTGGGGTATCAGGTCAGTTGTGTGGCGTTCTCCCACTGTAGGCAAATTGCGAATTGCTCTCCTAGTGAAACCGTTCCGCTGTTCCCTAGCTCATTAGCGGAATTACCCTGGCCGTATTATGCTGCCCTGGTATCCGGTTACAAATTCCAACAATGTCCGACTGGCTAAATATGTGAATTAGATATTTTTACGCCTCGTATAATTAAAATAATTAGGTTTTCGTGATACGTTATCATGTTGAATTACTAAAAATGTTATATCTAATACATGCATACAAAATAATACAATAAAATATGGATACAAATCATTTATTTAACAACACACAACACATTTAAAATTTGTTTATTTTTTCTCTTTTCTGAATCTCTTTAAAATAAATATAAAGTAATTTGTAATCATCTCAACAATATGATATTACATTCACGTAATTTATACACGTAGTGTCTAACGGAAGCAGTTTAGTTACATAGTCTATTGAAATCCTAAAACCTCCTGATGGTATTTTGTCAGCTTGTGTTTATGTAAAAAAAAAGGCGTAACATACTCGTAAAAATATTTAAAGCTATTATGTATGGCGATTTTATTTTAAATTACAAGTATTTTAAGTTGAATTTTTAAAAATACATATTGAAACTAAAACATGTTTTAAAATATTTAAACTGCAATTTAACATTTGCTTGAAATTACGGCCGGTCGAATCACGAACCTTTCACAACTTTTTCACGGAACTTTATGAATGTGTGTTAATAGACTTTTAAAAGCACCAATCCAATATTAAGGAATACTTATTAGAAGAAAGGTTATCGGGTTATGTTACACAAATTTAGATTTTATTAAAGTTCACAAGTAACCAGTAAGTATCTGACACAATTTTGCAATAGTTAGTAGTAAGTGTCTAGAAAACATCCAAATAAATTTTCGTCAGTATTTGAACGTCATAAATAAAAATAAAAAATCTCGCATGTTAAGAAGCTCCATTATTCACTGTACTGTTAATTTAGTTCTTAAATGCCTCTTTTAAACGTTAATATTCATTTTTTTCAATGTTTTCAGCATTCACTTTGAGATCCATTATATATTACAAATATTTATTTATTTACCTTGTTTTAACATGGATCACGTAAGATAAGTTCTCTATTAGGAGACTGCAGTTTCGACTAACTCATAGCCTTTCTCAATTCTTCACTTGATAAGAGATAACAAAGCTGCGATAGTACTTTGCAAGTGGTCTAACTCATTTTATGTAGGAGAGGGGTAGGGATGTATCTTAATATTCAATAACAAAGAACTCTCTCAGTGTGACTTCACATTCCGCAGGGAAAAATATTCCTTGATAATTTTTAATAATATTATCATTTCCCTTTATATTAAAATTAAAATATATTCCCCACTCTGCAATATCGTACCTAATTCTTTATAAAATTAAATTCCGCTCTCGTAAGTTTAATGACGATATTGCTTTACTGTCGGTTTCATAGAAACTCTTGGAGATATATTCTTTGAAAGCTATTTCTATGTCCACTTCTGGGTAAAAACGATGAGGATGGAATACTAAAGACGAAGTCGAACAACTAACTCTTCAGCCAGTCCAGAGGCTTTTGAGAAACTTGTCAATCTTAGAGAAAGTAGAGGAGTTATAGGAAAAAAGGTATCAGGCTGGCAGAAATGATAATGAGATAAATAATTTAATATTATTTTTATATGTATAAATAAGGAAATACTTATTCCTTAAAAACCTATTTCTTATCCCGAATATGTCATGATTTTTTTTTCTTTTTATAGTCAACGTACTCCTTAATTATCAAAACACAATTTACAAAACGCTTTAAAATATATCGTACCCTTCATTCTAAGCACAGTTTCACCATTGACCTCTTACGAGAGTATTTTTCATTGGAAAAGTGTTATCAATGTTTACTTTGCTTTCCACAACGCAGTAGTCTCGGTGGGTATAGCTCAATGGTTAAAGCGTTTGATTTTCAAGCCAAAGTTCGTGGGATCGATCCCCGACGAAGATTAAAAAAAAGATTGTTAATCGATTTCTGAGCTCTAAAATACCCCCGGTTGGTGTGAATTTGATCCCTCACCTGTTAAATGCCAGTCATAGCCTATTAATTAAAATTGGTGGTGGACGAAAGTCGTCCCGTGAAAACCACCCATTCATAGTAAATTCCTGTAATAATAAGGATGATGCGTGAATCTTCTATGATGTTGGCGGATCAACACTCCACATGTAGCGCTCAGCCATATACAGGTACACCATGGTTAAGCGTCATAGAATTTCACAGATGAGACTTCAGAATTACTATTACCATCTGTCGGTATTCTCCTGTATGTGTTTACATTAAAAATATATTCATTGCGATATATAAAAGGCAGCGGCTATGAAATGGAGCATGTATGTGCTATTTTTAAAAGTAAATATAACATGTTAATTTTAAAGTTTTTATTATAACATTCATCAATTACTATTCTCCTGTTACCGCAGCGCAAAAAAAACATCGAATTCTTTGTATCTTTCATCTCGGATTGAAAACACGTCCCTCCAATCCTGACGTACGAATGTGTCTTGTACTTTCCACCCCACGCCCATCACTTTGTCTTATTCGGGTTTTCTGGAAAACCGTTCCGGTGAAACGGTTTCTCCCGAGCCGGATTGATTATCCATAGAGTTTTCTGTGCTCCGGATACAGGCGAATGGGTAATTGCGTTATTTTGGGCGGACGTGTGTATCGAACCGATCACTGAAAAATACAGGGCTCCCTTTTGATACAACAAATAATTCCGTTTCAATACAGTGAATACAACATCACGTATTTTTATGCACTTACCACATGAAATATTTTCAAAATATATATTATTTGGTGAAATATAAATCAACGATAACAGTAAATTGTTGGTTATCCGGTCACCATCGAAAATACACAACGTTAGGTCTAAATTTTAATCGGTCACCGCCTGATACTTACCGTGTGTTGTTGGTTGTTGTTGACCTCTTCTTTAGCCTCGCCATTTCCCATCATCTGGGGTCGGCTCTCCTTGTGAATATTCGCCATGTTTGTCTGTCCTGCGTTGCATTCTCGATCAAACCCAGAGTTTTCAGATCCTTGCTTTCAGTTGCAGTCCAGGTTGCCTGTCGTCTTCCGGGTCTTCTTCTCAGCGTGGGTATGTTGAGGGCTCTCTTCACCATGTGGTCTTCATCTCTCCGTGTCACATGCCCATACCATCTTAGTGTTTTTCCCTTACCTTGGTTGCTGTTGACCGTCGGGCTAATATCAGATAAAAATAAAAATTCTTACACTTATACCCCATATAATAAGTACCCGTGCTCTCGCCTCCAGGCCGTCGGGAACTATTACATGTATATGTTCCCAGGTAGGCTTTTAAGTGCAGTTAAATTCTGGGACGAGGTATAGACAACAGCTAACATTACTGTGTGGCAGTAATTTGTAGTGATCTATACTCGCTCTTGTTAGGGAATGGTAATGGAGAAAAAAATGTAAAAACATGTAAATATATACTTATTACGCGCGTCTTATATCAAATATCTAGCACACAGTAGGCGGAAAAGAAATAATGTTTTTGTTGTTTGATAGACACAATATAAACAATGTAAGACTATTCTAAAGCTAAATGGCAGCGTAAGAAAATAAATTTGATAATGATTGTTTTTGTTGATCAATGTGTAAAGGCTTTCAACAAGAGTGCAATGGTTGTTTCAATTGAGTAATAGATACAGGAGCATTGAATTCTTAAGAGTTCAGAAGAGTAATGTAGTACTTGTTGAAATTGTTGTGACAAAATGAACCAATATCTGTGTCGCGAGAGTTGATATGGCTGTAAAAATGAATTTTAGAGGTATTAGATTTTTATATATATAAAAAGATGTTCCTAGCCCTAATTGAATACCAGGAGCGAATGTACGCCAAGGGGTAGAGAATGTTTCTCCGAATTTGACCACCGATTGATACAATTTCCAGGGGGCCATTCCGCGGCGCGCAGAAAGAAATCCCTTTTACCTGAAATCGGTTTAAGAGTTGATACACTGGGCGGGGGAACGTCAGAGCGAAACCCGTAGCGACGAAATATGTACCAGGATCTTTAGTTTACAAAAGGAAGAGTATCATAATGTTATTTATATCTTTAGCATTTATTTTGAGATTCATACAAACATGAAATATAATTATACTTGTTTTTACGTGGATGATATCTTAACACTGCCCTGTCTTAAGCTCCACCCCTTTCTTGCTTTCTTTAAGTTTACTATTTAATAAATATTTTTTAAAGTTTATCATACAAGTGAAGGACGATAATGCGCTAATTAAATGCGAAATTTGATTGACGATTAGTTGCTAACCTTGATACTAAGGGTGGTGGTTAAAATCCACGCAATTGATCTACTATAATTGTTTGACTCACTATAATTTGCCGACGTGTTTGGGCTAGTGGCTAAAGTGTTTGCTTACCAAACCAAAGGCTGTGGGTTGGATCCCAGACGGAGATTAAAAAATTAATCGATTTAAAAATTCTATAAATGTCCTCGATTTGTGTGAAATTGATTTCTCACTCATATAATACCAGTCATAGCCTATCAATCAAAATATGCGATAGATGAAAGTCGTCCTTTAAAAACAACGCTTTCATATTGAATTACTGTTATAAATAGATGATGCATGAATGTTTCGGGCTGTAATCTATGATGTTGACGGAGCAATATTCCACGTGCAGTTCTTAGCCATATATATCATGGTAAGCGTCATAGAATACACAAATTAAACTTCAACATCACTGTCACCATCTGTCGATATTCTTCTGTGCGTGTTTACATAAAAAAAATGTAATTATATATAAAGTTTTAATACAAATATTTTTCACAAGAAAATCTACGATCAATTTGTTTTTTTTTTTGTATTATTTATGGTATATCTCTCCAATTCTCCTGGGACACATGAAATGCTTGGAATTTCTTTGATTGGTGTGGCGTAAATCTCGACCGTGTTTCTACTGACGTGGGGTAAACTCTCGCGTATATATCTGGCTCGAAAATTTCTGCTTCGGGAGACGACGCTCGCTCCACGCATTCTATCACCCGGGCATGATTACATTTTTATGATCTCCTGATACCACTAACGCCAAATTGTTTTTTACGCCTCGAAAATAAAATATTTTTCTGGAAAAGGAGTAATGGCCAGACGTAAAATCCTCGTTAGGCGATAAAGCGGCGACAAATTTAGATTTTTTTTTGAGACTATTCGTCATTACCGTTCGTCAATAATATGACACATTCTGAATGATGACTTCCTTTCTGGCAGATTTTGATCTAAAAAAATTTGCTCAGTCGCTTCAAGAACTAAATCGTATACTAAACCACCCGTTCTTTTAAATAGCGTTTTTTTTTTCAATGTACTCGTAAATGCTGTTTATTACGATTTGTTTTTGTATCCTATAATAACAAGCTCTTTCTTTCAAATCACATAATAATAAATAATATAATCATAAAAGAAACATATGTGGACATAAAAAAGACAAAGATGACACGTGTCAAAGATCACAGTGATCTAGGAAACAGTACCATCGAAAAAAGAGGAAAAAGATGTTTAAAAAAGGATCGAAGTGTGCTGGTAGGTTCCATTTAGAAGCGACATTGCAGTTGTACTTAATTGATTCAAAATTAAGTCATATTAGCAATGTTTCATTTTTTAACTTTAAACTTATATTTAATAAGTATATGAACTCGATTTAAAAAGTGTATTTATAAGTAGATGCCATCGCATTATATGGTGAGTTTATGTTGAACCAAACATTGTCAGTAGCATTACTTTCCATGATGCAAAATTAATTAATTTCAATACAAAAATATTAATATCATATATTAATTGTATATAATATATAGTAAATATATATAAATGGGTTCGATCACTTACGAAGTATTATGCAGCTGTGTTGTCTCTTGACAGTGATCGATTGAGAAAGGCGAGTTAGTCAATTTGCAGTCTCCTATCTAACGTGATCCATGTAAAAACATGGTAAATAAATAAAGATGAATTATTTTTAATGTATCTCATAGTAAACGCTGCAAACATTGAAAAAAACAAAAATATTAAATTGATGTAGCACTTTCAGAGTATTCTTTTCAGAGATTGATTTACTTATGTAAGCAAAAAAAAAAGTATCAGGGTAGCATATCTAACTATCCAGTCTCGGTCTTTTCTCTGTGCATTTTACCGTCCAGTGGATTAAAATAATAACGTTCGCAGGCGTCGAAAAAGCCGTGTAATTGAATTTCAGCTCAGCGAACCGAGTGGATTTTTCAGCATCCATCTGTCCAATGTTTCGTGTTCTCCTCCACGCCTCTCGCATACGGAAATGCTCTTTGTATGGCCGGGGAAGTGTCGCGTTTTTTTTTTCAGAAAGCCCCGCCAGAATTAGTAGTTTTTCACGGATGTCTGTTTATTTCTGCTGCCCTGGTAGAAAAAACTAACCGGAATCACGTAGTACCAATGAAAAATGTATCATTCCAATGAACTCTCTCTCTCCCTCTCTGCTCCATGTTGTAACTCAATTTGCAATTTGACTTTGTCGCAAATGAAATTTGAATAAAAAACTTTTTATTCTGATACGGGTATAAATTTGATACGTTTTAATTGTCGAAAAATTGTAAAACTAGCTTATTTTAGATTAAACAACTTTGGATATTTAGGTGGCTTGTTTTAATTACAAATAAACGATAGTAACGTAGTTTTAAAACTATTTTACTTTCAATCGGTCAAAAACACAAAAAAAAAAACAAATTAAACGTAAAAACAGAAAATATAAAGATAAATGTTTAACTAGTAATCATTACTTTGTTTGAAGTTGTTTAAATTATAATTACAATTATTTAGTATCATAATTAAGATTAAAAGTAGCTTCGCTTCAATCCAAACACACAAATAAACCATTCAATTATGGGTCACTAAAACCTAGAAGATTAAAAAAATAATTAGCTCGTTGTATCAAATCAAATTTAAATTTCTAATGAGACTCTGTGTAAGTAAATAATTTGATTTTACAATGTTCATCACTGCCATCTTATTTAATAAGTCATAAAATGTTTTTACAAATATAATATTTTAAAACATAATATAAATTCTAATTAAAAGTAATGAATGACTGAATATTATTTAATGATATTAAATAAACGTATAATTTCCAATCAAATTGACATGTTTCATTATTGAACTACCACAAATGCAATTAGTTATTCGGAAAATTGCATTATTTCGATATTATTTGTATTGGAAAATTACATTATTTCAAATTCGGATTTATATGTCAAAGCTGGTCAATAATAATTGGAATAATTTCGTGTCATTAGTATTCATTATGCTTATCTAAACTACAAATAAAGTATGTCGCAATAATCTGCATTGATAATGTAATCAATCGTTATGTAAATTATACAGAAATCTCATTACGACTTGCAATAATACGAACAATACAAAAATATCTCCGAAACAATTTTTTTTGCGATATTATTTCAATACTTATTGATTTTTAGTAATTGTACAAATCATTTAGTAAAAAGGTAATGCCTATTTCTTAATACTATGCATAAATTGAATTTATAGTATATACTTTTATTTGAAATATAAAAAAAATGTTCTTGTAGTTTTAATATGAATATATATATAATCGTGTCCGAAACAACGGGCAGATACTGTCTGCCCAGAAGTGGGCGACGTCGATGGCGTTACTTCGGGCCATCATCAGGTCTTCCTGGGTGCAGCTTCTCGGATACAGCGCACACTCCAGAAGGTGTGACAGGGTCTGCTCTATGCCGCAGTCACATTCAGTCGGTTCGCTGTAAAAACTTCCAGGCTTTCATTTGTGTCCTCATCTTGCATACTCCGGTCCGAAGTCTGTTCAGGGACCTCCATATATTCCACCCCTGGTTGTGTCCAGGGGCTAGGCAGCTAGGAAAGCCTGTGTAATGAGAGGCTAACCTGATATGGGAAGGGCTAAGTCCTGTTTCGGGGCAATCCAAGTATTCCCCTCAGTTGCTCTTCTTCACATGTTCAGCCGCAGGGTGGCCTCAGGTATCACCAGTTCCGTTGTTGACTATAGGAAACTTCTTATTGATTTGAGCCGTGTGGTTATCTTTTGATACCCAAACATAGGGTGGAGTGTGTCGTGGGTTTAATTATAAATGTATACTTACGTTATATTATGGAAGGCTTTTCTTTCAATGGTATTTTTATCTTTTATAAGTACCACACTTAAGTATAACACTTCCGTTTTAATAAACCTACAAATCAATAAAATGTGTTTCAGTATTGAATTTTTCATTGAACGAATTCAATTAACTTCAAACAAAGTGTACACA